>JARHVA010001962.1:2067500-2287500 GCA_037957365.1 Torreya grandis | reverse complement strand
ATGATTGATTATCTCTAATTAATGTCAATTTAGGAATATGGGATTTGAAATCCCCATGTGCTTGAGATGGTCACCCAAAATTAAACCCTAGTAATCTATACTCTAGAGGAAGTGAGATTTTTTGGGTTCAATAAAGGCATCTCATATCATAGAAAATATTCTAGACTAGACTACTTGGTTAGAATGAAGATTCCATCAATGATTAAGAATGTCATCCTAAATGTGTTGAGGAGAAAAAATATTATACCCAAAATGAGGAAAATAATGAAAAAATGGCAAGAAAGTAGGTCAATGTCAATCTATCCACTAGAAAGTAAGGGAAGTTACTCTAATATTATGAAGTTACTCTTCAAGTATGGAACTATGAATTTCTATAATAGACTCAACATCTTCCTTGTTAAGGTTAAATATATTATGAGCTAAATTCAAAAGAAGCCAAGTGAAATGAAATTTACATAATAAATCCCCAATAGTTTTAATACCCTTTTTGAACAACCTTAAACTCTTGATTCAAGGGACTAGGGTAAAAGGAACATTGTGAAAATTCAATGTTGGAAACCACGAAATGGAGTGAGAATTAAGAGATAGGTCATTCTCTAATCCATCTCCCACCCAAATTATATGAGGTTTGATTCATTCCCAATATTTCTAAAATAATTGAATTAAAAAATTGTAATTAACATTAATAAGAACAAGGGTTTTGAGAAGACTATGCAAACTAAGGCCTTGGAAGGGCTTTCAACACCTTCCAGTCCTCTAATGATCCACTTAATGCTAGTAAAAAGCCATTAAAGATTAATATTAATGATGAATATGTCATCAACCTATATAGGTTTGCAATATATATCCCATAATACTTTGTAAAAGCCCTTGTGACCTTAAAAATTTGTCCATCGGAAATCTATTATGAGTTTTTCCAACTTGGCATAGGCAAAATTTGAGGGATACCAACGTGAAGAGTAGTAAACATGAATAGTATCCAATACCTTGGAGAAAATTTGAAACTTGCCTACTAATGACAAGATATTGGTGATCCAAAAATGGATATTTTCCTTAACCTTCAACCACATAAGACCACAAATGACTGGGAGATGTATAAATGGAAAATAAAATGCCTATAAACATAAATTAGACTCCATGAAGGATTCATTTCCATTTAAATCCATTCATCAAAGGAAGTTTGGTAAAGAGACACTAGCAGTAACACTATGTTTCTTTCATTATATGGATGGCCCATAAGCTAGAAAAAATGTGAAGGCATTACATAACATTATTGACCAACTATTGTTATTCCTTAAGAGTGAGGAAAAAATCATCATCAAGGTGATCATTAAACAATTGATGATTAGAATTAGGGAAAATAATCCCTTCACCAAACCCCTAGAATAAAAGTTAGCTAAAATATTGATAAAACCTTCAGCTACAAAGACATATAGAGAAGGAGATAAAGGACAACCTTATCTAATAGATATATGCAACTCAATACGACTAGACTAAACTCCATTGATAGTAATACACGCCCAAAAATAATGGAAAGACATATTCAAAACCTACACAAATTATGGGCCAAAGTTGAGATATTGGAGCATGGAAGTAATAAAAGGCTAATCTATGAATTATAAGTTTTTTAAAAATCACTCTTGACAAATAGTTCCTTTTGACTAGACACCCAATCCCATTCCATGCCTTCCTAGACATCAATGACAATATCTAGAATATATCTATGTTGGATAAACCATGTTTGTTCACTTCTAACACTTAAATGAAGAAGATTCTTAATTTTTAGGGATAAATCCTTATCAATGATTTTGTAAGAAACATTTATAATGGTGATGGGTTTCCAATTAGTAATAACCTTAGGATCACTATACTTAGGAATAAAATTTATGTTACCTTGATTGATGATAATCCCTATAGAGTTACACAATACTTATTCATAATAAACCTTGTGAATATTAAGACCCACAGTATCCCATAAGATTTGATAAAACTCACTAAATAAGTAATTAATAAATGAGGATTTGTTTGTATCTATCTACATAATTATTTCCTTGAGATCAATCAAGGAAAGAGGCCTATCACAAGAAACCCATTGATATTTATAAAGTTTACAATGGATAATTTGAAGACATTGAGCTAGAACTGCTTCATACTTGATAGAGGTGGGCTAAGACAAAAAAACCCATGATAATGGTGTATAAAGGATTTCAAGATGTTAGGAAGCTTGGTAACAATGAAAAATTATTCATTGACAGATTTTTATTCAATCAATAACTATTCTAGAAGGGAGGAGAGAGAAGAATTATTTTGTGACATTATCTCCCATTTTTTTCCAATATATTTGAGCTTGGATTTAATCTCCTTTGGCCTTATAGGCCTCCTCAATTTATATTCTATGTATCCAAAGGTTTTATTAAGTTTGAAATTGAACAATGAAAGGTAAGGCTTATAGATCATATGAAACACAAACATATTCATAATTTGTGGCATTAGGAATGCACTATTAAAAATAGTAATTTTATTAGCATACACAAAAATAATAAAGAAAGAGAATTAGATATCCATGGAATCCATCTAGAATCCCCAAAGTGTATAGGAACTAATTTCCAAATTATGATAATAAGCTTGATAATTATTTTTATGTTGATGAGTAGTATTGAGATATAATCATGTTTTAATAGGCCTCACCTACATAGTAGTAATTTTGAGATTGAAATAGATAAGATGGTGATATGATAGAAACATGTTAGGGAGCACAAAAACTATCCTATCATGAACATGAGTAAATAAAAATAAATCTGGTTCTACAAGTAGAGTATGATCAAGGAATTTAAGCTCTCTATCCTCACCCTACTAAAAATTAGACCAAGTGAACTAGGATGACTCTGAATCTTTCCCTTGATGGTAGTTTGGATCAAACATCCTAATTTTTCTATTCATGTAATACCAAGATTCTCTTTCCCCAATGGACCAACACATTAGAATATGACATTCTTTATCTTTTATCACTTAGATTTTACACTTATCTTTGTGTGGTAATGTGATATATAGTGTGAGTTAACAACTATGGTAAATATAATGACACAATGAGATCAACTCCAAGTTGTGGGACTTTGGTGAATTAAGGTTGACCTCTGAAGAAGGCTGACTTCCTTTCACTAAGTTTAGTGTAACTGATGTATTACCAGTTCATGTTAAAATCCTACTTCTTAGTTATCTCACTCCTAACTAGGGTTTTACTTATGAGGAAAATAGTTATAGAATGTGTATTCATCTAAATTCACTCACTTAATTTATCATCACTAATATTCTTATTACTCGGCACTAATTTTGTTTATCTCATTTATCTCCTTTCTAATCATTTATCTAATATCCCTCTTCATGTTTTTTCATTTACTAACCTTTTTCTACCCCACCAATCTATTAATTTCTCTAATCATTTCTTAGCTTATCCTAAATCTATCTTGTCTTTTGTTTGGGAATTTTAAATTCCCATGACCCACCTACCCACCTACACTAGCCTACTTTTAGGTTCTCCTACACCCCTAGTCCCTAATCATCCACCTAATCCATATCTAATCCCCTAACTAATCATAATTAATCCTTAAGAGAATTATAGAATCCTCCAATTCGAAAATATTCTCTAAATTATCCTTCCTCCTCTAGAATCCTCTATTTTAGAGGTTTACAAGGAATTAATAATTACTTGGAAAATCCCCAACCATTGATCTTAATAGCCCAAGATTTAAATCTAGCCATAGATTCCTCCCTCCATTTTCTATATAAATAAGCCATTTCTCTATGGCTAAGCTAATTATCAATAAAGAATAAATATATTAATCTCATGAAGTCTCTATGTCAATATAATCCTTGAATGTATCATCAACATCCTTGATCATGTCATCATAATGTCAATTTTTTGAGTCCATAGAAATTAACCATCCATTTGAAGATCTTGTAAGGAGGCTAGTTGAAACAAGGGATGGTAAGATTTATCTTATGATTCTAATTTATTTTCATAATCCTTCCTACTAGGTAATTTGATTTTTTGGGTTTTTTAATTTCATGATTTAATCTAATAGCTCAAAATTCATACTACAGATTGAATTTTAAAACAAGGAAATGGTGATTACTCCAAGTGATTATTATGGAAATTAATGCTTTATTTTTATTAAGATAGTAGAATAATAAATATACTAAAATGTATTGAAGCACAAACTTATACAAGTTTGAAACCAAAGGTAATATTAGACACTTATCTTATAAAGAACAAGATTCTTTATTTTCCCTCAATAAGTTTTCAAAAGGGAAGAAACTAATACCACAAATGAACCTATATGATTGAAATAAGATTTCAAGAATTCACAAATACAATAAAGATTCATTAATACAAAAAGATAACATATATAAGGAATTTAAAACTTCAATATATTATCATTCCCTAGGTTACAACATGTATATCAATTCTTCAAAATGTAGAATAATTTCTCTAATAACAAAAAGATGTCGATGTCCAAATGACTCAAATGACATTAAGAGATCTCAATGCAAGGCTATTCTATTATGTGACTAGCCATATTACCATTATAGTGGGTATCACCACATATTCCCATATTATTTTTTATGAAGATTACTAGGAAGACATACAAAATGAAGAGGAAATGAGGTTGATAGATTATTCTAGGATGACCTTGGAACAAATCAAAACTTATAACATGGCTCAAGTCCCTAAGGACTTGAAAGATGATGAGTCACCAGTTGATAGGGTATATTATGGTAGTAAAATCTATCTTCAACCTCTTCCACTAGTCATTTGGTCTATACCTAAATCTTTCTCATTGATGGATAGGACCACCTATGTGATAAATAGAATAGTAAACTAGCTAAGGAGAAAATGGGTCAAGATAACCAAAGAAAACCTGACTATCAATGGCAAGCTAAGAGGAGTGAAATAAATGGGTTTTTTAATAGTAGTAGAGGGTCCCAACAGTGAAACCCAAGAAGATCAAGTAGATAGGCTAGTTGTGTCATACAAGTAGAAGTAGAAGCAAAAGGCTAAAATAGGTCCTTAAATTAGCTAAGAGATAATAACATAATAAATGGATTAGCCAATGTAAATTTATATAGAGGAAATTTTTTTTGCTCAACTAGAAAAAATAATTACCCCTCCTATCTCTATTATTTAACCAATAATAATTCTCTCTCCTCCTATTTACACTACCTAATTAGCTCTAGTAATTACCCCTCTTATTTCTACTAGTCCACTAGTGCAAGTGATTGAACCTTCACTTGACTCACCTATGTAATTAACTCCCTTGAAAATAATCCAATAAACATAGTTAAACACTTAGAGTCCACCTCCACCTCCCTCTTCTATAATCACTTACACCTCATCCCTAATATTCACTACCACTTCATTGATCACTAATACCACTAAGTAATATATGAATGTGGATTTAGTCATTCTGACTATAACCCCACTACCCATCCTAAGTATTAAGATAGATACCACTTCATTTACATCTTCCATTACACTCCCCATTTCATTTACTCTGAGTGTTCCCACCTTGTTGATTAATTTATTTGATACTTGGATTTCACCCTTCCATAGGTTCTTGTTTTCAAACTACCTATACCTACCTTTCCACTTGTGTCACTCCTAGCTCCCACACCCTTAATAAGGACATAAATACCCACTTTTCCCATTAAATTGCCCATTTATTCCATTCCCATAGTAACCCAAGCCCCCACCAAGGAAGTGAAGATAGAAAGGCCCACTAATACAACTATGGCTACTCAACCCACAAATGAGAAAGAGATAGAAAAATCATCAATCAAGGATTTAGTGGTAACATCAGTGATAGATACAACATTTTTCATAATAATCACTAGGGTAGTATCTTCAGCTATAGATCCACTAATTACAATGCTAGGTTCACAAGCTACCACTCTAAGCTAGCTAACACAATCAGTAATGAAGAAGTGGAAATAAATGGTGTCTCCCATCACACTAGATTTTGGTCTATTAAAGGCATCAAAAATATTAAAGGAAGGCCCCAAGAACATGTCTAAAATATCAAGGGTAAATCTTTATAGTGGTATATAATTTTTCTTCCCAATTCCATCTATGTATGGGATGATCTAGGGTTTACCCTATACACATAATTTAAAGATAAGAGTGACCACCTCTCCCTAGTTAAATAACTAACCACTATTAAATGAGATCCTCATGAGTTTATGAGTGATTTTAATTTTTGATTTCAAAAGACATGGAATAGAATCCCCATGTTGGTCAAGCCAACCCTAAATAATTATTTCTTATATTAATTGAGATCCTTAAATAGTGATATAGCTATCATGATTTAGTCAATGGATGACACCAAACTCCCCAATGCTTATAAAATTAAAATAAGAGTAGAAAATTACCTCATTTAAGCCATAAAATTTTTCCCATGGCCTCCAATGTCATTATTTCTGGAGGTGCCTCCTATGTAACCCACTATAGCCCTGATTCCCACCAAAAATAGTGTACCAAATTTGACTCCTACCCATTATGATGATTTATATGAAATTAAGTCACTACTTAAAAGATTTGATAATGAATTGGTAGCTATGAAAAGGTAACAATCCCAAAAATATAGGCCTTATTAATAAGCTAACCAAACATACCATCCCATAGGTAGCCATACCAAGGTAGCTCACAACCATAAAGTCAAGACATGAAAGTAAAGACTTAAAACATCCATGTTCTACCTACACCAAGTACTTCTAAACCCATTTTCACTATTTATAATAACCTAGCTCAGGAATATGAGTGGTTTTATCCTTGTTCTCAACCACATAATCAGAATGTTTATCCTAATGGTGTCATCAATCAAGCCTTGATGGTAAAAATCATATCATACACCCAAATATATAAATAATAAGTTGCTTCCTAGTAGGAAGATGCACAAGATCCTACTCAAAATGAAGTTACTCTTTTGAATTGGCAAGAGGAGGATTTTTGTGGTGTTGATTAGGAGGAAGCACTAATCAATGGTAGTAGTTTAGTGGTATTAAATACACACTTTAAGAAGAAGGAAATATAAAGTGATCAAACCCCCATTCTTGGGTAGGCTATGACTTATAAATTTATACAAGAGGTTGCAAAAGGTAACATAGTTTAGAGACCACCCAATGTGTCAATGGGCTAGTCAAAGTCAAAATTATTGACCCCAAATCTTGTGAAAGAAGATATAGCTCCCACAAAGGTTTGTAGCATTCCTTTCATCATTATATAAAAAATGAATAACTTTAATTTCACCATGTGGGAAGCACTATCTATTCCTACGCAAAGGGACTTGCTTCAAAAAGCTTTAAAAACTTCCAAATAATAGATAAGGTCCTAGCTAAGGGACCCACTACTATGGTTAATTTGTGTCAACCTCAAATGGACACAAAATCAAGTAAAAATGGTAAGCATCCCCATTTTACCTTTCACTAATAATTAGGAAAAATATCATGTATAACTTCAAGGTAGACTCAAGGGCTAGCAATTCTATTATGCCCAAGAAAATAGTTGATGTTCTTAGTATTAAATATACACCTATCATAAAAGTTATGGTTTAATTGGATGAAACTATTATTAAAATAGTTAGGACCATAAAAGGTTTAAACCTTACCATTCATTCATTTCCACTTTTGTCAATATCCCAAGATATTTAAATTAGACCTACCTCGCTATTTTGCTATCTTCCATTCCTAAGACTTTATTGTTAAAATGGGAGGGTATCTATTTGTTGATTGGTCTCATATATTGTTTAGGATAAGATATGGAACTAGAATGAAATTAAGAGATAAGCCAATTGATAAAGACCAAATTAAGCCATACACTCATATCCTTGTGGTTATGAATTACAAATTGCAAGATCAAGAGGAGATTGACCATGAGGTTATAATACCCATGGAAGAAATCCCAAACACAAATCTAGATGAATGGGGATCGATTATCCAATTTTATCCTTATGATTATGTAAAATAAACTAAATTGGTATATATTTTATTCATGAAAATGATGTAATCATCCCAAACCTTTTGAAACCAACTAAGGATTTCTAGGGAATGTGGTAGCTATTCTTCATTGTCTCAAGAAGTAGGAATGGTGTAGGTGTAGGAAATGTTTTGATCTCTCCCCAAAAGGAGAGTTATTTCTATTCTTTCAGACTTTAGTTCAGCTACACTAATAATATAGCTAAATATAAATCATTGATTTGAGGTCTCCAACTAGCCAAATAAAGGTAAATAAATTCACTACAATTTTTTGGTGATAGTGAACTGAACATTCACCAATTAAGATCTAAAAGTATAACCAACAATAACTTGATAAGATATTACAAACACAAAGTTTGGGACTTGTTAGAAAATTTTATCACTTTAAATATTCAATCAGTACTAAGATCATAGAATAATGATGCTGATCACATGGCCTCAGTGGGTTCCAAATATAACCTACCTAAAGAGATAAAGAAGAAAAACATCTAACATGAATTTTCTATGAGATAAGGATGAATTCTTAGAGAAAAATCAATCAAGACTCCAAGAAAAATATGGGTATCAAATCATTTAGTTGAAAACAAACAAGTTTCCCATGGGTCTTGTTACTTTGGAAAGTATATTCAACTTTGATTATTAGATAAAGGTTGAGAAGAATAATATCATGGTCAATGAAGAATACTATGATCTAGTATTCATTTTAGAGGGCAAAGAATTAAAGATTGGAAAGGTATGTAATACTTCCAAAAATCAAGATTTTATTGAGTTGTGTCAAGAATTTGATGATAACTTCTCTTAGATTTATAAATATCTGAGGGATTTTGAACCTGGGTTAGCCCAACACATAATAGAACTAGACCCAAATACCAAGCATGTTAGATAAAAAAGACCAATCAATCCAAAAATAGAACACTTGATAAAGAGTGAGTTATCCAAAATGATAGACTCTAACATCATTTTCCCTACCAAACACTTATCCTGGGTTACTAATTTAGTCCTTGTAAGGAAAAAAATGGTGAAATCACATCTATGTAGATTTTAAGAACCTAAGCAAAGCATCCTTGAAGGTTCATTATCCCCTTCCAACCACGAATCAAATCCTCTAAACTATATCAGGATCTAAAAGGTTTTCCCTTCTAGATAATTGTTATAGATATAACCAAATCCTAGTATAGGAATTAGACCAGTTCAAGACTACTTTCACTATAAAATGGGGCACATATGTCTATAAAAATATGCCTTTTATCTAACTAATGTTGGTGCTATAGTCCAAATATCCATGGATATGGATTTATGGAGTTTGATAAATAAGATGATCTTGGTGTACCTAGATGACATCTTTATTTATTCAAAACATGCTAATGACCACCTAGATCACCTTGGGAAAGTTTTTGAAAGGTACACATAATTTAGTGTTTTCATCAATCTAGAAAAGTGCATTTCACAATTCATGAAGGAAACTACTGGGACACATTGTTTCAAAATAGGGTCTTATAATAGAGCCATAAAGATTAAGTGTTATATCTTCACTAGTACTTTTGAGCCATAAAAAGGGATTACAAAGTTTCCTAAGAAAGATCAATTTTGTAAGAAGGTTCCTTCCAAATTTTGCCTCTATGACCAAGCCCCTTACTACCATGCTTAAGAAGGGGGTTAGTTTTAGCTAGATAGGGGAAAGTAATGATAGTTTTGAAGCCATCAAGAAGGTTATTTCTCAAGCTCCTACCCTTGTCAACCCCAACTATGAGAATTATTTCATTCTCTATTATTTTGGAGGGGAAGGTAGTGTATTAGTGATTCTAACCCAATAAAATAAAGAATAGTTGGAGTCTCCTATATCCTTTTTTAGTCATTCCTTGAATAATTATGAGCAAAAGTACATTTTTGTGGAAAAGCAAGTATATGTTGTAATAAAATATCTAAAAAAATTCATTCATATGTTCTCTAATAATAAAATTCATCTGATGGTTAGTCACGAAAGTGTCAAGGAGTTCTTATTGAGTTGGGAAATAAATGAGAAGAGAGTGGGTTGGATCACAAAAGTCATGAAATATGACATGAACATCAAAATAACTAAGCTCATAAGAGGAAATGGCTTATGTGAATAACTTACTTCTGATAGAAATACTACTAATGTATTATATTCTCAACATGCATTCTAATTATCCACTCCACATCTGATCAATAGTTGGATCAATGACATGACCATCTTCCTACATACTAGAAAATACTCACATGATCTATAGTAGTACAAGAAGAGGTATTTTAGACTCCAATATATTTCTTACATTCTTATTTATGGAGTATTTTTTAGGAAATATATGAATAGAGTCATGATGATGTGCATTGAGCATGATCTAATTCTCAGGGTGCTTGAGGAGTTTCATGATGGATCATCTGATGGACATTTCTCCACAAGAACCACTACCATAAAAATAATGAGGATATAATATTATTATCCTAACCTATTCAAATATTATGATAAATTGGTATGGAACTATGAAAAATGTGCCTACTTTGTAATCAAGTAAAAACTAGAAGCTCTCCCTCTCAAACCAATCCAAGCTAACCAACCATTTGCCTAATGGGTATTGGATTTCAATAGCATGATCAATCTAATATCAAGTGAAAGCCACAAATGGTTCCTTATTGAAACTAATTATTTCACTATATGGACTAAAATGGTTGCATTGAAAGATGTCATAGAAGCATCTATCTTGAAATTCATGGATGACTTTGTCACTAGATTTGGTTTTCCTTACACCATTATCTCAGATAATGCCAAATATTTTATGGGCACTCAAGTGAGAAAATGGGAAATAAATAATAATTTATACTTGAATACCTCATCCAATTATTACCCACAAGGTAATGTCCTAGCTAAATCCACCAATAAAAATCTCATAAGGATTATCAAAATGATTATTGAAGATAACCAAAAGACATGGCACACAAAGTTAAAATTAGCACTTTAGGCTGACATGATCGCTCACAAAATATCCATTGGAAATTATCCATTCATGTTGGTATATGGAAGGGAAGATATAGTTCTATTCTTAATTGAGTTACCATCTATAGAACTCAATCATCAGTTGGAATTGATTGAAAATGATGAAATGATAGTACATTTGGAAGAACTCATGTAGATAGAAGAAGTTAGGAACCAATCAATCCATGTTTTGGAAGAAAATTAGGCTCAAATAAAAATAAATTTTGACAAAAAATCATCTGACATGATCTTGAAGGAGACATGGTTCTGAAATGGGACATTGAAAGAGCTAAACTAGGCAACCATATAAAGTTTAATACAATATGGAGTGGTACATACATCATAACTCAATGCAAGGGAGAAAATATATTCCATATATCTAGGCTTGATGGATCAAAGATACCTATCCCATTCAATGGGAAGCTCAAATCTTTCTTTTGAGGTTGGAATTCTTTCTAAAAATTATATCTATTAGGTTTAATTGGTTTTTCCAAATAAGTTCTTTCGCATAAGTCTGTAACTCATTAAGATTTTTTGTTTCCTTAGTTTGTTTCTATTATTTTCCCCTATTTTGTTCTTTTTTAGGTAATTCCTAGTTTTTTCTTCTCTATTTAAAGTGTGTTAAGCTTAAAATGACTCCATTCCTAATGAACTAGAAGGCTACTAGAAGAAATTGATTAGTAGGCAATCAACCCACAGAGGTCACCAAAAATGTTGATATTTTTGTGCCCAAAAATATCTTATACCCTAAGGGAGACCCATTAATTTTTTAGGAAAAATATTTAAAGTGACCAAATAAAAAAAATTCCATACCTAGTGGAAACTAGAGATTTGAGTACAGTTTGCAACTTACAAAGTTGTAAAGTACACCCAAAAATATGCTTCCCACTTTTATAATACTCAATATAAATCAGATATTTGATTACAATTTACAACTCTTAAAAGTTAAAAAGTGCACCCAAACCTTTGCTTCCCACTCACCCAACATCTATAGAAACTGGAATTTCATTTCCACATTGCAACTTGTAAAGTTTTAAAGTGCAATCAAAATAATGATTTCCACCATTCCCAACATCTATAGAAACTAGAACTCTGGTTGTACATTGTAACTTAGAAATTTTCAAAGTGAAATTAAATTTCTAATTTTCTCCATTCACTAAATTGCAAAAATCTAAACTCCAATTACACATTATAACTTGCAAAGTGCAATCAAATTTTTGCTTTCTGCTATTCACCAATCCACAAAAATTGGAACAACAATTGTATTTTAAAACTTGCAAAGTTATAGAGTGAAAATTGAGTTTCAATTTCCTTATTTCATAGAACCAATTCACTTGGTGGAAAGAGAATATCCAAATGCAAATCAAAAATTTGTAAACTTTCAAAATTACATGACAACTCCAAAACCCTGATTCCCACTATCTACCCAGCCACCAACTTGATTATCATAATTATAGGGTTTTATTAATAAAACTAGGGTGTTTTGGTCATTATTAATCATTTTAAAAATTGGAAATTAGATATTTTTAAGAATCCTTTGAATTCCTCACCAACACCAGACCAAGAAAACACCATGCCAATGTTATGCCAATGCACATGTTACCATTTCCATCCTCTACACACAAGCTATTGTATTCCTCCATTTTCCCTATGTTTTCCCTTAAATTGATGCCATGTTTTCTCTTTCTAGGGTTATTATATATAAATTTATGTTTTATCTTGAACCTATCATCTTTTCCTTTTAACTTGCATTTTTCCCCATTTCCTTATCTACAATTCTTGAAAGCTTGTTTAAAAATTATCTCAATCATTTGCCAATTATAGTAGAAATATAGGGTTTTGTAAAAACTATTCAAATATAGAATATTCCCTTAGGATTATCTATATGAACTCCATCAAAAACCCCTCTTGCTTTTTCAAGATCAAACCCTGAAGAGATGCAAGTTGAAAAAACACATACAAAACCCCAATGGAGATCCCCATTACATTAACAACTCCAAATCCCCATTGGAAATATAACTTGATTTTGAAAATATAAAACCCATCAAACTTTTTTTTAGACTTTGCAAGTGAAAATTTTAAGTTTAAACCCTACTAGACTTTTCAACTACAATTGTACAATATATCTTTAATAGACTTTTTACCTATAATTACAATTCTAAAACCTACCAACTCTGTGGTTCATTTTTCCATACCAATTTTCCTAGAACATATGTCTAGAAAAGTGTCCCATTCAGCCTGGACTCAAATAAAAATGAGATCACCAACATAGATCTAGATCACACAGACCTAGCTGATTTTTGGAATGAAATAAACATTGAATTCAAGAATGATTGGACTCAAAGTATCAATGAAAGTGGGTTACCCTAGGAAGAAGCCTTCCCACTATTATTATAGAGCCATTATATTTTTCTAAAAAATGGAAAAACACTATGATGTCGAGAAGAGGGAGGTAATGAAAGAAAAAGGAGAAGAGATTCTAAACCTAGTCCTCATTTCATAGATAATGTGTTCTTGATTATAGAATATGTGAGCTATCTAGATATAAATCCTGACTCTTATGAGAATTTATATCAAGATAATAATATTACATGTTTATGTGTCTTAAACAAATAATGGCTAAAAACCTCTAGACCAACATCCATAGAATTGGCTAAAAGCTTGACAAGAATAGACTTCAAAGATGAAATAGGTGGCATTATCATACTCTTTCACATTATTACATAAAACCTAGATTCTAAAAATTATCAAGATTATATGTACTAGTATATCTAGATGATCCATCAAAATAAATAGTACATCTACTAGGCCTGATTAATTTTTGACTCCATTCATAAATAATTCATAGAATTCCAAATTAAAGGCAAGTTTTACATGACCTCATACTTAGTCTACATCTTATCAAAGGGGAGGGCATTCCCAAAATTGAACATAGTGCCTGATCAAGTCAACAAGGTCTTTAACTACTACCTTGAACTCACCCTTGAGTCAAGTAAACAACATTTTAGAAGGCTCAATGATGATTTCATATACTACATCATAATTATATTTGATAAGGAGCTAGAAAGGAGAAGATTTTTTGATGCTACAACATCTGAAATCATAAATTCAAGATCATATTTCACTTAGTTCCCAAAATATTCATACATTAGGGTTTGGGGTTTCATCAGGTGTCCTTAGACACTTCTTAGGTATGTTAAAGACTAATGGGTCTTGATGGAGATTGTGAGGCAACTTGAAAAAACCCAAAAGAATTATTTATCAAGCATAAGGAACGATCCATTTTCCTATCAGTATAGGAAGATACACCTGTCCTTCCCTATTCAAAGCCAAAAGTGTTGATGCCAATATCACCTAAATTACCTTAAGAAATCTTGATGTAAGTCTATTCTATGATGTGACTGGCCATATTACTAGTATAGTGGGTATCACCACATATTCCCATATTGATTTTTATAAATATTACTAGGAAGAAATTCATGATGAAGAAGAAATGAGGTTGATAGATTATTCCAAGATTACCTTGAAACAAATCAAAACTTACAACATGGCACTAGTCCTTGAGGACTTGAAATATGATGAGTCATTAGTTGATAGGGTATATTATGATAATAAAATGTATCTCCAACCTCTTCCACTAGTCAGGTGGTCTACACTTGAATCATTTTCATTAATGGATAGGACCACCCAAGTGATAAATAGAATAATAAATTGTCTAAGGAACAAAGGGTTCAAGATAACCAAAGAGACACTGAGTATCAATGATAATCTGAGAGAAGTAAAAGAAAATGATATGGCATAGAAGTAGATGTCCTAGGAGTGGAACCCAAGTAGATCAGGAAGATAGACCAATTTTGTCACACAAGTAGAAGTAGAATAAAAAGGATAAAAGAGGTTCTTCTAGTAGCCAAGAGACAACATCACAACAAATGAATTTGCCAATGTCAAATTTTAAATAATACATGGTTGTTGTTTAACTAGCATAAATAATTACCCCTCCTAACTATGTTATTCAACCAACCAAAGTGTTCCCTCTTATTTCCATTACCTAGTTAGCTCTACTAATTACCCCTCCTATTTCCACCAGTTCACTAATGCAAGTGATTACATCTTCACTTGACCCATCTATGCAAGTAACTCCCTTGGTAGTAATCTAATCAACACAATTAGACACTCAGACTCCACTTTTACATCCCTCTTACATAATCACTTCCACCTCATCCCCAATATTTACTACCACTCTATTGATCACCTAGCATTATATGGTTATGGATTCATTCATTCTAACTGTAACCCCACTATCTATCCTAACCACTAGGATAGATACTACTTCATTTCCATATTCTATTACACTCCCCATTTCTTATAATCTAAGTATTCTCACCATGTTTATTAATTCATTTGTTGCCTTAGATTTCAACCTTTTATAGGTTCCCCTTTTCCACCTACATGTGCCTACTTTTCCACTTGTGTCACTCCCATCTCCCACAGCCCCAATAAGCACATCAATACCCACTTTACCCATTCAAGTACCCATTTCTTCCATTATCATAGTAACCCAAGCCCCCACCAAGGAGGTGGAGATAAAAGGACCCACTAATACAACTGTGGCTGCTCAACCCACAAATGGGAAAGAGATAGAAAAATCATTAGCCAAGGATTCAATCATAACATCAGTGATAGATATAACACTTGTCATAGTAACCACTAGTGTAGTAGCTTTAGTTATAGATTCACAAATGATAGTGCTAGGTTCATAGGCTACCACTATAAATTGGATATCACAATCTATAACAAAGAAGTGAAAATAAATGGTATCTCCTCGTACACTAAACTTTGCTCTATTAGAAGCATTTAAAATATCAAAGACATGCCCTAGGACCATATCTATAATATCATATGATGTAGTGGGGGAAATATACATGTAAATAGTACTCCCCCCACTAGAAAAACAAAAGGAAGATCTAGTGGTGGGGGATTATCAAATATCTAAAGTAATCCTGGGTCATCCAATAAAAGAGGGACTAAAGCATGATGTTTATTCAATCATTAGCTCTCTTTTTGAGAATATAGATAGTGACAAGGTCACTAAAGATGAACTAAAGAATAAAGTTGAGTAGTTGATAACTACCCTAAATAAGTTCATCAAGACATTAACCCAACCAACATAATCTCTTACTCAATTCCTCGATAAATAAATATTTGAATCAATGACAAAGATTAGTACTATGGGAAGGGCCATAAAATATAGGGCTAAGGAACTCATAATGAAAGTAAATAGAGTGACAGAGCTAGCAATGGACTATTACCAGACTCTAAAGGATGATTGGGCATCTCTGAAAGCATAAATAAGTAAGCATGAGGAAAAGATTGAAATACTAAATCTATTTTTTCCATAGTTATAGGCTATTGACCTAATTGAGAATAATACCCTCATATCAGAGAAGATATTGAAGAGTTTTAAAAAACATAAGGAGTTGGATAGGTCAGGCCATTTCAAACTTAGGATACTCATTAAGAGTATTAATAAGGCCAAGGTTACATGTGACAAGGCCACAAATACAATTTATGACATTGAAAATTTACTTAGTAAATTATCATGTGAAGCAAAAAATCATCAATATCAAATCCTTTTAGTTCAAGAGGTTCAAGACAAATTCAAAAGATTAGTCAAGAGAGATTCATCATGAGATACATCATTTAATTTGAGTTTCATTCACCAATTCATCATATATCACAATACACTAGATCATATGGGAAAAGACACTCAAGTCTATAGGGCTAAATCTAGGGAACTATATAAAGTAATGGTATAATGTGAAATCAGCAACAATTTTTCACTTGGTCCTAATAAAGAATGCCTCTAAGAGATCTTTAGCAGCTTTGATGGTTACATTGAGAAGATAAAAGCAAAGAAAGACAAATAGTCTTTAGAGGTTATGGTTATGGAATAATTATTTCAAATTAATTGTACAATTACATGATCCAAAACTTAGATGTTTTGGATAAAATATAATTCAATAACACAATCATATAATTCTATCTCTGTGAAGAGATGTTTTATTGCTCATAAAATTGTAAAAAACATATGTTTATCTCTAGGAAGAGATGTTTGATTTTATTTTTGGGATACATCTATTTTTATAGATATTTTTAAGGTAGGAGGAGGACTTGGAAGGTCATCAATCTTGATGGAGATGAAGTGGTTTGACTTTCATGATTTACAACATTACAGAATTTGAGAAATTGCTATTTTTAGAAACTTACTATTTTTAGACTATACTATTAAATTGAAATTTGGGGAAATTCCATTGGTTTTTCAAGGTTCAAAAACCATCGAGCATATATCATGCCATCACATAAAGTTCTCCTAATTATTATATTTCCAATGGTTCAAAAGGGGAGTTAAATGGAGCTATGGTGCAAAATTTATGGCTCATGGAAGTTCTGCCACCGTTTGGGGTAGAATCGTTACCCAAATTGTCACCTAAAGTTTTGCCTGGATCATTACATTCTATAAATTACATTTATATATATATATTTTAAAAAGATTTAAAATTTTATGTTTCAAATTGAAACTATCATTTTGACATCTCTTTTTAAGAAAGAGCCACTTGTAATTTTCAAGTATTTTTTTTACAGGATTTAAGTTACAAAAGTGAAACTTGTAAATTTCACTTTTCCTTTTAACAAAGTTTGAATTGATTAACTTGTAAAAAATCATGTTGTAATTTTTACATTCCTTTTTTTCAAATTTAATGATTTAAAAGGTTATAAAAGTCTCAATTGAAAAATACAAATTAGGTTTTACAAGTTATAACTTAAAATGTCTAAAAGCATTCAACTTTACCAAGTAATAGTTAATTTTGCTGCCCCATTTATTGAAAGATATAATAAAAATATAACTCAATGAAAATGATGCTTGCATGAATATTCTAATTAATTTATCTTCTTTTTCAACACATGTAGTGAAGTGCCCAGTTGTTTCATGCTTCTTTTTTAGCCGTTTACTTCACTAAGGATGCCTTTTCCAAGATGAAGAGGATGACATTTTCATGAAGTTCCTGGATTTTCTTGATCTATAACTAGGAGTAAGTTTTTGATAACTTCCTCTATTTCAAGAGAGTGTTTTCTTATATAAATATGGGTACCCAAGCGTACCCCACCTATCTTTTTGTTATTGGATAAATTATTTTGCATTTTGAAGAATTGATCTACATGTTGTAACATGGATAAAGATAATAAATTAAAGTTTTTCCTTCCTTATCTATGTTATCTTTGTATATGAATGTCTCTTTATTGTATTTTTGAATTCTCTATATCTTATTTAAATCATATAGGTTCATTTGTGTTATTAGTTTCTACCCTTTTTAAATTATCAACATAAAATAAATAATCTTCTTCCTTATTTGATAAGTGCTCAATATTACCTTTGGTTTCATACTTGTATAATTTTGTGCTTCAATAAATTTCAATATAATTATTATTGTACTATGTTCATACAAAAAAATCATTAATTTTCGCTACAATCACTTGGTGAAATAACCATTTCCTAGTTTTAAAATTCATTATAAAACTCTTTTCCTGACAAGTCAAACCCTAGTTAGGAACAAGATCATTAAGAAGTAGTATTTTAATATGAATTGGAAATACATCAATTACACTAAACTTAGTGAAAGGAATTGTGCCTTATCCTTAGGTTCACCTTCATTCACCAAGGTCCCACAGCTTGGATGTGATCCCATTGTGTCATTAGATTTACCACAATTTAAAACTCATACTATATAACACATTACCACACAAAGATGAGTGCAAAATCTAAGTTATAACATTATATTTATGATATCCAACCATGTCAAAATCCTCATAGAGGATCAAATGGGAATCTACCAACCATTTTTAAATAATTTTTCATTACATAGCATCATTATAGGAATAGGGGTTAACCATCTTAGTGATGTAATTATAAAAATAAAAAATACTCTAACAACTCAATGTGTGGGATTAGACCCACAAAAAATAACATTTTGATAAAGATCTAGAGCTAATGGAGTGATGGCATAACCATTAACATGATTGTTATTATGATTGGTAGTATGACAAAGGGCCACAAGACTTATGATGCGTGTATCATTCCAAAGTAGGAAGTTTGAGATATTGACTTCTTTCACATAGATACTTTTCACATTATAAAAAATTTGACAATTGTTACTGGTCACATACTTATGTGGTGTATCAATGAGACCTCAAATATTCTAAAAATAAACTAACATTGGGAAACATCAAGTTTCATATTATTTCCCTCTAATAGGTATTTTATATTAGAAAACTAGTTAAGAGAAGGTTTGTGTTTCACATAATCTCTGAGATTGAGAGGCAACCACTTGTGTGACATGAACTCCTCATCTTATGAGGGAGATGGCATTCAAGAACACCACATGACCAATTTATAATCAAGGGTGATGAGATTAAGTTTATTACCTAAATATGTCACCCCAACAAGGTGTTTTGATGATGGATCCTGAAGAATAGAAGGTATAGAAGCAACAAAATAAGCCACCACTTGAGGTGTAAGCATAAATAGTGGTAGGGCCTTAATAGGCAAAGTAGCAAAAATTCTGCTAGTCAAAGATGAAATTATAGGACTAATTGATGGGTGAAACATACAATATTGGGGTTATCATTATCACAGGATGAATGATTCTTATTATTGGTAATGGTGGTCTACCTGTCAGATTTACCATTTTAGGTTTTGACTTTGGGCCCACTTTTCTCTTGAGGAGCAGGATGAGTGGGGATCATCAAAGGACACTCTCAAAACATATGATCTAGGATTGACACCTAAAATATGTGTTCAAATTGTTAATGTAGAACACATGATAGGTAAACTAATTATTTCCCACATAAATCTCAATGGACTCTTTTTGGGTCCCTGGATAGACCCACTTCCACACAAACCCTTTTCTAGGGATGGGCTATATAAAAATTTTATTGTTCATGGCATATGAAACTTCATAAGGGTTTTATGATATATTAATTAAAATTACATTATGGAGAGGCAATCCAACAAATTAGACCCATACTATAATTTCAAGTTTTGTACGCTTAGAGACTTAACAGTCTCAAATCCAATGAGAGAACACAATTAGTGTGTTATGAATGATTAATGGATCATGATTGAAAATGGATTTACAATGTTACAATTTGGTGAATAAAAATAATAAGAAACCCTTTGTAAGGTTCTAGAATCCTTCTAGTTTGACACCATGTCTATGCTAATGGTGATGAACCCATTACTTCAAATATCTCTCATGGGGGACTCTACCCATTAAATAAGAAACTAGAGTGAAATTTTCAAAATAGTTTCAAGCATTATCAAATTCAAGAAGATTGAGTACAACATTAGGTAAAGGGTGTTTGGGTTAAATCCAATACATTATGATATAACTTTGAACAAATTTATTCACTTGATTCATTTCTATTATAATTCAAGGTCACAACAAGTTTCCCTGCATCCAAAGATAAAAAGATGATGGTGGTGACCATTTAATATGGGAAATTCCCAACTACCTAAAGGGTGAATTACTAAACCAAATTAGCATAATAAATGCACAATAAAAATTATTAAATCCTACCTATACCTATGATAGATTAGTAGTGTGACAAGGGGAATGTTAAAGGCTAGATGCCACTAAACCTATGTATAATTCCATCATATAAATCTCTCTCCAAATTTAAAACAAAATCAAAAATACTTTTTCCATTGTTAGACTTAGAAAACACTAATTTTATTGGTTTTGTCTAGACTTAGATTAAGAAATGGCCAACCAAGACAAAATTGGTAAATAGGTAGGGTTATCCTTTTAGCATATACATAAAAACAATAATAATAATAAGTATTTTATTGATTTTAATTTATTTGGACACTTTTATATTTCTTTGGTTTTAGTTTTGGTTTTATTTTTTCTTTTTTGACCTCCTACAATTAGTCTCATGTAACTAGGAATATGGATAGAATCATCACTAAAGACAAAATGTAGGTGTGTAAGGGCATCTCCCCCAAATTTTAATATTATGAAATTATCAAGATATAATGTATCATCATTAAGGATTTATGAAGGAAAAGGGATAGAGAGTTGCTTATTCATTTTTAAACTTGACTTTGTATTGTGATCTTTTATTTAAAAGGCTCATATCCCCAAACTTTGGTCCCATTCAACCACTAATATGCAAGGGATCATAACCAAGGGCCAAGTAGGAAAATATGACTACCTTATTATATCATGCTAGGTTTTTTATTAAAATGAACCCAACGTGGGATTTTTCTATGGACAAGCTTCGAGACTAGGTAGTAGGCTAGAGTTTCTATGATTGTAGGATGATCTATGGGAATGATGTGTATAATAACCTTAATAATTAAGACAAGAATCCTATTTTCTGTTGATTTTGAGAGAACATTTTTAAGAGGAAAAAGGATACTGGGAAGAGATGAAATGATATGTTTGATTGAAATTATTTGTCATGTGAACTTGTAGCTAAAAAGTGATCTTATCAAAATAAATGAAATTCAAAAATAAAATAAAAATGAAAATGAATATTTTGTTAATGTAAGAGGTAAATGTGAGATGTGAGATATATATGAAGTAACATTTGAGATGTAAATATTTTATCGATTCATCAAACTACTTTACATCCAAGGTATATACATGAAAAAACTCCATTATGAAGATATGTTATTTCTAAATATGGGCCTGACCAATTAGGTATAAATTTTTAACTTTATCCTTTCTTGTCAATTCTACTATCAAGTCTTAGGAAAAGGTCACCAAATTGGATAGGAAACTCATGAACATATTTATGGAATTGGAATTATTTATTTTGAGGTATGATAATTTTCTTAATTATTTTCATATCTAAGAAAGGGAATGAAAATTCATTTAAAATTTATATATGAAGTGTTTAACGGTCCATCTCTTTAGGGTGAGACAAAATCCAAGCTTGAGGATTTTATGCCTTTGCATAGAAAAACTATTAATATATTCAACACTTCAGATCAAGTGGAGGGCTCCTTCTTCAATTACTTGAGGGGCATGAGTAAATTCAATGGTTTCTCTATCTAGCCTATTGTCTTAACAAAATTTTACGCCTTCATGATTGGGCATTGGTTATTTTTACAAATGGGTTAGATCATTAGGTTTTTTGGGAGATTTTTATTTATTCCTAAAGATTTATTCCATATAGAAAATAATGGATTTATATTTTGGAATTAAGGTCCTATAAACCAATGGATTTGTTGTAACTTTAAGTACATGCCCCATGTGAGTTGAATAGGAGAATGATGGTTTATCCTTCTCTAGAGTAATAATAATTTTAGTTGTTAAATTTATCAATATAAATTATATTATTATATTTTTTTTCCCATTTTATCCATTTTTATTACAAATTTTTCCTCAATATTTTCATTTGGTGATCCCTTAGGACCTTCAGAGCTATAGTTTAGAATACACATCATGGTCACAATGGGATATTCCTCCTTGATTGATAGAAAGGGACTTGTTATCCAATTTCTAGTTAAATGGTAATCAATATGAAGGTCTATATTTTTATTAAGGATTTAATTACAAGTGTCAAATGGTTTGGATCACCTTAAGAAATAAAAACCTTTCCAGAATGAAAGAATTTGATATTTTAGAACAAGGTTGAATTACCTTCATCTTGTGAATATAAAGCCTAACTAATATCATTATTTTTAACCCTAAAATGAAATGTGTTGGTTATTTTCACTTTAAACTTAAGATTTAAAATATATAAATGAAATGGAAAAAGGGTGATAATAAAATCTAGAGTAGGCCAATTATATGTTAAACTCATATATAAGCATACACTAAATTTACTATGCTGAGATAGTCTAAATATGGAAAGTACAATTATGTTAAATTAAAAAATGAAAAATATGAGAAGTATTTGTCTTGTTATGATGCTAATGTAGTTTTAGATCTAGAAAGGACTAAGATAAGATAGGAAGATAGTTTTGGAATAGTTGTCATATTTTGGATTTGGTGTCTCTAGCTATCTAGACAGTTGCATCATCCCTAGATGGTTGTGATGACATTATTGTCTGAGTCTAATGAAAGTATATTAAATAGAATATCTAGTGAAATAAGATGTGATAACCTAGTTGATAATGGTTTTTTCTTCACCTTTAATTTGGTGCCTTTAGATTTGGATCATGGATAGTCACTCTTTATGAAATGATAAAACCCTAGCCTTACATCTTTAATGTGACCTTAAGGGAAAATGGGTTAGTGGTAGCATGGTATCAAGTTAAACCTGATGACTCTAATATAAATAGATGTTACTTACATATCTAATACTATGAAGAGGGCCTCATACTAATGTAATTATACTATATGCATTGGCTTTTGTGTGAATCATAAATTGTGTGTAAATCAAGAACAATGGAGACCTAGTTTATAACTCAGTAAATCAGGATCTTGGGTTGATCCTTTAGTACTTCAAAATTGTAAATGTGTATTCCATATGATTGGTATGGAAATAGAGAAGCTTTAATCAATTTAATGCTTGATAGAGTGATTTTTTATAAGTTTTTTAGTTTCTTTAGTCTTTTCTAGGTTTCATAGTTGAGAAATGAATGAATGTTGTGTAGACACCTACTTTTGGTCACAACTAGCTTCTTACTGGAATTCAAACTAATTCCTACCAACCTTTTCAAATTAATCCTAAGAATCATTGAACATAAAAATTTTGGTTGTGCATCATTCATCAATGCTCTAATCATTTTCAAGCATCCCTATTTGGGATACTAGCATGTATACAATAATAACCTCTCATAGATTCATCCCTAATCACTTTACGACATAACAACTAGAAATATGGCCTATTGACCTATTAAGTGGGGCACATGATCAAATCTTAAAAGAGATAAAATTATAATCAAAATGAATCATATAATTAAACTAGGTTAAATGCTTAGTTGAATTATCCATTTATAATTAATGAATATCTAAAAATGGAAATTCCAAAATTCAAAATATTAAGCCTTTTCATCATAACCTTTATGAGTTTTCAATATCTTCCAAAATATCTTGAAATATCTAATTTGAGAGCTATGCCTAGTAATTAAAAATCATAATTACATGACAACTTTTAACTTAACTAAAGTTAGCCTCAACTCACCTAGGATTAGTTTAATCTCATTCCATTTTTAACCTCAACCTTAACTCAACTTGGGTGAGAATTAATTCTTGAGGATATTAATACAAGGCCATACCTATTGATTTATAAGCTCTCATAAGCCAAATTTATAATTCTAATTTGGAGAGAGACAAGCTTTGTATGTAGTTTTACCATGCCAAATTCATAATCCAATCCAATCAACTAAGCCAAGGTGCCAAGGAGAAAAGAAACAAAGAAAGATTCATTATGGAAGACTTCTTGATTCAAAAACTAATAAATCCACTTCAATAAGTCATTTGGATCTCCAAATAAGGTAAAAGAGTGATTGCTTTTGTATTACAGTTGTGATTTCATTTGTATGTTTATTACCTATGATATCCCTAGTATCTAGGATAGAGGTGTTAGGATTTTAGTGTGTTATTTCAATTTGTTTTATTGAAATAACACAAGACTAACCTCCCCTCTATGTATTCATCATTCATGTCATGGAATGCCTGGTGGGAATAAATATCTTATATGGCCAAGGAGGTTGATATGACAGTTTTAATTTTTCTAATGGATGCATATAAATCTTTAAGTTTTAAGCTTTTAATTTATTTTTTTAGTTTTTTTATTTTAAGAAAGTCACAAGTTGTAGGGATCGATGTTGATTTCCAATATCAATGTTGATTACAAGAATTGATCATGATCCATATGTAATAAAAAATAGAACAAGGTAAGGAACATGGATAATAATGATTTTACTCAAATTTTCTTGCCTTAATTTTGTGTTTGATGATCTACATATAGTTTGTACAACCCATTTATTATAGAATTTGTAAGATGTTTAGGTTTTAAGACCATTTTTATGTTAAAATAGACTTTAATTTTATGTGTTTTATAGGAAATATTGATGATCTAGCTTAATCAATGTTGATTTCTATAATCGATGTTGATCTCTATGGATCGGTGATGATTGGTATCTGAGACAAGAAATCAAAAACCCTGAGAGATAAATTTCAAATGTTATTTTTTCACTTGATTTTGGGCTTCTAAGAAGGCAAACCATCTAAAATTTTATTGGTATTGAGGTGGAAAGAACAAATTTTAAGCATGGTTAAATTATTAAATGCATTGTATTTGGTCCTTAAAATGCAGTTAGTTGTTTTCATCTCTTAGTTTTTTTTTTAAGTTTTTATAATTATCAAAAAAAAATGCCGAGGGGACAAACTCCATAACATATTTAATTTTTGTGATATAAAATTGAATATTCACTTTATTTAAATACTCATAAGGGTTTTATTTTTATGCTTGTTTATTGAAAGTGTTTTTTTTAGCAAGACAAATGATGCATGTATGCTCTCCCCCCATCCCCTTTAGGGAACTTGGGTGATAAAAAATGCTCACTCTTTTCATTTTTCACTTTGGTCCAAAAATTTGTAAGGAAAGTTTCTAAGGACCTCCCCAAAATTTGTATGTTCTGGGTGACCCAAAAATGACCCTAAAGTCCCTCCACTTGTCTTGATTTCATGATTTTTTTCTTGTGAGTGGGAATTCATCAAATCCTCAAGTGTTCTTTAGGGAAGCATTGACTTGGGAATTCATTTATCAATAAAGTTTTGACTCCACTCCATGGTGGGGTATATAAATTGAGGATGACCCATTGGGATGCTTGTTTTGAGAAATTATAACAAGCTTTTTTAGTGGTACTTAGCCTTGAAACATAGGGGAAACTTGGATATCACACTACACTAAGGAATTGATGGATGTAGTGCTTGTGAAAAATACAAGACCTTTTCACAATTCAATTGATGTGAATATAAATGACTTGATTGTGACCTAGTTTTTTCCACATATATGGGATGATTTAAAAATGAGTAAAAATTGATAGTTTAGACTACCCCACTTATTACAGACATAATGTTGATGTAGGGTGAGTAGCTTGAAATTCCATGTCACCATAGAAAATATTAAGAGAATAGGGGACTTAAAATCCCTAATTTTAATGTGCTTTTAATTTTTAGATTAACAACTTAAAAATCCTCTCAAGAGCAAGTATATAGATAAAATTCAATAGTATAATGCAACCTTGTCAATTTTAGGATTTAGGATGTTACACTTAGGTGTTTTTATCATTTTATCCTTTTTAATTACATGGTCTTGAGTCAAAACTATTTTTTTGTCATACCATGTTCAAAATGAGTCTTGTTTACACATCACTCCTTTGTTTGAAGAGGCGTTATGCCATCCATTTAAAACCACACTTTGCCTTAGTCATTTGTTAAAATCATTTTTTGTGTGTCACTTGTTTGAGAGGTAAATCATTATGATTCACATTTCATTAAAAGTCTTGTGCCTTAGAGTCTTGAAACAAAACATTATTCGTACCTTTAGATAATGATAGCCATTGTTATGATATTCAAACTATTTCAAAGACTTATTTCCTTGTGCCTGAATTACAAAACCAACACCACATGTACCATTTTGGTTTATACCTAGTACCATTGTGACCTTCATTTTTACCTATCTTTTTGTCTATTTTAATAAATCCTAGTCCTCTAAATAAAATTTTAAATTAGCCTTGATAAGTTTAGATCTAGACATTTATTGGTTTTTGCTTAAGCCTCATATAATTTTGCCCTAGACATTTACCTTTAAATTTTGGGTTATGCAACTTAGGTTAATTCCTTTCTCAATTTAAAGGCTATTCTTGTGCCTAAAATTAGGGAAGTGGTCTATCTTACATGTGCCTAGTGTTCCATTTCTTTGTCCAAATGATCAAGTGTGTGTTTAAATCCAAATTCTTAGTTTGTGTCAAAGTGTTTCAAGTTTGTTCGATTAAATATCTTACCTTTTTAACATAGTTTTTTTTTAAAGTCTATATTTTGTTCCTTGTTACCAAAATACCTAACAATTCTTATTTTGAACCTAGTTTTAGTACCTTATTTTCCAAAATACCTAGAAACCTTTGTTTATTTATACCTAGTTTAGACTTGTTTGAAACACTTTCTACCTAAATTTGGAATTTTAATTTTTATTCATCCACTTTACCTTTTTTTGTAAGACATTTGATGTTAGACTATTTTCACCAAGTTTTAGCATTGACCATTTTGGAGATATAGCTCCATTCCTTAGAACAAGTTAGACCAAGTTCAAACCATTTATCCTTTGGACCTTGTTTTTAAGATTTTATAAAACTCTAGACCAATCTTCATGAAATGTTCATCATAGAGTTAGATATGTCTCTTTACACTCATATTATATCCAAGTAAAATCCAAGTTATGACTATGTGGTCACACAAAATGACTTTGTTCAAGACCCTTATGGTGATAATGTAGTTTGTGAGACAAATCCATATCCTTCTTACAATACTCAATCTGGAGAACAAAGTCAAGATCCTCAAGCACAATATTTGGTGACACCTTATTTGGGCCAATTAACAAGAACAATATTTGGTGACATCTTATTTGGGCCAATTAACACACCAAGTTCACCCTTTCAATGCTAATGGTTCTTGATCCCCTACTTATACCATTAACCCTCCTTCAGTTTATGTGAGCAACCAAGCTTCATAGCACCTTACCATTACCATTCCAGGACCTCTTCCTTTAGCTCATTATAGGAGCCAAGATTTGAAACTTCCTACCATTACCATTTTAGGACATTGTCCTTTGTCTCATGATAGCCACCAATATTTTTAATACCCTACCATTTCCATTCCAAGATCTCATCCTTTGGCTCACAATAGCAACCAAGCTTCACAATGCCTTTACATTACCCTTCCAAGCCCTCATCCTTTAGATCATGATAATAAAAAAACTTTGAAATTCCCTTAAATTACCATTCTAGGCCCTTCAAAGTATGGAATCTTATTATCCCAACAAGGTTGTGCAATTATGACTAGATGGGTCATAATTACCATACTAGACTGATAATTAGCCTTTATTAAGCCCATCTTAGATTAGCCTATTTACAAATATTTTTTTTTCAACCACCAAGCCTCCTTTATACATTTCTAGCCTTCTTCCACTTTATAAAACCCATGTATTTCTTTGAACCATAACAAAGCAAACCATTACCTCTCTAAGAGTCATCTTTCAAAGACCAAGATATGTTCAAATATTATATTATACAACTAAGTGTGAACCAAAGCCAATACAACCAACCAGTTCATGATTTTTTTGTTAAACCACCCATTTGTGACAATTCAAATTGGGATGAACCACCTTTTGATCCTTTGCCTATTGTCAAGGAATCTCACTCTAACAAACTAGCCTTTGTTTTCAATGCTTCTATGCTGGGACTAGTTATTAGTCCCAATTTAATACAAATAAATATTTTTTGGGAACTAGTGGGAATATGTTCCTATTTATTAATAGATTTATAGTTTACATGACCCAATGCAGATAATACTTATCAAAAAGAATTACATATAGGGGTAACTACCTTTGGGCAAATCATTATCTTGACCATTATCCTATTTTTAAAGAGCCTCCTTTTGATAAGCTAATAATGTGGAGTTATCTCTTGACCTTTTTCCCATCATTAAGGAATCTCACTTTGACAAACTCATATATATAGAGCCCATTATGCCATCAAAGGCCATTATTTATCCATTACAAAACATTCAACAAGACATCATTGTAGCAACGTCCACAATTGAAGAAGAATCAAAATTAAAGTCAAGTTCTATTTTTGAACTGATATTAGATTTAACATCAAAATCAAAATCACCATTAATCTCAACATCAACTTCAAAGTCCCTTGAGTCAGACTCAGCATCATAATTAGAATACATTCATGGTTGTTATGACATTGGTTATGCATGCCTTTTATATCAATTTAAATATATTTTTTATCCTTCCATGATTTTTGAGGATGATTACTTCACCTTCAACATAATTTATCCTAGTGTCTTCTATGAGGATTGTGTTTCCTCTTTCCTTTCCATTACCATTCTACATGCCATTAACACCAACCAACCTAGCTAATATATTAACCTTCCACCTCCCACAAGTATTTATTGGTACCAATAGAATCATACCTTGTTGAACTGCATCCATGGTGAATATCAATTATGGAATATCAGAGAAACTAAGAACACATTCATGAACACTAAGAATAATATCATAGTGAAACCTTTTTAGAGGCACCAAGGAGAAATCTAAGTCTAAACTCAGTATCTTCTAGTGAAACCTTGTTTGAGGTGCTAGAAGACAATTAAATTCAAAATTTAATGTTCCTTAGTGAAACCTTCTCAGAGGTGCTATGGGATAATCAAGACAACTTCGTTGGTAAAAACTTCTTTGAGGCACCAATAGCTAAGCATAGTAGTTCTTCAATATTTGATGAAGACATTATCAAATATAAAAACAATACAACTTCCAATCTATAGCATAACTAGATGGTAGGTACTCTCAAGCTCAAATAATAGAAAAATTTGATGGTCTTATTGAGAACATATTCAAAAGTCTTCATCCCTATCACAACCAAAATTATGTCAAATTCAGAATTAGAAACATTGCATGTCCCTAAACATCACAATATTCATTTATTTCTCAAAAATTACACATTCCATTATAACCCATTTATTCATTCTATACCTATATTACAATTCTATAGACCTATCATCCAATATTTATCTATATTTACCATCCCTAGATACACTTTCCTTTATATAGGTTACAAAGACATTTTGCCTCAACATTTGAAGGAAACATAATCAACATCCAATGAATATCACATCAACATTATTGGAGTCAAAATATACAGTAGGTTCTTTATAGAGTATATATTTAGAAGAGGTGTGGGATAGAAATTTACATGATTGACTATTTTGGTTATATCATATGTTGATCAGGTCATGCATCTCTACATCAGCTAGGACAATAGAACCATATATTTACCTTGCCTTTTCCATTTTCCATTTACCTTTACATTTTTATTTTTCATCCATCTTTCCATTATTTCATACCCTACCATTCACCTCACCTTATCACTTGGGGGTAACCCTATTATCATTATAACTAATTATTGTCTTATCATCTTATTTATGTCATATCCTATACCATTCTAGCATACCTTTGCTATTAACCTAGTTTGTTTTTACCCACCTTACCTAACCCTTTTCACCTTGGTTCTATTGGTTATTTTGGCATCTTTTGTGAGGGGATTTTTATCTAGTTTTAATAGTTTCAAAATTACATGTTAAAATGGTAGTATGTAACAATAGTGTGATAGTGGATCTGGAAATTCCATCTTTCATTTATGATTGACTGGTGCCACTAATTATAACTATCTTTGGGTAAATAATTATTCCACCTAGTGTTACTAATTATAACCACCTATGGGAAAATTATTATCACCGACCCTTTGTAGTTGTCTATTAATTATAACTTCCTATGGGTAAATTAGGAACAATACCTTTACCATACATTACTACATCAACTCACCCTTACTATTATCATTTACCTTACCATTTCCCTAATTCACAAACTTATTTCTACCTATTTAGATATCATCATATTTTATGTAAGTAAAATTATAGTGACTTAAGGTCCCATCCTAGGACTATGTAGCCAATTTCTTATTCATATTGAGGTCAACTCAGTCACCCCATTTCCAATGCTCTCACTATTTTTCAAGCAAACTAAGCCATGATCTCACCATATTTTCAGTTGGAACTTGTCATCTCTTGTAATTATTGATTGAGTTGAAATACCCCCAAAATTCTAAAAACATTCAAAAACATTTTGAAATATTAAAAATTAGAAAATCAGCTTACCATCTCCTAGAGAGATATAAAACCTCAAAATCAAAAAACATTTGTCCTATTTAAACCTAGTTAGTCATCCTCAATCCTCCCTACTAGATAAAATCCATTTTTATTTCCAATCCATTGCATTACCATTAGGGGTGTGACCTTCCCTTTGTAGGTATCTTTGCTTGGGGGGCACCACCTGTTTATCCTTCCATTGAGCCTTCACATGTAGGTATTAACTTGGTTGATGACAAGATACTTTTTTGTTATTTTTACTTTCAGGTTATCTATGTGTTTATTTTTTGAGTTTTTTTTAATTTTCTTGTGTGTTTTCTTTCCTTGTTGTGCCTTGACTTAGTCTCTATGCATTCATTGGGTAATTCTTTAAACATTAATATTGATTCCATCCATATTCATACGTCAACATTATCATCATGGTTTTTAACATTGGTGCATTATTTTAAAATGTTTATTAGATCACATGTCAGTTCATATAAATTTCTTGACTAAGTTATCATGGTCCTTTATATCATGATACATACCATCATTTGATATAATAAAAATTAGCTCGATAAATATTACAAGCAATAATTCCTCAAAAACTTCTCTTAGTTCACCTTGGAAAAATCATCACACTCTCCTTAATCAAATGAACCCCTTAACCATTTTATTTGTATTAATTATAATAAGGACAAACATCTTTGCATTGGTAGGTATATCCTAATAATCGACATTTATCACTTCTTATTATTATATTTTATTCCTCATTCCATTTTCTCCCATGTTTAATTGAACTACAATGGCCTAAGGTCTATTTAGACTATGTAGGAAGCACTTGGATATATGATATATATTGTGTCAACTTAGACACCTTTATTCTTCTAATCATTTCTTTCATCACTTTGCACATCCTTGTGTTCCTATTTATTTGTAGATTCTTCAATCATTAGACCATCACATCTATGTTTACACTTGCTCATCTTTAATCTATATGATAGGCTATATCCTTGAGTTATGCTTACCAATACTCCCTACTAGGGCACAACCAAAAAAATAATTATTCAATCTAGGTCATCTTAATGATTATAACCACATGTGGGACAATCATTATTTTGACTCATCTACCCTACTGGGGCATGTGCCTATGCCATTGATTATAACTACCTTTGGAAAAATTAGTGTCTCAACTTTGTTACCAATTATAACTACCTTTGGGCAGATCAATAATTTTTAAATCAATCCATTAAATCATTATCTTTATTATATTAATCTCACCCATGGGTTAGTTTCATTCTTCTTCTTTCTTATTTTTTAGGGATCATCCATTAATAATATGTGTCAGCCACTCCCTCAAGGGGGCATCATTAAAGGTTTCCCAAACATTATTTAGAAAATATTATTCAATCATTACCTTCTTTATTTATTAATGTATTTTTAATTATTTGAGAAGACATTATTGTGCCTATAATTTTCAATGCCTTCCCAAATAGGGGTAAACTATAAACACCTAATTTTGGCCATAACTAGATTTCGATCAAACTTTAGATGGATTCTTACTATCCATTACAAATTAAGCCTAAGAATCATTAAATTTCCTAGTTTTGGCCATGCATAATTCATCAATGATCATAATCATGTTGAGGCATTTCTATTTAGGATACTATCCCATATGTAATATTAAACTCTCATGAATTCATCCCCAATCACCTTATGGCATAACAGCTGGAAATTTGGCATATGAACCCATTAAGTGGGGTGCATGATAAAATATTAAAATAGATAAAATTGTAATCAAAATGGATCATATAGATAAACCAAATTAAACTCTTATTTGAATTATCCATTTACGATTAATTAATATCTAAAAATAAAAATTCCAAAATTCAAAATATTAAGCCTTTTTATCATTGCCTTTATGAGTTGTCAAGCTCTTCCAAAATATCTAATTTCAAAGCCATTATTATTAATTTAAAATCATAATTACATGACAAATTTAACTCAACTAAAGTTAGGCTCAAATCACCTAGGGTTAGTTTGAACTCATTCCATGTTTAAATTCACCTTGGGTGAGAGTTAATTCTTGAGGCTATAAATACAAGACCATACCTATTGATGTTTAAGATCTCATAATCCAAATCTATAATGTTAATTTAGAGACAGAGAAGTTTTGAAAGTAGTTTTATCATTCCAAATTCATACTCCAATCCAAGCCAATCAACCAAGCTAATGTGCCAAGGAGAGAAGGAGCAAAGAAAACTTCATTTTCAAAGACTTCTTGATACATAAAATGAGCAAGCCAATTCAACAAGCCATTTAGAGGTCCAAAGAAGGTAAAATAATTATTTATTTTGTGTTCTATTTTTTCTTTCATTTGTATGTTTATCACCTATGATCTCCCTAATGTTTGGGATAGAGGTGTTAGGATTTTAGTGTGCTATTTTGATTTTTTTTATTAGACTAACACAAGACTAACCTCCCCTCTATGTATTCCTTTTTACCAAGTTGATCTTGTATTTATATCATTCCCTTTAGATTAATAAATCACATTAAATTACTTGGGCCAACCATTATGATACATTTCATTTGTAAATTGGATGACTTTAGGGTACTTGACACTTACATCGAGGTAGGACAATAATGTTGATACTATTGTTCATCATGTACTTTAGTGTTTAGGGAGTATCAAAATAGGTATAGGATTATAACTTATAGAGGTGTAAGATAACTACATTATAATCATTTTTAGGCAACATAGAATTTTTGTTTCATCAATATAATAATTTTTAGACTAAGAGATGGGATAAAGGGCATAATATATATAAAATGTAAGGATTATAGAAGCAAATAAAGTTTAAAACTAAGAGGAACAACCAAAGTCTAAGTTTTCCAAGTGTACAAGACTGAGGTGCTAAATAATCACAAAATATCATCTACACATATTATAATTGGTTTCCTTATCTACAACATAAAAATTGGTAATCATGGTTTTTGGTCCCCAAGTGACATATAACACTATGGTCCCAATCAAAGCTAATTTTAAGTTATCATATATTTGCAAGGTGTTCCTAGTCATTGAAAAATTGATTTATCCATAGCCAAGCTTTTGGAGAAATTGTAAAAGGAATGTATTAAATACAACCACACCATCAACCATTTCTCTTTTAATATGATTATTTTATATCCAAAAATGTAGGTGTAAGGTAGGATTTCCTTTTCTAGTGATATTTGGTATAAGATTTAGGTGCCCAAGGTCAAAAAAGTAATTAGTGAATTTAAAATAATATCAAAGGAAGAAACATATCCAAATTTATATGGTTTATTTAGGCTTCAAGAGTTGGGTTAACACTATTCAAATTATGAATACCTAATGTGTCAAGTAATTCTAGGTGATAAATAAGAGAGTTTTTAAGCATATTCATAAAGGAAATATGGGAAAAGGTCTTTGTGAGAATGGAAACAAGATTGTAATTCCCCATGGGTTTGGGGTTGCCTTGGATGTTAGTCTATAAGGAATTGGTGAGATGGGGATTTTTTAGATGATAATATATTATGAAAGTGATGATATTAGCATCCTCATCTATTCCAAACCCAATGATACATGTCATATTAGTCTTTCCTTAAGGGTCTAGACAAGGGGCCACATCAATATTGGTCAATGTAAAGGTAGATAATTTAGTGTTATGAGTGTTAACTAGAAGGGGATATTTGATTGGGTTATCATGTAGCACATTTTTCTTATCATGTTGATAGTGGTTATGGAATGGGTTTTGTTAAATTTATAAGTTAGTGTTTCAAGGAACCACATGACCTATTAGGTAAGGTTGAGGGTTTATGTTAACACTTCCAAAAAACATGTCTACAAATGTGTGGTGTTTATTCTTAGGGAGTAATTTGATTAACCTATAGGGGAAAGAGTCATGACCAATTATCCTATGAAAAAGAGAATAAATATTGTGATTTTAATCCAGTCATATTTGATTTTGATTTTTTGACCAAACTTTTGTTGATTTTTTTACAAAAAGAAATGTTGGTTTAGAATTGAGTATTTTTTTAGTTAGGATATTGATACTCACTCTAATATTTAATTTTATATTAATTGTCATGAGGTGATATATGGATAAAATATAATTTTTGAATAGTAAATGGAGGGCTTAAATTTATCACACCCCCAATTTTATTGTTGTTATTATTGTTTACAGTTTAATTTTGATTTTTGTTTACCACATTTGTCATCTTCGGATGATTTGTCATGCCATCCATGGTATCATTGTGATTGTGACTCAATATCTTTAGTTAATCATTATTTTGGAAAGTTTTTTGATAATCCCCATTATTTTTATTGGGATAAAAAAATCATATATTTGATTTATAGGTTATATACATACTATCTACAAACACTTGGTCAATCCTAAGTGCACTCTTTAGTGGTTATTTGTATGATTTTTAAGGTAATTTTTAGAAGTCTTACCTATTTTTTATAAGAGAGAGAGTGTCTGAAAATATCAAATAAATATATTTTATTAATATGTGGGACACTAATAGATGATTATATTACTTACTTCTATCTTGTAATAAAGTCAGTAATAAAGTCCTTCGGTTCTTACTTAATGTGTAGGAGCTCACATATGAAAGTACAAAATAACTTGTTTATACTAAACACTTTTAAAAATTATACCATAAGTTTTTGGAAAGAAATGATGGAAGCCATATGAAGGAAATAATACTATTCTAATGCAATTCCATTAAGAGTCTCAGTGAAAATGTTTGTCACTAATCTATCCCATGCTAAAAAATATCTAATGGTTATAGTATAGGCCTTAACATGTGAATTTGGGTCTCATTTCCATTTTTATTTGTGAATTTTTGGAAAAGGTGATGAAAAGATAACCCCTCAAATGGTGTGATCAAGAGTATCCTTTAGATATTCAACATATGTTCCTTATGGTTTTGAAATCCACTGGAGGAGTGTTGGGATAAGTTTGGGTAAGGGGAGATGGATAAGAATTGGGTATAAAACCATGAAGGGTGAAATATATCACTTGAGTGAGTGAATTATTATATGTTGAAAAATAGTTATCTAATTATGTTAATTTGGAAAACATGTGGTAAAATGTAGGAAGAGATTTTAAATGAGGTGTATTAGTTGAAACTTGCAAAGGTGAATAGTATTTTGGTGGTGTATTAATAGGTATATAGTTATGAATATAGTTAGGTATATAGTTAGGTATATAGTCAGGTATATAGTTAGGAATATAGTTAGGTATATAGTTAGGTATATAGTTAGGAATATAGTTAGGTATATATTTAGGTATATAGTTAGGAATATAGTTAGGTTTATAGTTAGGAATAACCATGGGTGGTGATGTATTAGTTACAATATTATTTGGAGAATCAAAGGAGAAAGAAACAATAATGATAATTGTACATGATATTTTATTATTATATATCACCTTAATCTTATATACTTGGAAAACTCAAACCTTGGCATTCCTATTGGTTCTACACATGCCTTAATTCTAAAAGCCTCACATATGCTCTAACTTGTGCCCCTTGGCCTATATCTTAGTTACACCAACCTTATATTTATGACATAGACATCCCATATTGCCTAGAATTCTTAAAATGTACTTATCTTACACCTCTACAAGTTTTAATCATGTAATTGTTCTCATGTTCCTTGAACATTAACATCTGAGATAGATAGTAGCATTGACATTATTGTCCTACCTTGATGCAAGTGTTTAGTGACATAAATTCATCTAATTTACAAATAAAACATATTACAATCATTATATTATGTATTTTGATGTAATTTATCTCCCTATAAGATTCGTATAAATATAATATCAACCATCATTCATTCCTCACCTATAAAACCTAGGGAACACTTAGCAATCAGAATAAAAGAGCATTTAAGGAGCACTTAAGTTACCAAAAGCTTTCCTATTCTACATTATTATAATACATATCAAAGGAAACATTTTAGATACAAGTATGAAGTACTAATGGATTAGTCATTATGTCATATTTGCCAAGTTATAAGATAGGTCATTATTACACTTACTTTATGCACATTTCATGATTCACACATAAGCCAACATGTAGGGAAGAGTATCATGATTTTAAGTCCATATTATAGATTATTAGATATATATTAAAGACCCTTTGACAATGGAATATTTTTGAATCACCTCAACACCTTGTGCCCACTAGTCCATTTTTTCCCCAAGGTCACATTGAAGATGGAAAGCTAGGGTTTTGTTATTTCACTAGGACTGATAGTCCATAACCCAAATATAATGCACCAAAGTGAAGGTGAAGCCAAACATAGAAAAATCAAAGTGGTAACATATTATTTTATCTAATATTCTATACTATATACTAGCATCAAACCTAAAGAGTAGCATCAATGCAATCATCCTAGGCTAATGTAATTATCTAGAAAGCCAAAGACACCATATCTAGAATCTAAAAACTATTCTAGAATTATTTCCCTACTTACATTTTTAATTTTATAGATCCATTACTGTGTTAGCATCATAACCATATAATTATTATCATTATGCAATTCATATATATAACATAGTTCTACTTTTCATTAATAACTTATCTCAGTTTAATAAATTCAAGGTATGGTACATATAAGTGTAGCACATAAATTAGTCTATTCTAAATTTTATATAATTTGTATATCCTTAACTATATATACCCAAGTATATCCTTATCCAACTTAGGTTTAAACATTTGTTTAACTTAATCTTTGAACATCAAACCCTAAGACACCTAGTTTTTTTAAATTTATTTTCCTATTGCTAATCCTTGATTGATAAATCTTTAAATCATGTTTTATATTGGCATGTATGTAAATTATTTCATGGTAAAATACCTTATATTTTCTATAGTTTAAGACATTACTTTTCTTTTAAAAATTGTTAATTAAATTCTTCTGCATAATGAGAGAGTGTTAAAATAGAGACAACATTTCATATATCTTCAAAATTCCTCTTGCAATTATATAAAATTGATATCTAGATGCATATGTGCATGTTATCAACCATTTATTCTACTTAATCCTTATTTGAGTGATAATCAACATCCCACACCCATAATTTTCCCATAACTTATATTGGATTTTTTGGTCCATGTTATTACTATTTTAAGAGGTAAGGTTGCTCAACATATAAAACCACATTAATATATAGTAGGTGACTCTTAAGACTAAAATTGTGATAAAATATAAGGTGTATGGCCTTGTTTCCCAATTGATAAATGCACATGCTAAATTTTCAATACTTGAGATCCTAAAACAATCTAATGTTTACAAGGACATCCTCTATGAGACATTGCATGAAACTCAAGTTATAAATGATATTGAGCCTTCTTATTTTGCATATATAGTGAAAAATCTCATGAAAAATGATAAAAATATTACCTTTGATCCAAATGATTTACCATCAAAATATACTATTGATAAAGAGTTACCTTTATTCATACAAGTGATAATAAAAAATAAGGTCATCAAAAGGGTACTCATTGATAATGGATCGAACATAAGCATATATAGTATCCATTTTTTAAACACCATGGGCATTAACACCAATATAATTAAAAAATAAATTATGAATGTCCAAGGGTTTGATTATTCATTTAGTCTTCCAATTGGTAAAATTACATTGGATGTGACATTAGGACCAAAACCTGTTTCAACTACTTTTCAGGTAATGTATCTAATATCATTATAATGTACTTTTAGGTAGAACTTGGATACATTCAATGAAAATTGTTCCATATAAACTTCATATATTTGTAAAATTTGTACATTATGGGACTTTATTAATAATTTACATTGATGATGAACCTTTAAATTTTTTCAAAATGACACAATCCAAAATCGAAGGCATTTCTACAGTGGTACCACCTAAATAATGCATTCCTATTGAGAACATACACACTTATAAAATAGGTGAGTCAATTACAATGGTTCCTCCATCTCCAAATTAAAATAAAGTACCACATATTGAGGTGCACATAAATTCACATAAAAAATAAGAACCATTACCAAATGAGCCATTAAATCCACAAGAACATCCTTCATTTGAGCTTCCTTTACCGGTCAATACTGAGCAAAATGATGGTCTTATTTACAATCACTATGATATTGATGATTATATCACTCATGATATGATAATTGATAAAATATTTGTAACAAAATTGATCCACTTGATCACCTTTCACATAACTTATTTTAATCCATGGGTCCTAGTACATATACGATCAATCCACTATAAGAAGAAACAATACTAAATCTAGATAAGGGGAACACAACCATAGTAGATGAGCATGTAAATACATGTTACTCATTTCACCCTTCTTAGTAAACATTTAACCAACCTTACAAAGTTCAAATGCAAATATACCATGTGAATAATGTTGAGTCTTTTTTAGAAGATTCACAACCTACCAAAAGGAAAAATCCTTCCTATTTTTCAAATGATAACTATCTTTAAAAATTACCAAAGTATGAAGAGTAGATTGTTAATCCTAATATTAATGGGGTATATTGTCATCATCTCTAGTTTGATATGAAAAAGTGGGATACAACTTGTGTAAATAAATTCCTTGAATAATTAAGACATACTAAAAATAAACTCATATACTCTACATTGATTCCATAATCCCATGGATATATTTAGTTACCTATTACTTGTGGTGCACATATGGTGATCACAACCATATGGATAATATACCATATACCCAATTTAAAATTAAAGTTTGGATAATATTAGATAGTATAATGTCAAGCCAATTTAGATACTACAAATATTATGTTAGCTTTATTGATATGGACATAGATTTGTATACTAAATGATGTATATGATTATCTATAAACATCATTAATTTTAGGGAAGCCATCGAACAAGTATATTGAAGAAGAGGTAAACCATCATTATAAACAACACTTGAAAATTTTGAAAAATTATCCCACAACTTTTGATGATGATTACTTACTTGATTGGAATTATTAAATCATCCAAACCTCTTCACAAATATTGAAAAAACATGCAAAAACAAAAAAACAAAAATTGATACCTACGTGTTTTATTGGCTCCTTGGAATCTATGTGTTAGTTACATGTTGAGGGATATCATATAATTTACTCTTACATACACATACAACACACATATACATTAAAAACTTAGGGGTATTGGGCTTTCCATCTACTCATATCACCAGGACATTGGCTTCATCCATCTTCTATGATCTTGATACACACATGTTATATGATTTGATGATTAATCTCAACTATCATGTTTGATCTTACATATGTACTTACACATTCCTTATCCACGATTGTACATTACACAAGGTAATTCATATGCTATGTACTTGACATTTTTACTAACACATTTGATCCATTGGATACTAGGACATGTTTATGTTGGTTGCTTATGATTTTCCTTTAAGCACTTGCTTGAATATATTGTCTTGCTTGTTAGAGCATTTGAATATGTTTTATTATATGCATCCCCTATGCCTATGCTTTCCTTATTGGACATTTAAATATGTAAATTATTTTTGTATGGACATTTAAATATGTTATTCCTTTGTTTTTTTACATTTTAATAATTCATGTCCATTCAATTAAATAGTATTTGCACATGCCCCTTGTTTGTGATCTCCTTGGACGATTACATTTTTACTTGATTTTGAGTTCTTTTGTGTGTGTAATTTTTTTATTTTTGAGCTTATATTCTTAATATATAGACAATTACATGATATTTATCATGTATATTAGGCTTACATGTGACCATATTGGTTCTATGCAATTTAATGATACATTTACTTAGACATATTTCATTCTATATGCTACATGGTTACATTCATATATTTTAAAGTTGTCTTACCATTTTGAGGTGAGGTAATTTCCAAGTACTATTTTTTTCTCACCTAAATTGGGAGAGGGGGTATGTTAGTTGGGGCATGATTGGGAAGCATGTTCTCCACAATTTGTATAGTTATTAGATTTAGTGGGGAATGTCATATAAACATGGCTTCCACACATTCATAGATTACAGATTATAATGGACGCATATTTTGGAAGCATGTTATCCACATATATTTAGTATTTTATACTTATATCAATTTGTAGATTTAGTGGGGGAATGTCATATGGTCATGGATTCTACACATTCACATTTTTTAGATTCAATGGGGTCATGCTTTGGAATCATGTTCATTACATTCATTCAATGGTACTTATATCATTTCATAGATTCAATAGGGGCATGATTTGGAATCACATTATCCACACTTAGTATTCATCATCTTTAGTTTATAGTGGGGGCATATTTTGGAAACATGTCCTCCACATTGTTACTTATATCAATTTCATATTTCTTCATATATAGTGGAGGCATGCTTTGGAAGCATGCCCTCCACACTTACACAATTATCTAAATTAGCCAAAACAGATAGTTACATGATTCTAATACACATTTGTGGAAGAATTATGTACATGGTACCACTATTATACATAGTTTTAGCTAGAAACATTTCTAAGGTGCCTATTATATGCAATATGTGCCTATTATTGTAAAATCCAAATCAATCTAAGATACAAAAACTATTACACATATTGATACCCCATGGAAATTTATGGATTTTAGAGAGCCAATCTACTAAAATAGTTGGTTCACATGTTGTTATGGTTGAGGTGATTAAATCAATCAATATTGTCAAGTTTTTAGTTTGGACTTGATCATCTAAACTCACCAGCTTATAAGTATCATCATGTTTCATGGTTGAGCTAATCTCAACTTCCAGGTGGAAACTCATTTTTACTTCAAAATTGAGGGCATGTGCCTTCCAACATCTTTCTCTCTCTATCTCCTTAGATATATACACTTTAAATATTTATCCATATTTATCCTAATCTTAGTTTTAGATCTTTATAATGATACATATTTTATAGATACAACTTACCAATAGGCAAGGTCGTTACATCAACACACAAGTGTATTTATAAACCTTGCTCTTTAAATTTAAATCTACTTCAAGTAATTTTAACCCAGATTGTATACCCTGATTATACACTACAACATGTTATTGGTTTCAGGCTATTCATTAACAAAACACTCAAATTAAACTCCAACAAAGCACTCAACGTCAACTCAATTAAAGATAAGGTGTGTATACACACCTAAATACTTATTCCTTTCCTTTAAAATAGAAATTCCATTACTAGATTAAAGGGGGTGATGTAGATGATATTTTGTGATTATGTAGCACCTAAGTCATGTACACTTGAAAAACTCAGACCTTAGCATTTCTTCTTAGTTCTACACATGCCTTACTTACACAAGCCTCAAATATACTCTATCTTATTCCCCTTGGAATATTTCTTATTATGACCATACGTACATTTAAATGTGTTATTCTTTTATTTTTTACATTTTAATAAGAAACGCCCATTCAATTTTATAACATTTGAACATGCCCCTAGTTTGTGATCTCCTTGGGTGATTACCTTTTTACTTGATTTTGAGTTCTCTTGTGTGTGTGTGATTTTTTTAATTTTTGAGCTTATATTATAAATATATAGAAAATTACATGATCTTTATCATGTATCTTAGGCATTTATGTGACCATGTTGGTTTTATGCAATTTAATGATACATTTACTTTGACATGTTTCCTTCTATATGCTACATGGTTACATTCATATATTTTAAAGTTGTCTTACCATTTTGAGGTGAGGTAATTTCCAAGTACTATTTTTTTCTCACCTAAATTGGGAGAGGGGGTATGTTAGTTGGGGCATTATTGGGAAGCATGTTCTCCACACTTTGTATAGTTCTTAGATTTAGTGGGGGAATGTCATATGGACATGGCTTCCACACATTCATAGTTTACAGATTATAATGGAGGCATGTTTGGAAGCATGTTATCCACATATATTTAGTATTTTATACTTATACTAGTTTTTAGATTTAGTGGGGGAATGCCATATAAACATGGCTTATACACATTCACATTCTTTAGATTCAATGGGATCATGATTTGGAAGCATGTTCATTACATGCATTCAATGGTACTTATATCATTTCATAGAATGAATAGGGGCATGCTTTGGAAGCATGTTCTCCACACTTACTTAGTATTCATCATATCCAATTTATAGTGGGGGAATCTTTTAGAAACATGTCCTCCACATTGGTGCTTATATCAATTTCATATTTCTTCATATATAGTGGAGGCATACTTTGGAACCATGCCCTCCATACTTACACAGTTATCTAAATTGGCTAAAACACATAGTTTTATGATTATGATACACATTTATGGAAGAATTATATGCATGGTACCATTTTTATACATATTTTTAGCAAGAAACATTTCTAAGGTGCTTATTCTATGCAATATGTGCCTAATATTTTAAAATCCAAATCAATCTAAGATACAAAAACTATTACACATATTGATACCCCATAGACATTTATGGATTTTAGAGATCCAATCTACTATAATAGTTCTTTCACATGTTGGTATGGTTGAGGTGATTAAATCAATCAATCTTGTCAAGTTTTTAGTTTGGACTTGATCATCCAAACTCACCAGCTTATAAGTATCATCATGTTTCATGGCTGATCTAATTTGAACTTCCAGGTGAAAACTCATTTTTACTCCAAAGTTAAGGGCATGTGCCTTCCAACATATATCTCTCTCTATCTCCTTGGATACATGAACTTTAAATATTTATCTATATTTATCCTAATGTTGGTTTTAGATCTTTATAATGATACATATTTTACAAATACAACTTACTAATAGGCAAGGTAGTTACATCGACACACAAGTGTACTTCTAAACCTTGCTCTTTCAATTTAAATCTATTTCAAGTAATTTCAACCCAAATTGTATACCCTGATTATACACTATAACATGTTATTGGTTTCAAGTTAGTCATTAACCAAAAACTTAAATTAAACTCCAACAAAGCACTCAAAGTCAACTCAATTAAAGATAAGGTATGTATACACACCCAAATACTTATTCCTTTCCTTTAAAATAGAAATTTCATTACTAGATTAAAGGGGGGGTGATGTAGATGATATTTTGTGAATATGTAGTAGCTAAGTCATGTACACTTGAAAAACTTAGACCTTGGCATTTCTTCTTAGTTCTACACATGCCTTACTTTCACAAGCCTCAAATATACTCTATCTTATTCCCCTTGGCATATTTCTTAGTCTGACCATAATTACATTTAAATATGTTATTCCTTTATTTTTTAACATTTTAATAAGTTGTGCCCATTTAATTTTATAGGATTTGAACATACCCCTTGTTTGTGATATCCTTGGATGATTACATTTTTACTTGATTTTGAGTTCTCTTGTGTGTGTGTGATTTTTTCTATTTTTGAGCTTATATTATTAATATATCGACAATGACATGATATTTATCATGTATCTTAGGCCTACATGTGACCATATTAGTTCTATAAAATTTAATGATACATTTACCTAGACATGTTTCCTTCAATATGCTACATGGTTACATTCATATATTTTAAAGTTTTATTACCCTATTGAGGTAAGGTAACTTTTAGGTACTATTTTTTGCTCACATAAAATGGAGAGGGGCGGGGGCGGGGTTTGTGGTGGTATTTTAGTTGGGTCAAGCTTGGGAAGCATGTTCTCCACTCCTTGTATAGTTCTTAGATTTAGTGGGGGAATGTCATATGGACATGGCTTCCACACATTCATAGTTTATAGATTATAATGGAGGCATGATTTGGAAGCATGTTATCCACCTATATTTAGTATTTTGTACTTATACCAGTTTATAGATTCAATGGGGTCATGTTATATGGACATGGCTTCTACACATTCATATTTTTTTAGATTAAATGGGGTCATGATTTAGAAACATGTTCATTACATTCATTCAGTGGTACTATATCATTTCATAGATTCAATAGGGGCATGCTTTGGAAGCACATTCTCCACACTTAGTATTCATCATCTCTAGTTTATAGTGGAGGCATATTTTGGAAACATGTCCTCCACATTGGTACTTATATCAATTTCATATTTCTCCATATATAATGGGGGCATGCTTTGAAAGTATGCCCTCCACACTTACACAATTATCTAAATTGGCCAAAACACATAGTTATATGATTCTAATACACATTTGTGGAAGAATTATATATATGGTACCATTTTTATACATAGTTTCTGCAAGAAACATTTATAAGGTGCCTATTCTATGCAATATGTGTCTAATATTGTAAAATCTAAATCAATCTAAGATACCAAAACTATTACACATATTGATACCCCATTGTCATTTATGAATTTTAGAGAGCCAATCTACTATAATATATTTTTCACCTTTTGGTATGGTTGAGGTGATTAAATCACTCAATCTTGTCAAGTTTTTAGTTTCGATTTGAGCATCCAAACTCACTAGGTTATAAGTGTCATTGTGTTGCATGGTTGATCTAATCTCAACTTCTAGGTGGAAACTCATTTTTACTCCAAAGTTGAGGGCATATGCCTTCCAACATATATCTCTCTCTATATATTTGGATTTATGCACTTTAAATATTCATCTGTATTTATCCTATTCTTATTTTAGATCTTTATAATGATACATCTTTTACAAATATAACTTACCAGTAGACAAGGTGGTTACATCGACACAGAAGTGTATTTCTAAACCTTGCTCTTTCAATTTAAATCTATTTCAAGTAATTTTAACCCAAATTATATACCCTAATTATACACTATAACATGTTATTGGTTTTAGGTCAATCATTAACAAAACACTCAAATTAAACTCTAGCAAATCACTTAAAGTCAACTCAATTAAAGACAATGTGTGTATACACACCCAAATACTTATTATTTTCCTTTAAACTAGCGATTCCATTACTAGATTAAAGGGGGGATGTAGATGATATTTTTTGATTATGTAGCACCTAAGTCACATACACTTGTCAAACTCAGATCTTGGCATTTCTTATTAGTTTTACACATGTCTTACTTTCACAAGCCTCAAATATACTCTATCTTATTCCCCTTCGCATATTTATTAGTATGACCATCCTTACATTGATTACATAGAAATATAATCTTGCCTAAAATACTTAAAATGTATTTATCTTATACTTCTACAAGTTATAATAGTGTACATGCTCTCGTACTCCCTAAAGATTAATGTTTGGGATAAACAATGGTTTCAACATTATTGTCCTACCCCAACGTAAGTGTCTATTGCCATAAAGTCATATAATTTATAAATGAAACATATTATAATGTTCATCATAATTGTTTTAATGCAAGTTATCTCTTGATAAGATTGGTATAAATACGATATCAACCCTCATTCATTCCTTACCTATAAAACCTAGAGAACACCTAGTAATCAAACTAAAAGAGCATTCAAGAAGCACTCAAGTTATCAAAATATTGACTATTATTCCTTATTATTATATCAATCAAAGGAAAAACCTAGCTAAAAGTCTAAAGTACCAAAGGAATAGTCATAAGGTCATATTTTCCAAGTTACAAGCTAGGTCATTATTGTACTTGCTTTACACACATTGCATGATTCACACATAAGCCAACTATATGAGAGAAATACATGAGTCAAAGGCTCTCTTCTAGAGTATTTCATATTTAGTCAATGTCCTTTGATAATATGGTCATTAAGGGTTATCTCGATACCATGTGCCCACTAACCTAATTTTCTCCCAAGGTCACATTAAATATGGAAAGATAAGGTTTTACCATTTCACCATGATAGATAGCCCATGACCTAGATTTGAATGCAACATAGTGAAGGTTGTTGTAGGTACAAACCATTAAGAGGGGATGGATTAGTGGTGGAAAATAATCCAATTCAATTTCCAAACCCTTTGAACACTTAAGCATTCAATACATATATTCATGAAGCATTTAATATGTTTATAACAGTAAACAAATAGATAATGCAATATTACACACACAACACAAGATATATGTGGGAAACCCTCTTGGGTAATAAATCCCACTCTCAATCTTACAAACACATGGATTACTTGTCCTATATGAAGTATGCAAACATGAGACTTTAGTGAAACACCTATTCCACAAGAAACACCTATCCCTAAGATGGTCGAGTCCTTCTGACTATACTTTATTGAAACACCTACTCCATAAGGAACACCTACCCCTAGGATGGTCCAATCCTTCTAACCAAACTTTAGTGAAATAATTATTCCATAAGGATAACTTGCCTCTAGAATGGTCAAGTCCTTCTAACCTAGGTGTTGAACACCCTCCCAACACCTATGATATGAACATCTCCACCTTTGAACTAATATATTTAACACCTAATGATGGATATATGATTTTATAAACCATATAATATAACCTCTCTATCTCATACAATCCTCTCACATAGGCATGCCATAATATCTCTACCTCTTCAGTAAAATTTCCCTCATATACACACTCATACCATTAAATCCTTCTTTTATTCACTTATCTCCCCAATATTCAAACCTAAAAGAGAAATATCTTTGACATAAAAAATATAACCTAAAGATCATACACATATTCATCAAATTTATTTTCTTTACAACTCATCTATTGGGAACACACCCTTTCTTCTTTCTTTCACTCGTCAACTCTTACACATGCCTCTCTTCACAAGTCTTCAAACCTACAAGAGAATTATTTATAACATTAGAAATATGACATATAGTTCATACACATAGTCATCAACCTACTATGTTATTCAATCCATCCACTAGGCACCCTTACTCTCCTTCACCTCTCAACTCTATAATCTTCCTCCACTTGGAGCCCCTTCACTTGAGTCAATAAATCACTACCTTTGATTTCACCTTTTATCAATATTTTATAAATATCATGATCTTATTAAAATATAATATTTATCTTAACCTTTAATACATGTGTATATCTCAATTACATCTTCACAAGTTGGCCATAACATCCATGGGTCATAATTAAGCAATTATGCCTTTTAATTAGGCCTCATTAGCCCTTATAGGTCTCATGGAGACCCATCCATCTCTTTGACACTTATACAAGAAAATTAAGAACAAAATAACACTTTAATAAAACATATATCAATGACACATGATCTATAGGTCCTCCTTAAGTGAAAACATCCATCACATCACCCTTTTACTATAACACAATTAGCCCAAACATCATTTTGTACATATGATCACCAAAAATGAACACATAGTCAACTTTTGAGCCTTTGATCATATATAATATGGATTAGAAAAACATCCATAATACACACATATTTTCCTCATTAATTTTATAACATGCTCCAATAATTAGTTCATCTTAAAACATCAAAATACCATTAGGAATAACTCAAGTACCCTTCTCGGGTTACTTACAGAGCATGAACACATACACAATCAGATTTGGAGCTCCATATATTTGATTGTAACAATTATTATAAATTTTAAATAGGTTTTATATATGTGCCATGAATTCATCTACAACTTTTCCTTTTACACCATGATAAAATTATACATAAATAAAAAGTTATAGCACAAAAACTGTAGACTGGTCTTCCCTTGTAAATTTGAATATTTGAATTCCAATAGTCACTGAGTAACTATTAAAATTCAAACACTTTATCATCATATAATTCCCTCTCATAGCCTAAAATAATATGCATCATCTATATCCATATAAATTAGCCTAATCTTTACCTTTATGTTACTGTTAAAAATTGATAACTTGTCATCTTGTTGCTTCCTGACAATTTGGAATAAACACACTCTATCAATCTCCTCAGATCAGCTAGATATTTATCTTGAAATGATCACCATTATATCTTTATTATAATTCCCATGATTACAAAAATTAGGAACCTTACATGCCTTCTAAATACTTTGTTGTCAGTCCATGCATTTGTGCCACTTGGTAGTCCCGCATGCTTTGTTAACTCTTTGACTTATCCTGAACCATTGATCTTCATAAGTATGAACTGCCAATCACTATTGATCTTCTATTAGATTAGTGAGCCTATGAAACTTGTCACCAACACATGAAACATTGGACATTTTGACTTCATATGCATCATTATTCTCAATATGTATGATTAAGTAATCACTATTGGATATTCTAGACCAATGACCTTAGAATTCAATGTGACCAAACTTGACTGTATCTGGCCCATCATAGTTTGTTAGATCAACTTTGAATCTTTATAACTTGATCTAGAGATCACTTCAAGACTCCAAATTCATAGGGTAGCTTTTTGGCATTATAGATAATATCTCCATGAAAATCTATGACCTTAGATTTTTGAATACCTAAATTAAATGCACAAACTTACTAGTTCATTTATATTTGCATGACATGTAGTTATGGTCTGGCTAAGTATAGAAACTTAGTGAACTTTTGTTTGAGAGGACAACTTTGTACACACATATCTTTATCTATGCTCAAATTCATGATCTAAAATTTGAATGATATAATCTCCTCACATAGGGGAATCCATATATATATCAAGCTACTCATAGAACCTTCACACACATGAACTATAATGTCATAAATATTCCTACTCAATTTTTTCTATCACAAAACCAACTATGCCAAGATGAACATAATGAAGAACTAGATGAAGACCATGCATTCCCATAAGTATTTTAAGTAATCTTGACACCCCATAGGACCTTTGAAACATGATCTCATCATTTATAACATTCATCAACTTCCTATCCAAACAAATACTAAAGATTCATGCTTACATACTAGGATACAAAGCCTATGCCAACACATTGTTCACAAGATTATCTTCTCTCCTTGACCTGAAACCACATCAACATGATAGATATAATATCAGAAGCCTCAAATAAAACTTACCTTAGCTCATATGCATCTAAATCCTACTTTGCATAACTTTAGGCTCAAACTCATCATCATCACTTTGTCATTACCTTTGACATCAATGCACACATGACATCAATCTTTGACATTAATGACAACACTTGCCAACAATCTAGCCCTTTGTCATTGATGGAAACCTCTTCTTTTCCTTCTCCCCCTTTAATATAAATGACAAAGTGGATTAAACATCCACCAAGATCCTGTTAACACCATGAATGTATTCAAATATACTTCTAAGTTCTCAGGATACTTACATACCTCATATGAAACAATTTCTCCCCCTTTGACATGCATCAATCTAAACTTGGACATCTTTGATACTTGGACTTGATAAACTATTCACAGAGCTTAGAAAACTCCCCCTAACATCATGTTCCATCTCATGTCATATTTTCTTTGACATACATCAATTTGAACTTGGGATATTATGATCCTTCAACCTATTTACTTAAATAACTCACAAGCTCCCTTTGCTTATACATGAAGATTCAACATATTTTCACAATTATGACTAGGTTTGATCAAGTCATCATATCAACCTTATTGAAATATCATCTATGCTAGATATCACCACATATTCAATATGAATTAAGCATATCATATATGATTCCCCTTAGATCATGCATAGTTCCTCAAGACACTCAAGATATCTAAGTTATCACCTCCTAAATCTATGCATACCACCTTGTACTTCTCAACCATACACCATTATTATATTCTTATTTGATCATGTACTTATATTAATGAGGAAAGAACACACAAAAACACTAAAATATGATGAAACTCACCAAGAAACATCTAAGGGGTACTCCCCTTAAGATCTCTAAGCCATTGTACCTCTTGAGCATCTTTAGATCTTCACACACCATGAAGAACCACCACACATGCTTACCATCCTTCTCTCATAATCCATCTCAAACACTACCAATATAACTTCATTCCACTCACCAAATAGTAAACATACTTTAAACTAATATATTAAATCACATTAAACCATTCATTCTTGCTCTTTTGGATAAATTGAACAAAAACATCAAATCTTCACACTAGGCCTGTCTAGAATCCTTGTAGCCCTACCTGGAACTTGAAAAGTCCAAAACTTTTAATAGACATACTTTCAAGACCTAAAAATTCATATATATATCACTCTCATATTCCCCCTTAATCACACCAATTTGTATCACCTATCTCTTCCTTTGTAACTATTGATGGTGTAAAATTGCGCTAGGTCTTAGCCAATCAACAATGGGAAGTTTCAAGCTGTGGGATAATGCGGCTTAAAACAACCTCCAAGTTTTAAAGAAGTTGGTCTCTTCTATTTTATAGGTGTTGGGGAAAAGTGATAGGAGACTAAACAGAAATGCAAAATGCAAGAATTGAAACCTAACTATGGCAATGCACCTAAGAGTAATCCTAATCCTAACCTGAGCACAGAGAAACTATTATATGATTCATTTATATTTAAGAGCAGACAGGTGCATGATCAATGTAAATGATTGGAATAATAGAAATAGAGGCTCATAACAGGGAAGTCTTTTACTGAGATATAGGAATTGTCAATAAAGGCATAGTGTTAAATCTTCTTAATAGAACCCTTCAATCACATAAGAGGTGCAGAAGTCATGCACAGTTATGTAGAACTTTAGATTCCAAAAAATGAGAAAAAAGAAAATAACATTTCCAATCACAACACTACCAAATCTATAGCATAGACTACTATGTAAATGACATAGGTAACACCAACCAAGGCATGGAGCTTAAATTTCCTTAATTCATTTAGCCACATAAAGGGCACAAAAACATGCACGATTATATCAACTTTTACAACTTCTAGAAATCAATACAAGAGCAAATGATATTACTGGTCAAAATTACAAGAAGTCTAAACTATCAAAAATCTTTCCCCTCTTTTTAATTTATAATTCTTCTTCTTTTATAGCCTCAAATGTTTCCTTCCATTACTCCCCTTCCTGCACAATTCTCTTCTGTCCTTCACTCATGGGGACAAAACAAATGGTGCATTCAATGCCTTGGATGTGTCTTGGTCTTATCAAGAACTACGTTGACTATGGCATGGTGATCCCTTTCTAGTACCTCTTTTTGCACCTAAAATTCTTCATTCCATCACCCGTTTAGCTACTCAACTATCTACTCTACCTTTTCTTATAGGGGACAAATAGATGGCATCTTTAATACTTGCAAGCCCCAAAAATCTACCCGATGCATTGTTCCATCTACTTGACTTAACTCCAGCCAATTTTCCCTCCATTTCACTTTTGGCAATAGATACATGGAACACTCTATTATTTTGAAATGGGAGAGGACACTTAGTCAGTTTCCTAAAAATACTCTTTTAGTACTTAGAAGGCATTAGAAAATGACACTTGGCGCTTTCCACCTAATTCATTGAAGACACGTGACTCTCTCTACTTCTCTTTGGCTATGTTGTAGTATCATTCAAGACACATATCAAACTCCTATGGATGGTGATACTTGGTAGCTTCCACACACTTTTGAAGTCACACCCGAGGCCCACCACAATCTTTATTGAAGCCAACAAGAGAAACCCATGGATGTTGATGATTGGAAGCTTCCACTACACTTCGAGAGAGGCTTATCTTGAAGCTTAAAAGGAACCCAAAGCCTTAGATACAGACACTTATCATACTCTGTTGAGGTAGGTGAGGACACGTGGTGGCATCCACTTTCTTGTAGGGTCCATTGAGGGTCATGTAGAAGTCAAAACGTGGCCTCTTCTGCTTATTCCTTACCTTTGATGATTCCTTTGCTACAAATTTTGATGTTTGTGTGCCTGTCATTATTTAGCCTTATTGTTGGACCTATTTCTCGTTGAACCAAAAATGAACCAAGGTATTGAACCGAACATATTTCAGATGCCGCCATGTGGTGACTTCCACTTCTAGCATCTGGGATATGTGGTAGCTTCCATCACTTTTAGAAAAACAACACTGAGATCTTTCAAAGGCTACCAATTGGTGCACTTTGCCTGACTTTGATACTTAGCCTTTTGGAATCCTTCCACCACAAAGAGATAAAACCTGGGTTCTGATACGTAACCATGACCACTGCCACTTGGCACATTCTGTTGAGTTGATATGAGACATGTGCCACATTTTGGCCAACTCACAGAACATAAAGAAGGTGCCTTTAGATGATGATGCTTAACAACTCCCACTCGACTTCAACACTTAGATGGAAAATGAACCTTCCTCTTGCGTTGAACCAAAACTCTACCGCTATGTCTGAGGACCAAAATTGCAGTGCTCAACCCAAAATTTAAATATGATGTAGGTAAAAATTACTCTACAGTTATTGGTGACCACCAGGGCTTTTGAGCCTGCTCAAAAAGAAATCAACTCCCACTCTAGTTAACCATGATAAGGCACGATCCACCTGGAACAAATGGAAAAATATTAAACTCGCTCCTTTTGAGAGATGGTACAATATGAAAAGTAGGTTACCTCTTAGTCATAACTTCAGATGAGGCATTTGCCTTTTTGACCAACTATATTAGCATCTTCCCAAATGGGTCATCAATAGCAAACCAGTCACCAATAAGGACAAACTCACCAAGTATTTCTTGATTGTTTTTAGATTGCTTGCCATCTATCACCATGTCAAGTGATACCTTATCTATGCATGCCTTTTGAGTGACCACACCCTTCTTATTTACTACTGCAAGTTCATCCAGCTCTTCAAAGAGCTTTGGGCATGCAACTCCATCTATATTATGACCTTGAATATGGGATTCTTGATCAAATTTCTCATAATCATGCTCTTTAATAGCCACCACATCCATACAAAGCTCTTCAATCTCTGGTAGAGGCTCAAGGTATAGCTGCCAATCATCCTTTTATTCCTCACTTTGATCTATTTGAACTAAATTTGTTGTCACGTTATTTAGATTCTTCTCAATAGGAGACACCTGTAACTCATGTATGACTTCAATTTGTATTAGCTCCTCTTGAAGTTCCTCCTTATCAAGATCAGTCTTCCCACTCGCAATTATAACTAGATGCTCAATTACCACCTTAAGAGAAGTATCAATGGGAAACTCCTCTTCAGGCACTTTTGAAGCATCCTCTATACATTCTGCAAGAACTTGTCCTGTAGCTGCAACCTTTTTTTAATACTCTGGAGAACAGGGTCTTCTTGAAGAAGGGTGATGGTGGGAGGGTGATGAAATTTATTTGTTTGAGAGGGGAAATGAAGCATGGGAGATTGATCATGATCAAATTTTGGAATCTTGAGGGAAATGGAATTCTCTAGGGAGTTTTGGAATGGAGGGAAAGATAAATTCTTAAAGATGTCTATATTTTGCTCTTTCCACTCGATCATTGCCTCATCAATGTTTGGAACCTACTTATCCTCCTGAACAACCTAAGCTTGAGAGATAATTGGTGAGGCAATGATGGGACTATAGGAAGGTCTAGTCTCATCAATAGTCACTTGAATAGGCTTTTGGATATGCTCCTGGATAGGCTCTTGAATAGGCACGTGAATGGGCTTTTGATTCCAACTAGGAAGCTTTCTTGGCACACACTGGGCATGGTTAAGAGCTTCAAAATAATAAGAAGTACCATATCCTTTTGTAGACAATTTGTTTAACTTGATTCTTTGTCTTTCCCAAGCCTCTACCTTTTCTAATGTGAGAATACATAGTCCATTTGTCTCTTCTAGATCATTAGACACATTTCAAAATAGACTATTTACTTCCTCATACTAAGAGTCGGAACAAACCTTTCTTGCATATGCCAGTATTCTAAGCTCTATTTCATTCATTGTTTCTTGAAGGTAATATTGCTCATATGCAACAGCATAACCATATGGGGAAGATGAAATCTAGTCCTGAGACTAATATGGCTCATGAGGAAGGTAAGAGTCATGCTCTTGATAATAAGGATCATGAGAAACTTGGTAAGGCTCAACATAGTTTTGAAAGTAGCCTTGATAAGGTTGATTAGGCTCATAGATATCATGACCAAGCTGGTATGATCCCTCATTGGGCTCATAAGGAAATATACCATAGGAATTCTCTTCATACATAGCCATCAAAATTTATTCACGATAATTCAATAAAAATAGACTTACTTGGAAGCTATCCTAGATTTATAGAAGTAATTCCTTTGAAATATTCATCCCACTGGGTGTGCCAAAAACTATTGATGGCATAAAATTGCTCTAGGTCTTAGCCAATCAACAATGGGAAGTTTTAATCTGTGGGATAATGTGGCTTGAAACAACCTCTAGGTTTTAAAGAAGCTAGTCTCTTCTATTTTATAGGTGTTGGGGAAAAGGGATAGGAGACTAAATAGAAATGCAAAATGTAGGAATTAAAACCTAACTATGGCGATGCACCTAAGATTAATCCTAATCCTAACCTAAGCACAAAGAAACTATTATATGATTCAATTACATTTAAGAGTAGACAGGTGCATGATCAACATAAATGATTGGAATAACAGAAAAAGAGGCTCACAATAGGGGAGTCTTTTGATGAGATACAAGAATTATCAACAAAGGCATAGTGTTCAATCTTCTTAATAGAACCCTTCAATCACATAAGAGGCACAGAAGTCACGCATAGTTATGTATAACTTCAGATTCTAGTTAACGAGACAAAAGCAAATAACATTTCCAATCACAACATTAGCAAATCTATAGCATAGACTACTGTGTAAATGACACAGGTAACACCAACCAAGGCATGGAGCTTAAATTTCCTTAATTCATTCAACCACATAACAGGCACAGAAACATGCACAATTATATCAACTTTTACAACTTTAGGAAATCAAGACAAGAGCAAATGATATTATTGGTCAAAATTACAAGAAGTCTAAACTATCAAAAATCTTCCCCCTCTTTTCAATTTACAATTCTTCTTTTATAGCCTCAAATGTTTCCTTCCATCACTCCCCTTCCCATGTAATTATCTTCTATCCTTCACTCACAGGGAAAAAATAGATGATGCATTCAATGCCTTGGATGCATCTTAGTCTTATCAAGAATAGCCTAGACTGCGGCATGGTGATCCCTTTCTAATACCTCTTTTTATGCCAAAAATTCTTCATTCCATCACCTGTTTGGTTGCTCAACTTTCTACTTTGACTTTTTTTATAGGGGACAAATAGATAGTGTCTTTAATACTTGCAATCCCCAAAAATCTACCCGATGCACTATTCCATCTACTCAACTTAACTCTAGCTAATTTTTCCTCCATTTCACTTTTGGCAACAGATACACAAAACACTCTGTTATTTTGAAATGAGAAAGGAAACTTAGTCAGTTTCCTAAAAATCCTCTTTTACTAATTAAAAGGCATCAAAAAATGACACTTGGAACTTTACACCTAATTCATTGAAGATATGCGACTCTCTCTGCTTCTCTTTGGCTGTGTTATAGTATCATTCAAGACACATGTCAGACTCCTATGGATGGTGACACTTGGCAACTTCTGTAGACTTTTGAAGTCACACCTGAGGCCCACCACAATATTTATTGAAGCCAATAAGAGAAACACATGGATGTTGATACTTGACAACTTCCATGGCACTTCAAGAAAGGCTTATCTTAAAGCTTAAAAGGAACCTAAAGCCTCAGATGCAGACACTTGTCACACTTTGTTAAGGCAGGTGAGGACACGTGGTGGCATTCAATTTCTTGTAGGGTCCATTAAGGGTCACACGAAAGTCAACACGTGGCCTCTTCCACTTATTCCTTCCCTTTGATGATTCCTTGGCTACAAATTTTGACATTTGTGTGCTTGTCATTATTTAGCCTTGCCATTGGACCTATTTCTCATTGAACCAAAAATGAACCAAGGTATTAAACTGAACATATTTTGGATGCTGCCACATGGTGACTTCCACTTTTAGTATCTAGGATATGTGGTAGCTTCCATCACTTTTAGAAAAATAACACTGAGATCTTCCACTGCTGCCACTTGGTGTGCTTTGCCTGACTTTGATACTTAGCCTTTTGGAATCCTTCTGTCGTAAAGAGATAAAACCTGGGTGTCAATACATATCCATAAACACTGCCACTTGGCACATTCTACTAAGCTAATATGAGACACGTGGCACATTCTGGCCAACTCACAGAACATAAAGAAGGTGCTCTTAGATGACGACGCTTAGCAACTCCCGCTCGACTTCAACACTTAGACGAAAAGTGAACATTCCTCTTGCATTGAACCAAAACTCTACCACTATGTCTAAGGACCAGAATTGCAGTGCTCAACCCAAAATTTAAATATGATGTAGAGTAAAAATTACTCTACAGTAACATACTTCATAAATCTAGTAGCTAATTAGGCCTCTATTTTGAAAAAACTTGAATAATTTAAGAAACACAAACATTAAAATCTATATGAATATTTATGTGGAAACCCATTTGGATCATTCAACCTATTAATAATCATTAGACCTCAAATCATAAGGTAAACCACTTTTCTAGCATAGCCCAAAATTCTAGAATCTCAAAACAAATAAGCTCAAAAACCTCCTTCTAGTCAATGCCCACCTCTAAAACTTCTTGCACACCTGGATACAACCATCACACACTCATGTACCAATACTTTATCCTTCACACCTTTTGGAACCTTGACTTCCTACACCATGTCTTTGATCTACATTAAGAAAGATAAACCCAAGAGCTCACAAAAACCTCTAAAAGGCACAAACAAGAACATCAAGACACAAAACCACTTAGAACACATAAAAAATAGGTACAAAGACCTTTCTAAGAACAAAAATATTCTTGGCATTCCATAAATCTCATTATGCCACATAAAAACACCCATTCTGATCTTCTAGACACTACATACATAGCAAAAACACCTTATGACATCACTTTGACGTCATCAAATCACTTATCCCATCTTGACATAACAACTCCAACTAGAAAAACTCATCTCTTTTCTTCTATGACATTCTAAAGAATGTCATAACAACACTTACTTATCCACTAATAGGAGTCTCTTTAAAAATCATAGATAAAGACACCCTACTTCACATGGTTCCTTAGAATAATGTGAAACTAGGAGTTTCCCACAACTCCTCATATTCCTTCTCTTCCTTGGTCATATGATATTAATAATTATTCTTCTTATTCTTCTTAGGCTTAATAAAATCAACATTCTCATCTACTAAAATATTCTCCTTTTCTTCTAAGATTGGATTGACAACATATGGTGACAACAAAGATTCATGACATACCTTTTCAACTGAAGAAAGAACCTTACCAATGGGCATTAACAATTGATGTTCTTTGCATTAAACTTACTCAATAATAACATGATGTTATCTTTAATCCATATGCACCTCAAAACTAGCCTCAACTAGTACCTTTGTATTTTCCTTGAGCTTGACTTGAACTAAATTTTGAATCTCCTTTTCTATCTAGTCAGATGACACATTTTATTGGCCTTCTTGAACCTTATTCATGTCTAATTCCTCTTTTGCTTTAGTATACTATCCACCTTGATCTTTCAACTTAACTAAATTATTTTTATTGGTCTTCACTTCCTTAGGATTCCATACTAAGTATTGACCTTTCTTGAGTACACTAGGAAGTTCATGTACCTTCTTATGACTTGAGAGCTATCTTTTACAATATCTCTCAATATGATCAACTTGATAACAAAAAAACAAATAACATCATTCATACCTTATTCTTAATTAATATTATGAATCTCAAAAAACATACCATCTTGTATCTTAGGTTCATTATGCTCAATCTTAACTATCTTAGGTCTCAATACATGGGTTAGTCTTTTCCTATGCATTCTGGGGTAGAATCTAGAAATATGTCCCATGACATGACAATTATAGCAAACTACATTATCCATACCTATAGCTAACCAACTACTCTTCCTTCTACAATTTCTTGATTTATGACCAAAAAGATTACATGTAAAGTAGTGACCATGAAATGAAATTTCATACCTCATAGCATTTGGTTTCCTGATAGGTCTTCTCATGTTGCACTTGGTGATTGCATCCTTATTATCTTGATCTGACCTCTCTTATTCTTTCTCATCCTTGTTTACCTTGACAATAACTTTATCATGCTCATCTTACTTTAAACTCAACTTGGCATTTATCTCTTCTAACTAAGTCTTGGGATGTCTGCATTCTTCCTCTTTTGAACTTAGATTAGTATTTATAACTCTTAATTGATCCTCAAGACCATGCATGCTTATCTTTTCTTCTTTGACTATGACCTATTCATGCTCATCCTTTAGGGAAACAAGATTGGTCTTCAATTGAACACATTCTTATTATTTATCTCTCATGCTTGAAATTTCAACCTCTAATTGAATTTTATGATCTTTAATGGTCTCCTTATCCTTCTTAGCTTCTTTAGCCATGTCATCCTTCAATCTACATGCTTGCTCTTCCATACACTTAATTAGTTCTTGATTTTTATTTTCCTCTCTTATGGACTTGCCTAATAAATTCCCTTCAAGAGACCTAACTTGTGCTTCAAAACATCTTATTATATTACTCATTTTATGATTCCTCTTCTTTTGCTCCTTCAGTTTACCAAGTGCACTCATGAACTCAACTTCTAGATCAAATTCTTCTTTATCATTGTCATAGCTAACTTATTCATCATCTATGATGTTATTTTCTATTGAAAAACATTCCTTTTTACCTATATTTTACTTTAGATCATATTTAAGTGATTAAATTTGTACAAAAGTTATAGCTTTGATATCAATTGTTAGAGGTTCAAACCACTGAGAGGGGGGTGAATCAGTGGTGGCAAACAATATACTTCAATTTTTAAACCCTTTAAAGACTTAAACATTCAATACAACCATTTGTGAATCATTCAAGATGTTTATAGAAATGAACATATAATTAATACAAGATTACACACAGAACACAAAATCTATGCGGGAAACCCTCTTGAGGAATAAAACCCACTCTAAAGCCTACAAACACATGGACTACTTATCTTATAATAAGTATGAAAACGTGAAACTTTAGTGAAAAACTTATTCCACAAGGAGCACTTGTCCCTAGGATAGTCAAGTCCTTCTGACCTAGATGTTGAGCACCCTCCCAACACCTATCATATGAAAATATCCACATTTGAACCAATGTCTCCAATATGTAATGATGGACCTCTAATTTTATAATCCTTATAAAATAACCTCTCTATCTCATATAAGCCTATGATATAGGCATGCTGTAATCTCTCTTCCTCTTCACTCAAAGTGCTTTCATATACACACTCAGATCTACAAATCCTTCTTCTATTTAATTTTCTCCCCAATCTTCAAACCTATAAGAGAATTATATTTGACATTAAAAATTTAACCTAAAGGTCATACACATAGTCATCAACCTGGCTCTTCTCTATAACCCATCCGCTAGGCACACACCCTTTATTCTTTCTTTTTCTCTTTAACTCTTACACATTCCTCTCTTTCACAACTCTTCAAACCTACAAGAGCACTATTTTTGACATCATAAATATGACCTATAGGTCATACACATAGGTATAAACCTACTATGTTCTTCAATACATCCACTAGGCACCCTTACTCTCCTTTTCCTCTCAATTTTATACTCTTCCTCCACTTGGATGTCCTTCTCTTGAGTCTAGAAATCACCACCTTTGATTCCACCTTTTATAGATCCTTCATGAATATCATGATCTTTGTCAGCCATAATATGTATCTTAATCTTTAAGACATTTGTATAGTTTAGTTACATCTTCACAGGTTGGCCATAGCATCCATCGATCATAATTAAGCATATATGCCTTTTAATTAGTCCTCATTAGCCATTAATGGTCTCATGGAGACCCATCCATCTCTTTGACACTTCTCTAAGAAAATTAAGAACAAAATAAAACTTTAATAATACATATATATATATATATATATATATTCCACATGATCTATAGATCCTCTTAAAGTAAAAACATCCATCACAACACCCTTCTGCTACAACACAATTAGCCCAAACATCATTCTATACATACGATCGCCAAAAATGAACACAAAGTAAACTTGTAAGGCTTTGATCATACATAATTTGTATTGGAAAAATCTCCATAATCCACAAATATGGTCCTCATAAATTCTAAAACATTTTAAAACACTTATTTCATTTAAAACATCAAAATACTATTAGGAACAACTTAATTACTCTTCTCAGGTTACTTGTAGAGCATGAACACATATATATTCAACTTCGGAGCTCTATATCTTTGAAAATATAAAAAATTAGACCTTATTACTAGGTTTTCTATATGTGGCATGAAGTCCTCTACAACTTTTCATTTTACACCATGATCAAATTCAACATAAATCAAAAATTATAGGATAAAAATTGTAGACTAATCTTCCCTCACAAATTTGAATATTTGAATTCCAATGGTCACTAAGCAAATGTTAAACTTTGAACACTTTTCCATCATATCATGACCTATCATATATTTAATGAATATTAATAATATATCTCCCTTAAAAATATCCTAATATTTACCTTTAATTTATTGTTAAACATCAAGTACTTGTCATCGTCTCACTACCTCCTCACAATTTGGAACAAACGTGCTCTGTTGATTTCCTTAGATTAGTTAGATCTTAATATTAAAATTCTCACCATTAGATCTTGATCAAAAATCTAGTGATTATGACACTTGTCACCCTCACATGGCTTTTAAACACTTTGCTATTAGTCCATGTGCTTGTGCCACTTGGAAATATTACATGTTTTATTGACTCTTTGACTTATCCTACACTGTTGATCTTCATAACTATGAACCATTATTCATTGGTGATCTTCTATCAGATTATCAAGCTTATGACACTTATCACTATTGTGTGTAAACTTTGACATGTTGAATTCATATGCACCATTGATCTCAATATATATGATTAATTACTCATTGTTGGATCTTATAGACCAGTGACCTTGGACATCAATGTGATTAAACTTGACAATCTTTGGCCCATCACAGTCTACTAGAGCAACTTTGAAGCTTTATAACTTGATTTAGAAATCATTTCAAGACTCCAAATTTTTAGGGTACCTTCTTGGAAATATAGAAAACATCTCAATGAAAACATTTGACCTTAGTTTTATTTCTATGTACCTAAATTAAATGCACACACTTTTTGGTTCATTTATACTTACATGACGTGTAGTGACAGTCTAGCTAAGTATAGAAACTTAGTGAGATTTTGTCTAAGAGGCCAACTTTTCACTTGCATATCTATATCTACGCTCAACCTCATGACCTAAAATTTGAACCATATTATCTCTTCACATATGGGAATCTATCTATATATCAAGATACTCTTAGAACCTTTACACATGTGAAATATAACATTGTTAATATGTCTACTCAAATTTTTTTGTCACAAAACCAAGTATGCCAAGATGAACATATTGAAAAACTAGATGAACACCATGCATTCTCATAAGAATTTTAATCACTCTTGATACCCCAAAAATCCTCTACAACATGATCTCATCATTTATAACATTCATCAACTTCTTATCCAAACATATATTCAAGATGCATGCTTACATACTAGGCTATCAAGCCTATACCAACACATTGTTCAAAAAAAATCTTCTCTCATTAACCTAAAACCACATCATCATGATAAATATAATATGATAAGCCTAAAAAAATACTTACCTTAGCTCATAGGCCTCCAAATCTTGTTTTACACAATGCAGGCTCAAACTCATCATCATCATGGCATCATCACTTTATCATTACCTTTGACATCAATGCACAAATGAAATAAATATTTTACATCAATGAAATCACTTGAAAACAAAGGAAAATCCAAACCTATAATCATAAAATTGGTCTCATATTATTTCAATTTATATTATGTACTAGACACTAGCATCACACCTAAATAATAGCATTGACCCAACCATCATAGGTTGACATAACTATATAGAGAGCTAGAGACACCATATATATAATTTGATGACTATTGTAGAACTATATTCTTGCCTAATTTCTACATGTTATAGATATAATATTGTGTTATCATTAGATCTAGCTGAGTATTATATTTATTGTATTTATATATCTAGCATAGTTATACTTTCTATTTATAGATTATCTCAATTTAATAAATTTAGCATAAGGTACATCTAAGTTTAGCACATAAATTAGTCTACTATAGATCTAATATTCAACCTTGTCCCTTATCATTTTTATATCCTTAACCTTATCTACCGAAGAAGGATCCTTATCTAAATTAGGGTTAAACATAATGTGAGTGGAATATTGAAAGGTTTTGTCATGTTTCCTACCATAGGATTTGGAACACCAAAGATAAGAATGTCTTCAAGGTGTTGGTTCAATGTGAAACTAGTTTGAAGAGAAGTGGGTTGATATTGTGGTAGCTAGTAATATGTTAAGAAAGTAGGGACGAGAGAGGAATGATGGTGTTTTTTATCATTCCTTTGTTTGTTAGACTAGTTTTAAGGGAGGATTTATTTTTCTCTAAGTCCCAAATGCATCCCACTAAGGTGGATATGAGATCACTTTGAGTAACATTTTTAGTGAGTTTAAGGGCCTATCTCATAGGAGGATCTAAAGGGAGAGATTAGTATCCCATGATGATTTGGTTTGTATATTATGTATCTCAAAAAGTCATTGTGGGATGTTTGGGTGGTGTGAAAATAAGTTGATTAGAATTAGAATGGGATGGAGGTAGTTGTAACCTACATTATATATATATATATATATATATATATATATATATATATATATATAAAGGACAATTTTAAATAATTTGGACTTATACTTAAGTAGAGTGGATAAAATTCTCTCCAAAAATAATTTTATTATATTTAAAATAAATTAGACTGTTTCAAACCATTTGGGCATAGATCATTTTGAATAGAATAGACTATTTTGAATAATTTGGACTTATACCCACTAAAGTAGAGTGGATAAAATTTTTCTCCAAAAAATAAATTAGATTGTTTCAAACTATTTGGGCATATATCATTCTGAATAAATTGGGATATTTTAAATAATATAGACTTATACCTATCCAAAAAGAATTTTTTTATATTCAAAATAAATTAAGCTATTTCAAAGCATTTGGTCATAGATCATTTTGAATAAGTAGGGATATTTTGAATAATTTAGACTTATACCTATAAAATGAAGTGAAGAATATTTTCTCCAAAAATAAATTTTGTTCATCCCAAATAAATTAGACTATTTTAAACCATTTGAGCATAGATCATTTTGAAAAAATTGGGCTATTTTAAATAATTTAAAATTATACCCACTAAAGTGGAGCAGAGAATATTTTCTCTATAAATATGTTTTTGATATTCAAAATAAATTGCATTATTTCAAACCATTTGGGATCATTTTGAATATATTGGACTATTTTAAAGTCATGGCACCCTTTTAGGAATTCATACCAATTATTGATCCTTTAAAGTACCTTTCATTTTTGGGACATGTGGCATCATTTGACTAGCCAATTATGGATGAAAACCTATTAATAAATCTAGTTCATCTACATAATAATATATCTTGACAATTGTTTGTTTTTCATTGGGAAGATCTTCATGAGCAAGTGTCAATATACTAATAGATCGAGTTGGATAATCTCAAGATAAATTGGAGTATCTACTTGCACTTAACTAGATCAAAGTAATTCTAAATTAGAATCAATTAATTTAAAATTAATTGAACTATATTTGAGATAATTTAGAATTGATTTGTATGAAATTGATGATAATGTTTATTACCAGAATTATAATTTATAATCAATAAATACACTTAAAAGAATCATATTATGAAGTTGCATCTTTCTAAACATTGGTTCACAACTGTTAGCATGGATTTTTTGCTTTCTCTCAAGATTGTGATGAGAGACATCATTTTGATTCTCTAATATTTTTCATCTTTCTAACTTCCATTTCCAATATATCTACTTGATGTAACTTAAATCATTTTTAATTTTTGATTTGTAACATAATTCTAAGAATTACAATCAATGAACAACATGTTGGCAATTGAAAAATCATCTCTGAAAGTCCCTTTAAAAATAACTTCATCCAATTTATTTATGTTTATGTAATATACATTATAATATCTTTTCCCCCAAAAAAACATGAAGTTTTTTTTGTGTAACCCCTGGCTTGAATGAGTATTCTCAAATGATTGTCCTCTATCATTGACCAAATGCCAACATGACAAAAAGACTGTAGTTCCACCTTCAAAACTTCTTTGGAATGATCTCGAATGTAGTATGACATATTTTCTATTTTTTAATATTCTTTTTTCCCATATCATGCATTTGCATATCTTTTGTTTTATGCATAAAAAATAGTAAGTCATCTAACCCCAAAATCAATAGTTTTTTAGAAGTCAGTTTTAGCTCCTCCTTTGAAATGTTGACAATTTTTTATAATTGCAAACATTTATTAACAATATTATATTATAAGAAATATAACATGGTAATTTTCTAAGAAAATGTTTTACATGTTATTATATTGGTCATTGATGTGCTTTTGGTTGACATTTCTTATTATAACATAAAAACATAATGCATTTCATTTGATTCATTTTTTTTTTAAATTTCCTTAAATCTTATAAAGATTCATATAAACACATAAAAATAAATATATGTTCAGGCTACATTGTAACTATACACATTATACACAGATGTACCATTTCTTTGCTAGTTTTGGAACATACATATGCATATAATGTAGGAACTGATAGACCACTCAAAGTGGCAACCACTTAAAATTCCAAATGATAGAAACACTTGCAGTATTGAAATAGTTGGGAAAATAAATAGTGATAGTAGAATGCAAACATACAGATAGAACTGTCAAACCACTTAGTATTAAAACACACAAAGATCTATTCGAACACAAATTAAAGAATAAAGACAAGAATTGGTAACTTATTTTATCATCCATATTATTAATCTCATTTAGGAATTATAGTCAACATTTATTAAACACATTTCAAATGAACAGTGATGAGTTGTCATGCTCATTTTAACAACATAACATCCATGGCCATTATGAGGCCCATGCCAAATACATATCCTTCCTGAAGACTCACTCACTCATTCCTACCAGATTTGCATTTATACTGGCTACCATTAATGGCATACTTCTCTAATATTCTATCAGCTTCAATTGGGATGCTCCTAGTCATGCAGATAACATTATAGATACATGTATGTAAAACATCCATTGGAAGAGTCTAGATGTAGATAAAGTTGGTGGAGTATATGAGAAGAGCTTCTTAAGAGCTATTAATGCATTAAATCATAGTAGTCTAAAGATATATCTTTCACAGATAACAAGATCTTAAAAATTAAAAGAAAATAAAGTGAAGTAAATACTAATATATAACTAGGACACAACTTGCATACTTAGGTAGTTTAGCTTACATCACTAACATATAAATGCTCATATTGAATCCTTATAACTTGACCATGACTTGATCAAATTTTGAAACAATCTTGTTTTTCCATAACTCATTTCTCACAGATGTTGATATGAATTTAACATTGATCAACCAACATCTATATTATTATAGTAATGACGGTATAAGTTGTTCTTATGCATACCAATACATATTTATATGTTTATATGTCCCATCATAGAAAACAAAATAGGATTTATTCTTCTAAGTTGTAGTTCGCTATCACTAAATTCAAATGAATATACACCTTAATAATTAAACCCCTCTCATATACTTATAATAAGACACATCAAATTAAAAATTATTTAAATCAATAGGAATATAATTTTTTTCTAGCACAATATACTTTATTGATTTTTATTGATAAAGAACACATTGATACTATGTATCATAATTTATTGTATTGAAGACATAGTATAGCACATATTGTGTTATTTTTAAACTAGGTAATTTAAACATTTAAACAACATTGTAATGGGTAAATGAAACATGTAAATAATATTTTAATGTGTAAATACAACCACATTCAAGTCTACACAATAATAAAATGAAATCACACTTCCAAATCCCAAGCTTATGCAAGTCTATATTTTATTGTCTTTTACAATCTCTTGTCCATGAATAAAAATTCAATTATAATGTGTTTAAATAAATAAATATAATTAATAGATTATAGAATTGTATAAAATTGTATAATTATACATTTATTGAAAGGGGTTTTCACCTTTTTTTCCTTTTTATAGTTTGTATGGGTGCACTCTTTCATTGAAACTTTGGTTATTTATTCCCTATAAGGTATTATATAATGTAGTAACTAAAAATTATCATCATCAATTGATTTGATATTTGTATTTTAAAAATGTGTCTTATTTTAGAGTTTTACCTTGTGTTGTTTTCATGGAGGCACCAACTTGCAGAGTTGTGTCATGGGTTGTTGTGTTGGAGACACAAACTTATTGAGTTGTGTTGTGAACTATTTTAATTGATACATAAACAAATGAAGAAATATTCTATCAGTATAATGAATATTTGATAAATAAAAAATTATATAATTGAAAAATATGCATGATCCTATCTTACCTTATTCAACTTGTAATGTGTCATGTTCATTGATATGATCTTCTATTATTATTGTTTCTTCACTTGAATGCAATGCCATTAGTGTTATACACCAAAATATTGCTAAGTTGTTAGGTTTGAAAAATAAAGCATACACACTCAAAGATTGTTAAGATGTTATATTGGAAAATGAAGCATGATTATAAAATAAATTAAAAATGCTATGCACCTGGTAATGATTGAAACAATTGTTCTTATATTGGTTTCTCTAATTTTTTCAAACAATTTCGAACTTGAACATTAAAAATTGTTTGTTCTTCATTTTATGTAATGCAAGATAAATTTCTTTGTAATTTTGTACAAGTATGCACCAATCTAGATCCTATATATACACCTAGCACATTACATGCATCCAAAACATTTAAATTAGAGATAAGTTTCTCCCAAAATATGTTATATAGTTTATTTTTGAATGGTCTTCCTATTTTTTTAACCAATCATTTCAAATGTTGGTACATCTTTGTAGATGTCAAAACCTTCCTCTAATCTACTTTATTGTGAATGAAGGATGAAACCTTGTAGCTAAAAATGAGTGGGATCTTGACAAAAATTGATACTTATAATATATGTCCAATGAAATACATTACTATATGGACCCAATAGTATGACACTTGTATCTTTCATAGAATGGAAATCACCAACATGCAGATTCTTGAGAGAGGTATGAATGCCAGACTAATATTATTGTTGTGGATGATGAATACATTGAAAACCCCAATAATAACTTTATCAATCAATGCCTGAAGAAATAGGCAAAGATGGTATTCCTTAAAAATTCAATGAGATTTAAAATATCAATAATTATCAAATTGGTGTTCACACCAAGAATGAACATTTCACTAAAATCTTCTTAAATGGATGGTCAAAGACATGGGGGGTTGTAATGGCAGTTGAATCTTTTGTATCTATCTTTGGAAGCTGACCACCATCATTATGTAGATAATTTTTCAATATGCTTAATGAATCTTGAGATAATGCTTCCTAGCCTTTTTTTTTTTGAAATACCTTCATTCAAGACACATAAATCATCAAACCTTTTCACATAAATTGTATAATTCTCCATTACCTCTTCAAATGTGATTATTTTGTCTAATCGTAGTGTCATATCATGGTTATTGAAATAATCCAATTTTTTTGATAATATGTTGCTTTCCAATTTCACCTTTTTGCACCAAGTATCCATGTTGTACCCAAGGGTTTTCAAGAGGGAAATAGACCCTTTTTCTAATAAATATGCTAGTTTTATTTTTTATTTGTCTGAAAGCCCTTGAATATTTCTAAGTACTATTATACCAATTAGATTTAAATCTTGTTTATCTGAACCAAGTAAAGTACCACTTTCAAACAAATCAAATACCTTATCAAAACAATTTCAAATGGGATATTCCCTGAAAAGAAGGCATTTTATCTCTTGCAGTTGTTGTGCTAAACAGTTCATTTGTGTGAACAAGTGTTTATCTTGTCCATGTATTTTTTTCATCTTTTTTTCCCCTATTTTAAGATTCTTCCAACCTCTCAATTTTATAAGGTCACATGCAGATCAAACTCTTTCTACAAATGAATCCTTATAAATTGTTTTTTTGGCTTCATTATATTGGTTACATTTTTTGTGCATAGTATAAAATAGAGTACAATTTTTTAGAATCTTTCCCTTATAACAGAAGATTTATTTCTCAATGATAGTGAATTATATTCCTCTTATAAAATAATTCTCTATTATGTTGTAATTATGTGTTGGCCATCTGTAATTTTGAGCTTTACAATTTTTTCTCCATCATATCTTCTAGGACTTCATTTGATTCAATAATACATTTAGGGTCGCTTGGATCAAAAGGAATTAAAAAAACATCCTTCATTGGAATCTCATTATGTTTTATAAATGAATGAATTATATCATTCATCCTTCTCTCATTCATATTTCTTATTTTGATATTAGCATCCCTAAATTTAGAGAGCTCTATAGGAATGTTCAAAGCATAATTTATAGATAAAATATATCATGTAGAGAATTCATCGTGTGTCTAATCAAAATTTTATGTCAACAAAAGTGTTCCAACCTTTCATTTGATCTTATTTTTATCCACTAGTGTGAGTAATTATATGGTCTCTTTCAAATCTACATATAAATATGTTTCCCTTGCTTGTCTTGTTTTCTTCAATGTTTTTTATGTCATGATTGTAGGGTATCTTAAATACATGTTTTCATGGTGGTAATTAGAATAAGTTGTTACTCATTTTTCATGTTTTTATTTCAACATATTTTTCATTATAATTACCAAATTGTATTTATCTATTAACCTAGACATTTGAAGGTTATCATAGTTATTCAAATGAAACCCAAATGTTTCACATAAGGAGAAAAAATATTTTTTGTCAATTCTATTTTACTAGGTGTAAATTTATTAAAATTAGTTGTAGCTCAATCGAGAATTCCCTCTTCTCTATTCCATAATTCCAATTGAAATTTAAGGGCATCTTTAATTTCATCCTTATCATAGGAAAGAATTATTCCAATTGGAGAATATTCCTTTCCTGATCCAGTGCTAAATAATTATATATTTGCATGCATGTTTGGTAGACTAAATAATTCAAAATACCAATCATCAAGAGGAATTTTGTCACCACCATAAAATATAAGATGTTTATGTGGATTTAATTTTAGTTTTGGTAGTTTAAATAGTACTCTATCCACATTCTCTTAGAGTGAATACTTCTTTTGTCTTTTATCCAGATTCTCTTCAAGTGAAGCCTTATTCTGCCTTTTAAGCATGGGAATTTTTTTTTGGCCCAAAGACATTATGAAAATAAATTGAAATGATTTAAATATTGATATTTTTTAAAATTCAAGTTGCATATTGCATCTATTCATGAAATGTTTTTTTGATTAAGCAATGATTAAATGTATATCAACAAATGTTAATTATAAACTACAATACAAAATACATATTAAATATTTGTAATATAGACATTCAATTGAAATTAAACTAATAAGGTATGACCAAACTAAAAATAGATTATGTGCACCAGCCAATATAATCTAATGGGAAAAGGAATTAACAAAAAAAAATTCAAAGGAGAAAGATGAAGGGAAGTATGTTTCTAATATGTGTCAAAATACCCATCAATAAGTACTTTCAAGGTATCTCCTAGGAGATACCTTTCAATCATGCACAAGAGTGAATTTTTATTAGAATAAATCTTATAGTAGATATCATCAAGTTAACCTTAATGGTATTACAAGTGTAGTTTAAGGCCCTTGAATGAATCTTCTAGTAGACACCTCAAAGGGTGTTGTCATACATTCAAAGGGATGTTGAATGTATCTCCCAGTAAAACTTTCCTTCACCTTGAAAGCACTACTAATTGATAACTTGATAACTTTAAGGGACTTCTAATACTTGGGAGAGTGCAGATTTTAGGTCCTCATACACACATACTCTTTCCACCTCATTCAATTTAACAAATTTTCTTGTTAATTTAATAGTTTTTTATCTAAAAAATTACCTTGTTGCACCTATGAAATTTTCCTTTACCTTGATGTTCCTTTTAATATATTCAAGGTATCTCTTAGTAGATACCTTCAAGTTACCCATGAATAAGGCCCTCAAAGGAATCTCCTATTGCATACCTCAAGATTGAACTTACCCAATGTTATTGAAGTTTGTAATATCTTCAAGGTATCTCCTAGGAGATACCTTCAAGTTACCCTTGAAGGAATATCTTAGTGAATACTATTGATTCATAAAACTCTCACTCTCAGTGAATAATTTCCTATGGAAAGATTTACATATGTGGGATGAAATTTTGATCTATGAAACAACCTTTGAGATTCCCATGATGCTTAGAATAAAATATGTGGTGACATGTTTCTCCCTTCAAAATTCCTCTAGAATTCTTTTTAGAAATGGGGCCCACTTCCCTCAACCAATGGTGCACCTTTAATTTAAATAAGAACTCATTTATTTCTTAAGGAGCACCATGATGAAATGTGTCATCAGTGGAAGCTATTGAGGCTTAGCTAAAAAATGAAGAAAGGGAACCAAACAAAGAGGAAGCTGATAAACCACCCATCGAACTTCACTGAGTGTATCCATGATAAAAATACTAACTACCCCAAAAATTCTAAATGTGGATTAAAATCCATAGATACCTTGAGGTTGAAATTTCCTAGTGTTATTGAGGTGTATAAGGGATTAAATGAGATACCTTTCAAATCAGCACAAGAGTGGATTTCTCTTTCAAGGTATCTTCTAGGAGTAACCTTAAGCCCAAATCTTTATGAGTTTTCCTATATCAAACTTCCACAGACTACTTGACTATGTTTGTCTGTGAGTGTGTAACACCTACTCACAACAAACATCTGTTCTAAAAACACTTATCCATGAATAATTAATCTTCAAAGGTAAATACCATAGAGACTTTATTTTCTACTCTACCCTTCCCCCTATTTTGGAAGCATCCTAGGGTGAAACTTTCTGAAGGAGATAATTTCAAGTCATCCATTAAGATACCTTCATGTTACCCTCAAGGAGATAATTCCAAGTCACCATTAACATATTACAAGGTCATTGAAGGATTCTCATAGTAGATACCTCAAGGTATAACTTACCCATCATTATTTTGGTGTAAAAAGGATTCAATGAGTAAATAGGTGTTTCAATTAAAGAAGGTAGTTAAAAATAAATTAATTATTGTGTATAAGGTCTTCTCTAGATCTTAGTGAGGGGTAAAGGTGTCTTAATTATAATATTCAATATGAAACCCGTAAAAATTTTAGACCTCATAAGATCATCAAGAGAGAGTTTAATAAGGAAAATCCATCATTGCATCATTTTGTATTATACAATAAAATTACACTCAAGAGCTTTGCCATAGATTTAAGGAAATACAAGGCCCTTGAAAGGGATCTCCTAGGAGATACTTTAAAGGGCATTGTCATAAACTAAAGGGAACATTAAAAGTATCTCCTCAAAGATACCTTCAACATGCACACAAATGGAATTTTCCTTGTCCGTGAAAGCATTACTGGGTGTAACTTAAAAGACCTTAGTTTTATTTAGAGGAAATGTTTTCAAGATTTGGTTTTTAGAAAATTTTATTGGGTCCTATTATTATATTTTTGTCTTTGGGTTTTTATTCAAACATTTTATTCAATAGATTTTGGTCTTTAGAATTTTTATTTGGGACTTTTGGTCCTCAAAATTTTTTGTTCGTAGTTTTTGCATCAAACATTTTGTGCAAACAAATGCTCCAAATGAATTGTCTTTTATTAGTGATTTTTCTCTTCAATTTTTTTACTGGCCATTATTTTCAAAAAAATTATTTAGTTTTTTTGTAAGATCAGTCACAACACAAAACATGACTCTTGATTCTTGACTACTGAAATCCTGCTATACTTAGCCAATAAAGCAAAATACTTCATGATACTTGTTAAGGTTACCCACCAACTAAACTAACTAGAAATGAAATATGAATAAACTAAAAAACATGTGAATGTTGAGAATTTAAAATAAACTAGAATTTAATGTGAAAGGCTATATACATAGCATGTAGTTATTGATGTTTTCATTGATCTTGAATAAACTTGATATTAGCTTCTATTCTATGCAAGAAAATTCCTAGCTACCTATGAGACTATTGAAAGTAAACAAGTGACTAGAAAAAAGGATATTTTTTCACAAAGCACATAAACAAACTACAAGCACTACACATAATTGTAATGGCATATTCATCTAAGGCATTTAGAGGAGCACTTCCACCATCACCATTTTTTATTAAGGACTTGATTGAATTCAAGGACACCATTTATGATGCCACCATTTTTAATAATAGGTATTGAAACTACTTTGAAATATGGGATGTTGTTGATTCTATTGACATGTTTTCACTAAATATAAATCTCTCTCTCTCTCTGAGTATTCATCATAGAATTGCTGGAATTAAGAGATAGGGATTGCATTCAACTATGACTAAGCCTGAGGTGATGCCATGCATCAACCTCCTTTGAGAGTTATTCTTCATAGGTAAGGTTACACATGATGCTTTTCTACACCACATGCATAACTAAACAGTTGTGGTGTGCATATCTAGAGAAAATTTTCAATGTTATTTGTCACCACCAGCACCAGATGCTTATTTTTACAAACACAAGATAGTTTCATAGAATTAGGATAATAATATGGAAAAGGTGTTGAATTCATGGCTTTTCCCCAAGAAAACCATGACATACAATGGCAATAATCCCACTCCAATCAATAAGTTCAGGATGGGAGTGCAGATTAGCATAAATTATGTGCACCAAACAATATAATTTGATAGGTAAAGGAATCTACAAAAATTTGTTTCAAAGGATAAATATGAGGGGAAGTATGTTTCTAATATATGTCAAAATCCCCATCAATAGGTACATTCAAGGTAGCTCCTAGGAGATACCTTTCAATCATGCATAAGAGTGAAGATTTTTTACAAGACATCTCTTTAGAGATACCTTCAAGTTAAACATGATGATATTAAAATTGTACCTCAAGGCCCTTGAAGGAATCTCCTAGTAGACACCTCAAAGTGTGGTGTCATACATTCAAAGGGACATTGAATGTATCTCCTAATATAACTTGTCTTTACCTTGAAATCACTACTAATTGATAACTTGATAACTTGAAGCGCTTCATAATTTGGTCTTTGTTTGGTCTTTGATTAGACTTTTTCAAGATTTTTTCATGAATTTTTTTTTTGACATAAATAGGTCTTCAATATTTTTGACTCAGTCAAAAAGACTGAAGTCTTATTTCTATCAAACATTTTTTTTGCTATAAAAAGTTTGAAGGAATTCAATGTCCTGGCCAAATCCTACTTGCATCAAGCTAAGCTTTTCATAACAAATATAAAGGGTCATTTCCTTCAAATATTTTGTCCACTTCAAAATGTTTAAAGGCCACTTGCCCTTCAGGCATTTTACCATGAGAAAAATGTCTCAAAGAATTGCATATTGTCAAGAACATGTAAATTTCTTATTTGTTTTAGACTTTTTGCCTATCACAAAAGGTTTGAAGGGTGCTTACCCTTTCTCAAAAGTATAAAGGTTTGATTTATTTGACAAAAAAGTTAAGTCTAATTCCTTTAGTAAAAGTGTAAGGTCCATTTGTTTTAGACTTTTTGTCCAAGGCAAAAAGTCTGAAGGGCACTTTCCCTTCAGGCATTTTGCTCATGGTAAAAAATCTTGAAAGAAAAGTGTAAATTCTCTCAGAAAAAATACCTTCAATGTATATTCAATACGGAAGTAAAACCATTAGGTGATACTTTGAAGGTCCCTATAGTACCTTCAAATTATCTCCTAGGATATACCTTTCAAACATAGACAAGATTAGATTTCCCCTTCAAGGTATGTCCTACAAGATGCATTTCAAATAGGGACAAGAGTGGATTTTTCCATCAAGGAACAAGTGCAATTTTCCTTTACATGGAAGGCACTACTGGGTAATATTTTTAATTCATTTATAATAACTTCAAGGTATCTCCTACGATATACCTTTCAAACATTCACAATAGTGTATATCTCCTTCAAGGTATATTATAGGAGATACCTTTCAAGTAGGCACAAGAGTGGATTTCTCCATCAAAGAACAAGTGGAATTTTTATTTACACAGAAGGCACTACTAGGTGATATTTTTAGGGCCCCTATAGTAACTTTAATGGATCTCCTAGGAGATAACTTTAAAAAATGTACAAGGGTGGATTTATCCTTCAAGGTATCTCCTAGGAGATACATTTCAAATAGGGACAAGAGTGGATATTTCCTTCAAGGAACATGTGCAATTTTCCTTTATGTGGAAGGGACTACTAGGTGATATTTTGAAGGCCCTTGTAATATGTTCAAGGTATCTCCTAGGAGATACCTTTAAAACATGCACAAGATTATATTTTCCCTTCAAATGTTGATCATGTAGACGTCAAATTTATGATATCAAAGACCCCCATAGATGTGTTCAAAATTAATGGTTGCACACCCATCAATGACATTTATGTAGATGTAGAATGATGACCATGTAGATTTAAAATTTAATATATAAAATAACCTTATAGATACATTTAAAATTGGTGGTTGTGTGCCCATCAATGATGTTCATACAAATGTTAAATGACAATCATTAGGACATCAAATTTAAGATAACTAGTTGGATCCAAATAAGCTAAAGATCTACATTCCATGTTGATTCATACCAATTGGATCTAAAATTATAAGATCAACAAAGACTTTTAAATACAACTCAGAAGACCCATGGGACTACCAAGTGGTATAACCTTGGAGCCAAGTATAAATAATGACCAATGGCATTCGACTCTCAAGATCAAGATCAATGAACAATGTTGATTTGGGTAAACATAATCTGACGGTCTAAAGTAAAAGTAGATTTTCAAATGGTAACAATCATGTTTTCAAACATTAATGGATGAAGTGATGTAAAAGTGACACATATATGCCATAAGGATGCCACATAAATATAAATGACAAATCCAAAGATCTTGTGGGCACAAAAAGGTGAAGGTATAAATACATGATCCAAATAAAAATATAATGCATGAAACTCATGTAAGTGAAAATAGACACTACCATTAAAGTTTTATAAAATCCCTAACATCTAAAAAATCCCTAATTTAATCTTAAATTGATCACGATTGAGTTTGGGAGATGAAATCATTATCTAAGCAAGTGCAATTGAGTCCATGATCAAATTATGCACTACCAATGAGTAGTTTGAAAAAAATTACAACCATGGTAGCTATAAAACAAGTTAGAGAAGGTGAAAATCTTTATTTTACCTTATACATAGAGGGGATAATCTTTAAATAAATAAAATTTAAGACAATATCTTTAAACATGGGAGATAATAATTGGTCCAAGCTTTTCTTGATGATTGAGGATCTACCTACCATCACCAAGGAAGATGAGAAGAATGCATCAATCAATATGAGGTACTACAAATTTTTTTCCATTCAAATTATAAGCCTCATTTCACTATAGTAAAACCATAGGTACTTCACTACATATATTTTCTCTCCCCTATTTTCAAATAATGCGAGATTGAAAAGTGCATGTTGGTTAATGAACATACTCAAAAAACTATAACTTATATTTCTCCAATTTATTTTGATAACTACTATAAATTTCCCAATCCCCAAGTATATATAGCCACAATCAATAATTGTGCTAAGGAAAATGAGCTAAAGACCATCCTCACCCCCTGTCTATATTATGGGATTCAAGTATTCTTAGAATTTAATGGCAATATTCCAATCAACCAATTTAGGTCAGGGATCAAGATGATTATGAATTTAATGAACAAGCTATGTGGGAATCCCACCACCACTTATGTTGAAAAAATATATGTGCCCTTGTTATATTTTATGGTTGATAAGGAACTCACTCCTCCCATTGGTGAGGTTTTTAACACATGTTTGTGTAGGTAGTTTTATGCAGTCAAGAAAAGGACTAGGAACCAATTCTATATGGTGTCCTACCTATTAGATTCCCTCCTTTCCACTACCAGGATCCCTAACTTTAGAGGATGGTTACCTGAGTGGACACACACAATGTCCTAATTCTACTCAAAGTTGTACATATTCAAGTACAGGGACCACATTCATTCCATCTAAGATTATGTCTATCCAGACTTGACTGAGGCCATAATTGGAATCCCAATGGTAAGAATTAGTCCTTTGGTAAAAAATTCAATTGAATCCATCGGTGCCATAGGGTTTTACCTATATTACATAATCATTAGGATTGAAGGGACCCAATGCAACACATTTAGACTACCAGTCCATGTGCCAAACAAGTTAGTTGGGCAAGAGTTAGCATAACAGATATGTAATGGTATAGATGGTGTGTGTAAAATCAAAAAAAAGGGATTGTTGCATACCCTACCTATGACCATTTTTAGGACTATATTTCAGCAATGGGACAATATTCAAGGTACTTCTAGACACAGAGTCTCTTTGAGACTACAACATGATGAATTAAGATAGTGGGATCCCCAAGGAAGGATAGTGGGGAAATTGAAAGCAAAAATGATAAGTGTGACATATGAACATTTTCTTCATATTTATGACTCAATATACATAAAGGAATCACCCTTCACTAAAGTGTTGGAAAGATTTAAAAATCACAACATTAAGCCACATGATAAGTTGTTGAGAGAGTAGAAGCCAAATGAGGATATATGGTAAATGGGACCTAAGTAGTACCATTTACTACTAGGTCCATATTCTATATTCCCTCTAGAATAGCCATAGATAGAAACACAAAGGCATAAATTATAGATTGGATAAAGACCTGAAGAAAGGAGACTTATTGAGGTGGCATCATCTTCAACCCATCTTGAAGAATTAAGATCACCAATTGAATTCATTAACATAGTGGTATTGGATCCTAAAGAAATAATGGAAGATGCCCCGAATATACTAGCTAATGCCTATGAATCAGATGAAGAAGAAGCTAAAGCTAAATAGATAGAAAAAGATAAGGGGAAATAAGTAGCATTGGAATTAGCCCTATTGCTACCCCACCAAATAAAAAAGTTGAGCTAGCTTTATCTCTTATAGGAGGTAAGAAGCCTAAGTTGACCTTCATTCATCCTTTGAGTGAGGTCAACCTTTTTAATGATGAAAACCCAAATCATGGTCCAACCATTCTTGAATGGTTTATAAATGTCAAGTTACAGAAGATTCCTACCATGCACCATCATTAAGATATTACAAAATCTATCAACATCCATGTGCATGATGAGCTTAAGCCATGGATTGTAGTTCTAAAAAAAGAAGAAGAAAATAGGATGGCTATCCCTAGTGAATCAAGTGGGGCATAGATGTATATTTTTGCTCCAAAGGTAATTGAATATTCTATTGATGTCAAGTTTAACCCAACCATAACTAAACTACAAAGAGTCACTGAGAATAAATCCATGGTTAGGGGAGAATAATTCACTTTTTATAAAGTGGAACCATTTATTGTCTTGACTCTTGTTGAAGGGTAGAGAATACGTGAAAACCCCATATTTGAGTAAAATGTGCTTGAATTGGCTCAAGCACAATCATCTCAGTTGCAGGCTTACAACAGTAGAGGGAGAATCTATAATAGCATAAGGAAAATTTAGAGAAGCAAGCTATATTATTAGTTCTTTATTCCATGATTAAAATGTTTGAATCATCCTTCTATGACATGTTTAACTCCTTAAAGTCAACAAGGTATAGACAAAATGTATTAAGCCAACAGGATGCAATAGTAAAAGGCTTGGTCACCCAGTGGAAAAATCAAAAGAAAAAAATAAAATAATTAGTCAACATCTTAGTATAGGATAAAATCCCTATTTTCAAGACCATTAGGCTAGATCACTTGAATACAACCATGGGATTGATTATATATAAGATCAAGGGTTTAATTACATGGTCTAAGAGCTTGGAGGGACTCCTTGTAAATGACAAGGAGTTATTAGATAAGATAGAACAATTCATGGGGACCATAATTTCTAAACCAACAATGCTTAGCCCCACTGGCCTCATAATAGATGAATAATTCAAACACAAAACCACCTTATTCATGTAAGAAGTATGGAGCAAAAGCCAAGGCAAATCTAGGATAGACAATAACAGGGTCATGGATATGATCCTAACAATAGAATAAAATATTTTTGAGGTAAGGAGCATTAAAAATACCTTAGGAAGAAATGATAAGGGCCTTGGAAACCTATCTGATCAAGAAGATGAGCTTTTCCTAGAATCAATGGTTAATTTGAGACTTAATGATGAGCAACATCAAAAACCAATAGAGGTACTATAATAGAAATAGGGGACTTTATCAACACAATGATCCCAAGGCAATGTTAGCTAAGGATATTCTTTTTGTATAAGCTTTGTAATAATTCAAAAAATAGAATATTATTTTTGTAAAGGCATGTGCAACTTGTAAGCACATTTCCTATAGGTCAATCCACTTGGGAAAGTTTAGTGTAATTCAATATGTTTCATTACTATAAAAAAAAAATTGAAACTAACTCCCAATAATTGAGTTTTCATGCATATTTCGTGATTTTGTTTGTATTTTTGATAATTTTATATTGATTTCACCTTTATAATTTCCTTATATAAATTTATAATTGATCATGTCAATCTCCACCACCTCTAAGTTAACTCAAACAAGCTCCTAGTTTGGTGTCAGTTAAATCTAAGTCACAACTTATTCTTTTTTTTAATAAAAACAGGGGTAAAAACTCAATTAATCACGAAAAACCAAGAACCTTACAAATAAAAGCCGGAACCCAACCCAGCACAACACAAAGCAAAGGGGACAACCAATCACGTCCCCATATTGTCTCTATCTGCTCTCACAATCCTATCCAAATTCTGTCTAACAATCTCCGGCAACTGCTCCCAAATCTCCACATTGCTTCCTTCAGCTCCCTCAGAGGCCCATTTGGCCAAACAATCCGCTGCCACGTTCCGCTCCCTCGGAATATGGACAAAATTCACCGATTCCATGAGGGAGCTAATCTATAAAACCTGCTGAACAATCCCAGAAAGCTGCCAACTGACATCCGTAAATCTCTTCTCAACAATCATGTCAATCAAAATCTGCGAGTCGGCTTCACAAATCACCCTGCGCCATCCAAGCTCATACGCTTTCCTCAAAGCGTGTAAAACTGCCATACCTTCCATCCTGTTGACCGTCTGTACCCCCATGAAGGTCGAGAAAATGAAGACAACCGTTCCTGAAGCGTCCCGGCCTATACCACCAATCCCAGCCGGTCCCGGGTTTCCTCTCGAAGACCCATCCGTATTGATCTTCAGGTAATTCACCGGTGGGGGCGACCATCTACCACTCCTCTGGATCCGCTGCTTGCCCCCATCCTTCCTTCGAACACAAGCTGAGGAAGGCGCAATCCCATGCAGGCCCAACCTGTCAGCCACCTCAGCGTCCTCCTTAGACATAGGAAGCGCAATCTCGCTCTTGGCGCGAATAGTCTCCTGGAGCATCCTCAGAATGCGACCCCACACCTGCTGCGCTCCAATCTTCATATCAGTAAAAATCCTTCGATTCCTTTCAAGCCAAACCTGCCAGAGGAGGAAAATCGGCCCCACATACCAAGCATTGAGCAGAAAATGAGAGACCGAGGTCGGCTTCCCCTGTCTCGACCAAAACTCCACCAAGGAAAAAGCATGAACACAGCTGCTGCGCCACACATCCCACCAAGAGTGCCACAATTGGCTGGTAAACTGACATCTGAAAAAAAGGTGTGGCGTGCTCTCTTCCTCTGCCTCACACAGGACACATTTGGACGGACCAGCAAAGCCTCTCTTCCGAATATTTTCCCAAGTCAGGCACCGGTTCCAAGCCAGTGACCACGCAAAACAGTTACACTTCGGCCATCCAAAGCTGTTCCAAGCCTTGCGCCACCAAGGAATCTCTCCATCCACTGATAACTTCTGCTCAATTAATACCTGGTAGCCCGAAGAGACAGTATATTTACCTCTAGGATTCAGGAACCATGCCAGCTCGTCCTCACCCCTCAGGGCGCTGCAATTGCGCTCATCCAGGATTAAAATCAGGTCAGCACACTCTGCGTCCATCCCATTGATCGGCCAGTCCTCCCTGCCCTTCCAATGCGCCAAAGTCAGCTAATCCTGGGTGACATAGGCTTTAAAGTCCCCAACTCTATCCCAACCCGCCTCCATGAACCTCTGGGCAAGCACAGCCAAATGCGGATATTGAGAAACAATAGGAATGTGTCCGTCCCAAGAGTCCTCCCAAAATCTGGCATTCCTCCCACTGTTACAAATCCAAAATAAGCCACGCTTAATCAAAGCCGCTCCTTTTTTGAGCGTATCCCAAATCACCGACCCTTTTCCCATTAATCCATACCTAGGGATATCCTCCTGGGACGCTCCTGGCAAATACTTATGGGTTAAAGTTTTAGCCCATGGCTTGCTCTGCTCATTACACCATCTCCAGTATAACTTAGCTGCCATAGCCCTCCCCGCAAGCAAGGATTGTCTAAGCCCCAAACCTCCATACCTCTTAGGAGTGCAAACCACATCCCATCGGATTAAGCTCCACTTGGTAGTAGACAGACTACCGGCCCACAGGAACTGTCTAGCCATGGCATCCAGCTCACTAATGAAACTAGCCGGTGCGATCTGCAACATACACCTGTAGATAGGCAAGGCTTGGACAACGGACTGGATCAACTGGATGCGATCAGCGAAGGATAGCCACCTGTGAGTCCAATGACTAACCTTGGTCCTGAATTTGTTCAAAATCCCCTGCCAAGATTCCTTGGCCAGCCGACCCGAAGAAATAGGCATTCCCAAATACAACACCGGTAAGCTCCCAATTTGAAACCGCATAATGTTCCCAATTCTCCTCTGAATAGCATGAGGCGTGTTGAAAAAGAATATGGACGACTTGTCCTCATTGACCTTCTATCCCGAAGCAGCCAGATAGTCGTCCAGGCACCTACGGATATTAATAGCCTCATGAATCGTGGCCCATCCCATCAAAGCCACATCATCAACGAACTACAGATGGGAGAGAACTGGAATCTCTTCCCCCCATCGCCACCCCTGAACCGCTCCTTCACCAGTGAAAGCCTTCATTCTCCTCCTGAGCCCCTCAGCCAGTAGAAGAAACAGGTAGGGCGATAGCGGATCACCCTGCCGCATACCTTGAGTTGCCCCAAATAAGCTCGAATGTTCCCCATTGATTAGAACCGAGAAAGAAGTAGAAGTAATACAGCTCATAACCCAATTAATCCAGCCCTCCTCAAAACCAAAAGCTTCCAGACTTCTTCGAAGAAAAGGCCACCTTACCCTGTCATATGCTTTAGACATATCTAGCTTCATAAACATAGCCTTCTCCTTGGACCTGGACATGGAATGGATGGCTTCCGTAGCCATCACAATCCCATCCAAAATCTGTCGGTCCTCCACAAAGCCGCTCTGCTCCTCCGATATCAGCGCCTTCAAACATCCCTTTAATCTTTCAGCAATTAACTTTGAAATAATTTTGTAAATCACATTACAAAGAGATATGGGTCGGAACTTGCTGAAACGATCGGCTCCTTCTTCCTTGGGGATAAGCGCTAGGAATGTAGCATTCAGAGCCCGCAACATCTGTTTGTTCTCACGGGATTCATGGACCACAGCAAGTAAATCGTCTTTGACAATCTCCCAAAATTCTTGGTAGAATTCAATTGGGAAACCATCCGGACCAGGAGCTTTGCCTTTTTTCATCATAAAAACCGTCTTTTTCAGCTCATCCATTGTAATGGGCTTCATCAACTGTGTCCGCATATCAGGAGAAACAATAGACGGGATGCTGGACAAAATTAATTCCTCCGCAGCCTCATCCCGAGTCCCATTGTCCTGAAAAAGGGAGCTAAAGTATTGTTCTGCCTCCTGACAAATGGCACTAGTAGAGTAGACCATCTCACCTTCTTCCGTCCTCAGAGATGAGATCATATTACCATGACGCCTCGCTTGGACCGAATTAAAAAAAAATGCCGTATTCCTGTCACCTTCTTGCAGCCACTCGATCCTAGCCTTCTGTTTCCAAAATATTTCCCCTCTCAACTCCCATTCCTCCAGCACCTGGGATGCCTTCCCCTCTTCCTGCAGAAGACTCGACGTCAGCCCATCCTCTCTGATTATTCTAGTAATCTCATTCAGCTTCTGCTGCGCGGCTTTCTTTTCCTGAAAGAGGTTTCCAAAAACCTGCTTGTTCCACCTTTGGAGCTGGTATTTCACATGTTGAAGAAGCTTGGCAAAAACATACATTGCCGTTCCCATCCTTGGCCAACCCTCCTTCCACCAATCAACCATGTGATTGAACAACTCTTGATCTCTCAGCCACATAAGCTGAAATTTGAAATGAGGTTGCCGCTGTCTTTGGGCCGAAGAGATGGTTAGCTGAATCGGCCAGTGATCCGACCCGCGCCAATCAAGGATCTCAAAATTCAGATTCCAACGCCCCCCCACCCAAAAGCAAGAGGTAAGGAATCTGTCAAGACGCTCTGCAATACATTCATCTCCCACCCGCCTATTATTCCAGGTAAATCTACCATTGCCTGGCTTAATGTCCACTAAATTAAGTTCCAAAATCTTTTCCTTGAGCAGAAGAGAAGACGGCTCCAATCGAGTGTTGCCCCCCCTTTTCTCAGATAAGTCTAGAATCGCATTGAAATCCCCTGCTATGATCCAAGGATGGTAAGGATATTCTTGACGGAGCATCTGCAAATGATTCCACACCGTTTGCTTGCCCTGTAAATCAGTGGGAGCATATATGTTTGACAATAAAACATACTCCCCTGACTCCTTGCACATTGCAACCAAGGAGATCACAGACCTGAAAACAATCCAGACAACCGGCTGCACTTTACGAGGATTCCAAAAACAAGCTAACCCTCCTGCTGTCCCATGAGCTCCAATACATTGGCACTGACCCTGTCTCCAAAGTTTTGGAGCTAAGTCAAGCATATAATCCACCGACACTTTGGTTTCCTGTAGAAAGAGAATATCAGGACGTCTACTCCTAATGAGATCCTGAATAGCATTTTGTCTGGGGCTGCTATTCAATCCCCTCACATTCCAAGATATTGCAATCATTTCATGGGGCTTGTGAAGTGCTCATCCAAGGTCCTGACTGACCCCGACTCCACCAAGTTCTCCCCCATTATCTTTAACTTCTCTAAATCTTTTCTCCTGCCTGCTTTTGTTCCTTTATCAGCGCCCCCTTTTTTGCTTTCCTTCTGAAGAATACCCAAACAAGGAAGCGTCTTCCCTTTCTTCTCCCCTCCTGTAGCCAGATGTGAAGTTGGCGCCCTCTCCATATCTAAGCCCTGATTCGCCTCCTCAGTCACCTCTAAAAGAACCTGTCCTTCTCCTTGCTCCTCCAGAATCATTGGCATGGGGGGTACCTCAGCATTTTTAACAAAAGAAGAGGAGGCCGTACCATCCAATCCCATTTCACTATCTATTTGCTCTGTAATGGGAAGACCAGGGGCAATCACCTGTTGTCCCAATTCTTCCAGAATCTCAAACCTGTTAAAAGTCTCTCCCTCCTGCCTCTCCCTGAAGGTACGCTTATGTCCGCTGCTTCTACTCCATGATTTGACCTACACAAAACCCTCCACGTCTTTATCCCCACCTGCACCACCTTTCTTTTTCCTGTCATCCAAGGCAGCAGCCTTCTCCTGAGTATTGAAGGCTTGTTGTTGTCCTTCCTGTTTCGCTTTTGGGCATCTTCTAACCAAATGCCCGTATTCATGGCACAGGCGGCATCTAAAGGGCAACATCTCATAGTCTAGTTGCTGAACCCATGAATAAGTTCCTGCACTCATCTCTATGGCATCCGGGATAGGCCTACTCAAGTCAATTTCAACGCAAATACGAGCAAAAGACATAAATTTCTTACCCGTAGTTTGAGAGGATGATCCCACCGGCTTCCCGAGCATTGCAGCAATCATCTGTAAGACATCCTCCCTACAACATTCGATAGGTATGCGAGGGAGCCTAACCCACACCGGGACTCTATTAGGCAACTCCTCAGAGGGATTGAATCCCGTATGCCAAGGCTTCATAAAGAGGCCTACCTGATTGTAGAAATACGGGCCTCCCTCGAAAACTCGGTTTCGGTCCGCCTGACAGTTGAAAGAGACCATAAAGTAGCTGTTGGCCAGCAGCACTACTTCCATTTCCCCCTCCGGCTCCCACACCCTTCGAGCCCAGTTTTCCAAGAAGGGCAGAGACACTTTCAGCCCCAGAAACTTGCAGTATAACGAATGTTTGGAATAATAGTTCACATCCTCAGCAATCATTTCATATGGTACAATGAGCTTGGGTCGCTCTTCACACCGTTCGAGACAACCATTAGTTTTGGAGACTTTGGATCCTCCCATAACACTTGCACCCTGTATACCAGCATGCTGCCCTGTCCCAGACCAGTCTTTGAAGCTGGCATCCTTACTTTGGGAAAAATTGCTGACTACCTCCTTAAAACTCCTTTCCCCGCTGAAACTGGTCTTTTCTCCTGTCGCCATCCCCCACCAGCCTTTAAACCGCCTCCTGCTCTTTGCGCTGGACTGCTCTCCACGCTTTCCCTGCTTCACCTTCCACCGCTGCGCACCCTCCGTCAATCGCCACGCCAGCAGCTAGGGCACGATTGCCCTAGCTGGTCTTTGAGTTGCAGAGCTCCGTCATTTTCCGATCATCTTACCAAGTCACAACTTATTCTTCTTCCTTACAAGTATTTCAATTTTATTTGAATTTTGAATCAAAAAATTATATTATATATTTAATCTTAAAATATTTCATATATCCACAATCAACCTTCTATTATTTTGAAGAACTTAGCCTCAATTTGTAGTAATCTTTTGCTCATTTATACAAGTTGGAGAAAGGAGATCATGAGTGTGCAAATAGTAATTTATTATTCATGATCAACCATGCATAGTTAAACTATATTATTCCTCATAATTTTTTTTATTCTTATATTTTATTTTAATCCCCTCTTGATGAAGAGTTTTAAGGTCATCATTGATTGACATATCAAGGAGCTAGTTACCTGAGTATTCAACATTTTCTTCAACTAATTCTCCTTCACTTGATATCATCTTTGGTCATGTTGAAAGATTATTTTATTATGTATTTAATATATTAGATTATATTTTTTCTAATTTATTATTAAAAAAAATCATTTGAAATTTGATTTACAGAAACTTTGAAAAAAATGTTTCTTCTTTGTTTCCTTGCATTAAAAAACTAGTTTCATCCTACTTTCATTCACACATTATAAATATTAAAGATTAGTAGTATTTACATTAGATATATGATATATATTTTAATATTAAAATTATATGCATCCAATCAACACCATTTTTTTAGTTTTCATAGCACACATTCACATACATAAACAAACACTAACAAACTTACATGCACAAAAACTAGGAAACCAAAAGAAAGTTTACATAGAAAATTTGTTTTCTTATTTCCATAGTAAAGAAATTAATTATAATTTATAAATAATAATTTTATATTTTCATTAATCTATTCACATATCATTTAGTTACATACAAAAAATCAAAATACCTAATAATTAGTATATTAGCTTGTATATATAGACTAAATCTTGAAAACCTAGAGATTGTAATTGCACACATAAAATCTGAATTTTAGATCTAATTTCACATTTTTATATTCAATATTAAAAGGTTAATTATGTTTTAATTTTAAATGGATTTAAAATTAAAATATCCATTGTAGTGCATGTAGGTGAAAGTTTACATTCTCAAAAATAAAGAAAAAGTTAAAAATTAGCATCTCATTTATTCATTAAATGTTTAGTATTAACTTGTATTTTATTTATAAAATATCAAGAAAATAATATAAAAAATAGATTTAAATTATTTTATTTTCAATAACTTTTATTTTAGTGAGTAGTGTTGTTGTTTTTCAATTTTCAAAGCCTTATCGAAAACTCAAAATAAGCAAAACTCAAAAATCTTATCCAAACAAAAGCAAGTCTAAATTTTGATTTCAACATTTAAAAATAGAAATTAAATTTTCATAAACCAAATTGAAACAAGAAAACACACTTAAAAATACTAACAAGGTTACCTCACTCTTGGATGATGCTTCTTAAACAAGCTAATCTCCATAGAGTAGGAGATTTCCCTAGAGTACATATTCACGTACCAACAAACAACATGCAGTGTGACATTAACTCAAAACTTAAAATACAAATTTAATATTTCACTCCCATATAAAACCTTATCTTTGAAAATCTTAACATTATTTACAAGTAAAAATACCCAATAGATTCCTCAATAGTGAGACCCATTTGCATCATAACATGCCAAGCCTATAACCTCCATACATCTAGATCTGAGCCTCCCCCTTTATATTCTTTATCCTTGAGTCTATCCTCCTCATATCTCATTTTATTTATGGATTAAATTTACCAATCATATTCTAACCCAATAGATTCAACCAAATCCCAAAGTTTTTCAATCCAACCTTTTCAATTTTCCTAAGCCTAGTAATCACCAAGAACTTTGTTACCTTATTTGTATCCATTCTGAGGATTATTATAACTCCATATCTTCCTAGTTCATTGGTTTAAATGAGAATTATGATTTAGGTGAGTTTTTTTTGTACTATAATGATCACCCTCTTCTATCTATCACTCAAGACCTTACTCTTATACCTCAACCTAACCAACTAGATATTCCATCCTTCCCCATTCAAATTCCTCATTTTCATCATCCTAACTAGCTGAATCATGATACCACTCATCCCATTATATTTATAGTGGTTGTCTTATCTAGGCCTCAAGAAGATGTGTACACAAAGTATAAGTATATTCATTAAACTAGTTATACTAAACATAACTATTTCATTATAATAGTATTAAATCTACTAAGACAGTCAATATATTTCATTATCTCAACCATTTCATATCTAGACCATTAAAGCTACTAAGGTACTAAATACATAGTAAAACAATACATTACATATATTAAATACTAACAAGAAGCACCAATAGAAATGATAGTGAAAAATGGGTTCAATGCTTCCACCACTAACACCACAATTCACCTAAGTTTAGTCAATAAAATAATGTTTTTTGGCCTTCAAAAGGGAGAGATGAAAACTAAGAGAAAATAATGGAAAGATAAAAAGATAAACTTAAACCTAATTTTGAATCATGTGGGAATTTTTATTGTATAATAATTTAAAAGTTTATAGAAGTAAAATTATCATCAAGAAACTTTGGAAATGATGGTAATGATTTAGAAATAATAGGCTCTTACATAATAAATGAATTTTCATCCACATTTTTTGAAGATGTGACATAATCAAATTGTCTTTAAAAAGGGATTTCCTGATATACTAAATCTATTTCATTATCTCAGCCATTAAATCTACTGAGACACTAAATAATAAAACAATACATTACATAGATTAAATACCTAACAAGAAGCACCTATAGAAATGACAGTGAAAATGGGGTCAATGCTTCCACCACTAACACAATATTTCACCTAAGTTTGGTCAATAAAATAATGTTCTTCAGCCTTCAAAATCAAGAGATAAAAACTAAGATAAAATAATGGAAAGAGAAAAACATAAACTTAACCATAATTTTGAAGCGTGTATGAATTTTTAATTCTAGAGGACGAGTCACCTTTCTTGAACTTAAAAACTAATATTTGGAAATGAATTCAACCCTAAAATGGTAATTAAAATAAGTGAGACAAAATCATACCTAGTAACTCAAAGACCTCTTGGGAAAGTATTTTGTATGCTTATCTAAATTATGGTTATGTGAGGGCATAAGTAGTCTACCTTAGAACACTTAAGTCTATATATATATATATATATATATATATATATATATAGAGAGAGAGAGAGAGAGAGACTTTCCATTTATAGATTGTATCTAAATGTAGATTTGTATAATTCAGGGAATTTCATTCCAATAAAATAGCAATAGACTCATCACAACAATTTACTCTTGATGGGTCTCCTACCATGAGTTTTGGATTACATCTACGGGATCATCAAAACTATAAAATGTTCAATAATCTGGTACAAGACCATATTACAATGAAAATTATAGAAGTTCAGATATGGAAATAGAAGTAAAATTATCGTCATGGAACTTTGGAACTAATGGTAATGATTTAGCATTAATTATTAGGTTCTTTCATAATAAGTGGAGTTTCATCCACATTTTTTGAATAAGTAACATTATTAATTATTAGGAGAAACAAGTGGTGGTGGTATAATAGTAGGTAGACACATAATTTGGAATAGATGGTGTTTTCCAAATATATATGTCCACTTCAAATTTTTATCATATTTTTAAACTCAAAATTCTTCTTGGTCACTTCTAATTTTTTTAGTGCCATTATAGCAAAATCAATTTCTCCATTGTAAAAACCAAGACAAAACTTAATCACCCACAACTAAGCTCCTTATCCAACGAATACAGATGCCCCCTGATCAAATACAAAGGATTTATAATTTTGACGTAGAGATTGTGCTATTGATTTATATATAATAGGTTCTTGTATAATAAGTGGAGTTTCATCCACATTTTTTGAAGATTTAATATAAGCAAATTTTCTAATATGTATTTGACTCCTTAATTTTTAGCCGACACCTTAGAATACCTTTAGGATAGTTTAATTCACCAATTCAAATGCATGTGAGGTAAAGTTACCTTTCTTGAACTTATAAACTAATATTTAGAGACAAATTTGATGCCAAAATGGTAATTAAAATAAGTGACACAAAATTATACCTAGTAACTAAAAGACCTCTTAGAAAAGGATTTTGTGTGCTTATCTAAATTATGGTTATGTGAGGGCATAAGTAGTCTACCTTAGAATACTTAAGTCTAAATATAGTATTTATATGTATAGACTTTCAATTTATAAATTTTATCTAAATGTAGATTTGTATAATTTAGGGAATTTCATTCCAATAAAATAATAATAGACTTGTCAAAATAATTTACACTTGATGGGTCTCCTACCATGGGTTTTGGATCACATCTAGGGGATCATCAAAATTAGAAATTATTCAATAATTTGGTATAAGACCATAGTACAATGAAAATTATAGAAGTTTAAATATGGAAATAAAATTAAAATTATCATCATGGAATTTTGGAACCGATGGTAATGATTTAGAGATAATTATTAGGCTCTTACATAATTATTTTTTGAAGATGTAACATTATTAATTATTAGGAGAAACAAGTGGTGGTGGTATAATATTAGGTATACACATAATTTGGAATAGATGGTGTCTTTTGAACATATATATCCACTTCACATTTTTATCATATTTCTAAACCCAAAATTCTTATTGGTCACTTATAATATTTTTAGCACCATTGTAACAAAATAAATTTATTCATTACAATCACTAAGACAAAAGCTAATTACCCACAACTGAGCTCTTTATCTAGTGAATACAGATGCTCCCTGATTAAAACTAAGGGAGTTACAATTTTGATGTAGAGATTGTGCTAATGATTTAGAAATAATAGGGTCTTGCATAATAAATGTATTTTCATCCACATTTTTTGAAGATGTAACATAATAAAATTATCTAATAGGGATTTGACTCCTTAATTTTTAACCCCCCCAAGAATACCTTTGAGATAATTTAATTCACCACTTCAAATACCTATGAGGGTAAGTCACCTTTTTTGAACTTAAAAACTAATATTTAGAGATGAATTCAACCCCAAAATGGTAATTAAAATAAGTGACATAAAATCATACCTAGTAACTCAAAGACCTCCTGAGAATAATTTTTTTGTACTTATCTAAATTATGGTTATGTGAAGGCATAATAAATCTACCTCAGAACACTTAAGTCTATATATATATACTTTTCATTTATAGATTTTATCTAAATGTAGATTTATATAATTTAGGTAATTTCATTCCAATAAAATAGCAACAAACTCATCACAACAAATTACACTTGATGAGACTCATACCATGGGTTTTGGATCACATGAAAGGGATCATCAAAATTAGAAAATGTTTAATAATCCACTACAAAACCATAGTACAAATAAAATTATAGAAGTTCAAATATGGAAATAGAAGTAAAATTATCATCATGGAACTTTAAAATTGATGGTAACGATTTAAAAATAATTATTTGGATCTCGCATAATAAATGGAGCTTTGTCCACATTTTTTGAAGATTTAACATTATTAATTATTAGGATAAAAAATTGGTGGTGGTATGAGAGTAGGCAAACACATTGGAATAGATGGTGTCTTTTGAATATATATGTTTACTACAAATTTTTATCATATTTTGAAACACAAAATTATTCTTGGTTGCTTCTAATTTGTTTAGCACCATTGTAATAAAACTAATTTCTCCATTGAAATCACTAAGACAAAACTTAATCACCCACAACTGTGCTCCTTATCCAATGAATATAGATGCCCCCTGATCAAAACCAATGGAGTTGAAATTTTGATGTAGAGATTGTTCTAATGATTTAGAGATAATAGGCTCTTACATAATAAATGGAGTTTCATCCACATTTTTTAAAGATGTAACATAAATAAATTGTCTAATAAGGATTTGACTCCTTAGTTTTTAACCCCCTGCTCAAGGAATACCTTTGAGATAATTTAATTCATTAGTTCAAATACCTAAGAGGATGAGTCACATTTCTTGAAATTTAAAACCAATATTTGGAGATGAATTTGACCCCTAAATGGTAATTACAATAAGTAACACAAAATCATACCTAGTAACTCAAAGACCTATTGGGAAAGAATTTTATGTGCTTATCTAAATTATGGTTATGTGAGGGCATGAGCAATCTACCTTAGAACACTTAAGTCTATGTATAGTATTTTTATAAATAGACTTTCCATTTATATATTGTATATAAATGTAAATTTATATAATTTAAGTAATTTCATTCCAATAAAATAGAAACAGACTTGTCAAAACACATTACACTTGATGGGTCTCCTACCATGGGTTTTGGATCACATCCAAGAGATCATTAGAATTAGAAAATGTTCAATAATTAGCTATAAGACCATAGCACAATGAAAATTAGAGAAGTTAAAATATGGAAATAGAAGTAAAATTATCATCATGGAACTTTGGAACCGATGGTAATGATTTAGAAATAAATATTAAGCTCTGGCATAATAAGTGGAGTTTCATCCACATTTTTTGAAGATGTAACATTATTAATTATCAAGAGAAATAAGTGGTGGTGGTATAATAGTAGGCATACACATAATTTGGAATAGATGGTGTCTTTCAAACATATATATCCACTTCAAATTTGTATCTTATTTCAAAACTTGAAATTCTTCTTGGTCACTTCTAATTTTTTTAGCACCATTGTAATAAAAGAAATTTCTTCATTGCAATCACCAAGGCAAAAGCTAAGCATCCACAACTAAGCTCCTTATCTATTGAATATAGATGCCCCCTGATTGAAACCAAGGGAGTTGCAATTTTGATGTAGAGATTATACTAATGATTTAGAAATAATAGGCTCTTGCATAATAAGTGGATTTTCATCCACATTTTTTTAAGATGTAACATAATATAATTGTCTAATAGGGATTTGACTCCTTAATTTTTAGCCCCCTTAGGAATACCTTTGAGATAATTTAATTCACCAATTCAAATGCTTATGAGGGCAAGTCATCTTTCTTGAACTTAAAAACCAATATTTGGAAATGAATTTGACCCCAAAATGGTAATTAAAATAAGTGACACAAAATCATACATAGTAACTCAAAGACCTCTTGGGAAAAGATTTTGTGTGATTATCTAAATTATGGGTATGTAAAGGCATAAACAGTTTACCTCAGAACACTTAAGTCTATATATAGTATTTACATATATAGATTTTTCATTTAAATTGTATCTAATTGTACATTTATATAATTTAGGTAATTTCATTCCAATAAAATAGCAATAGACTCATCACAATAAATTACACCTAATGGATCTCCTACCATGGGTTTTGGATTGCATCTAAAGGATCATCAGAATTAGAAATGTTTTATAATCCACTACAAGAAAATAGTACAATGAAAATTATAGAAGTTCAAATATGGAAATAGAAGTAAAATTATCATCATGAAACTTTGGAACCGGTGGTAATGATTTAAAAATAATTATTTGGATCTTGTATAATAAGTGAAGTTTTGTCCTTAATTTTTAAAGATGTAAAATTATTAATTATTAGGATAAATAAGTGGTGGTGGTATAATAGTAGTCATACACATTGGAATAAATGGTGTCTTTTGAACATATAATTCCACTTAAAATTTTTATCATATCTTCAAACCCAAATTTTTTTTGGTTTCTTCTAATTTTTTTAGCACCATTGTAACAAAAACAAAAATCTCCATTGTAATCACCAAGACAAAACTTGATCACCCACAACTATACTCCTTATCCAATGAATATAGATGGCCCCTGATCAAAACCAAGAGAGCTGAAATTTTGACGTAGAGATTGTGTTAATGATTTAGAAATAATAGGCTCTTGCATAATAAGTCGATTTTCATCCACATTGTTTGAAGATGTAACATAATCAAATTCTCTAATAGGGATTTGACTCCTTAATTTTTATCCCCCTCCATAAATACCTTTAAGATAATTTAATTCACCAATTCAAATACCTTTGAGGATGAGTCACCTTTTTTGAACTTACAAACTAATATTAGGAGATGAATTCAACCATAAAATGGTAATTAAAATAAGTGACACAAAATCATACATAGTAACTCAAAGACTTATTCTGAAAGGATTTTATGTGCTTATCTAAATTATGGTTATGTGAGGGTATAAGAATTCTACCTCAAAACACTTAAGTCTATATATAGTATTTATATATATAGAATTTCCATTTATAGATTATATCTAAATGTAGATTTGTATAATTTAGGGAATTTCATTCCAATAAAAGAATAACAGACTCATCATAACAAATTACACTTGATGGGTCTCCTACTATGGGTTTTGGATGACATCCAAGGGATCATCAGAATTAGAAAATGTTTAATAATCTACTATAAGACCATAGTACAATGAAAATTATAAAAGTTCAAATATGGAAATATAATTAAAATTATCATCATGAAACTTTAGAATCGAGGATAATGATTTAGACATAATTATTAAGATCTTAATGGAGTTTCATCCATATTTTTTTAAGATGTAACATTATTAATTATTAGGAGAAATAAGTGATGGTGATATGATATGAGGCATACATATAATTTAGAATAGATGGTGTCTTTTTAACATATATATCCACTTCAAATTTTTATCATATTTCTAAACCCAAAATTATTCTTGGTCACTTCTAATTTTTTTAGTGCCATTATAACAAAAGAAATTTCTCCATTACAATCACAAAGACAAAAATTGATTACCCATAGCTTTCTCTTTATCTATAAAATATAGATGCCTCATTTTCAAAACCAAGGGAGTTTCAATTTTGACGTAGAGATTGTGTTAATGATTTAAAAATAATAGGATCTTGCATAATAAGTGGAGTTTCATCCACATTTTTTGAAGATGTAACATACGCAAATTATCTAATAGGGATTTGACTCCTTAATTTTTATCCCCCCCTCAGGAATACCTATGAGATAATTTAATTCACCAATTCCAATACCTTTAAAAGCAAGTCACCTTTCTTAAACATAAAAAATAATATTTAGAGATGAATTCAACCCCAAAATGGTAATTAAAATAAGTGAGACAAAATCATACCTAGTAACTCAAAGACCTCTTGGGAAAGTATTTTGTGTTCTTATCTAAATTATGGTTATGTGAGGGCATAAGAAATCTACCATAGAACACTTACTATATATAGTATTTGTATATATAGACTTTATATTTATAGATTGTATCTAAATGTAGATTTGTATAATTTATGGAATTTCATTTTAATAAAATAACAGCAGGCTCATCACAACAAATTACACTTGATGGGTCTCCTACCATGGGTTTTGGATGACATCTAGGGGATCATCAAAATTAGAAGATGTTTAATAATCCACTATAAGACCATAGTATAATGAAACTTATAGAAGTTCAAATATATAAATAGAAGTAAAATTATCATCATGGAAATTTGGAACCAATGGTAATGATTTAGACATAATTATTAGGATCTTACATAATAAGTGGATTTTCATCCACATTTTTTGAAGATGTAACATTATTAATTATTAGGAGAAATAAGTAGTGGTGGTATAATAGTAGGCATGCACACTGGAGTAGATGGCGTCTATTAAATATATATGTCCACTTCAGATTTTTATCATATTTCTAAACCCAAAATTCTTCTTGGTCACTTCTAATTTTTTAGCACCATTGTAATAAAAGCAATTTCTCCATTGCAATCACCAAGACAAAACCTAAGCACCCATAATTATGTTCCTTATCCAGTGAATACAGATGCCCTATGATCAAAACCAAGGGAGTTACAATTTTGACGTAGTGATTATGCTAAGAGTCTATCTATTTACATAAAAAATTCAAGCCATCATAGACTAAAGAATTGCATGGTGATTCAGATCTTGATAAGTTTGTGCCCATAATTATTTTAGATGAACTTATTTTGGCATTGTCATGGGTTTGGAGTAACTAGTAGGTTTAATTATTGATTTACACTCTTTCACTTCACATAACCCCTCTTATCCCCCCCCCACACAAATTATACTAGCTATTAAATAAATATAATTGAGATATAATTTATATCAAAATATTTTTATATGTATGCTTGACATAGTAGGTTGAGAATATTTAGAAGTGACAATCCAACATAATTGATAGGTTAGATTCTTAATTAATTATCAAGGACATTGACACACATGATACAAATTTATTAGAAGTGAATAAAGGTCTCTAAGTTTATATGTGTACCAAGTTGGATTGTATGTTAATTTTTAAAACCTATCAATAAAGGGAAGGTTATCATGCATTCAAGGACTTCATAGATCTCATGAAGAATGACTACATTTGGTATAATGAGTAAGAATGTGATTTGATTCACATGAGAGGTAAGAGACTAGAATGAGGATAAGATAAAACTATTTATTATGCATTTGATGAAAGATTTTCACCATTACTAACTCCTCATGGTGAATAAAAATAATACAATCATTTACAGTCATGCATAGACATATGATCTTATGCATGGGTTTGTGGTAATAGGTTGAAGCAACATTTGTCTAATTCTATTTGATCTTGATGTAATTTTACTGATTGTGTTACAAATTTCAAACCTATGGATATTATGGTTATATGTTTCCACAAAACTTCATTCTAATCTTGGATGTTATTGTTTTTTAGGAGGCACATTCTATGGACAACTAAGAAATCTAAATCAAGATTGAATTTTTTGAATAGATCTTGGAGCAAATCAAATGACTCATTTTGTCTATGCAAGAAGTTGATACCTAAATTGGCCTTGTACAAACCAACAAAACATTATATATTACTTGAAAATAGATCCCACATAGGTATTTGTTTTAATATGAATCAAAATATATTTTTTAAAATACTAATGACTAATACTAATCTATATGAACCTCTTTCTAAGATTCAAGAACAAAAGTTTCTATAACTTGAGTGATCTCAAACTTTGTATTAGAATGTCCAAAAAAATATTTGATAAGTGTTTAATGTGATTTCATGGTATAGATTATCTAGGAGAAAGAAATAATTTACATTCTCAGTCTTTATTTATTATTATCACAATTCCATGTTGAAACCTAGTTGATGAAATAAGATCTGATTTATTAGATTATGTATGTTAATAATGATGATCAACATTAAAGGTGAGTTCAAATAAAGGTCGATAGGGATAAAGATTTCATCAGTTAATAAAACCAAATCAACGTAAGGATAGGTTGTATATTCAAGGTGAGTCTTCCTCAAAGACCCATCTAGACTATGGATATGATGTAAATACATGGCTTTAAAGTAAGGACTCAACATATTATAAAGCTATGATTAAAAAAAGTTGATGGATAGGTTTATCTAGAAGAGAATAAAATGGATTTGACATCCACATGAATGTCATTAACCGATGCATGAACATCATTTTAAATATGTCCATGGGGTTCTTTATTGATCTTGTCACTTGTCATTCCCAAGTTTATCATGTTTCCTATGTGTTCTACATGGGGATTGCTCAATACTTCTTTTTTCTTTGTACTAGGCTCATATGCATCATTTAATATATTTAAAGGGCTCTAGAGATGGTGACACTTTTCACCCCCATATATGTCTATAAAACCTTTGATAATTTAATGTTGTATGCATCATTCAATCAATTATGTCAGGCTCACATAGACCATAGATCCAAGAACATACTTGGGCTTTAACCCTTTGGTTGGGTTTTAATTTTTCAATACTTGTCATGCACCTTTAATTCGAATTGAACACTCTCAAGGTGCATTTATGTTCATAAATAGGCAGAAGTCCCCAACAAATTTGAAATTCAAATTTACTTTAAAAATAGGGTCCATATAATTTTCACATATTTTAAAGAGGAACAAAAATTGCTAAACATGTCTGACTAGATATATTTATATTCCTACATATTATTAATTTATTTTTAATATACAATGTAGAGCATTGATAGATCAGAATAGAGCAAGTTGTAGAGTGTTTGAAGCATTAACCATATTTGTTATTGTCATTTTTACATATCTTTATTTTCAGGTATTTAATCTTAATAGTGTTCAATATAGTTTTTTACTTTATCTAAAATGTGTGATTTATTTGTGTTGACTTATCCCTTTGATTTATTTTTTATCACTTTATGTTATGAACTCATTAAGATTTAGATTATTGTAATATTTTTGGCCTTAGTGGAGTGTGCCCAATTATGATGTTAGTAAGCCTTTTGCTAAAGGAGCACACACATGACTATTATTTAGGAAAATAATGTTTTCAAATTATAACACTAAAATTTTATAAAAAAATATAATAAATATAATTCCAAATATTCTTCTTGTATATTCTTCAATCAATTTTTAGTAAAAAGCATTAAAATTTTTAAGAATGTGTGTTAATCTCAGGGAGGCCTTGGGTTGGCCTAGGTAGTAGCGAGCCCTACTGTAAATCCCAAATACAAAAGGAAAAGAGGTCAAAGGAGTCAAGTGGGTGTATAAGACAAAAATGGGTAGATTCAACTAGTTGTAATTCAATATGGGTATACTCCTTGTTTGGTTTAAATTCTATGGAAAATAGTTGCAAAATAATTATTTTTTACCTTTTTTGATCATCTTCATCATCTGGTGAAAACTAACCAAATGCATAGATTTAGCTAATAAACCATGTAGTTCAAATTTCCTTCCTTATAAATGAATGAGCATGAATGATTACTCAAAATTCATCTCAAATTTACATAGAGTGGTGAGACATTAAAATCCAAAAAAAATGTTAGACCCATCCAAGATAATATAAAACATAAGATAATATAAAATTGTGGCTGAAATAATGAAACGATGGAGATTGCTAGGGTTGTTTAGTGCTTACTACTATTGATTATTATTTATTTCTTTATGTGTGGAAAACCAATAGGGACCTAAATGATAAATTTTAGGATGATTCAAGATGATATTTTTAAATAATCATAATCAAATAATCTTAATAATTAATATATTTAATAGTTTCAAATTTAAAAAATTACATATAATCACCCAAAGCAACCAAAAGGACCACCTTACAACCTGACAAAGACCCATTGATGTCTAAATGTTATTTTGAATTAGAATATGGTGAGATTAAGGACTAGATAATTTAAATAGAGTGATTATATCATTGATTAGTAATCAAATATATATGTTTAATGCATGAGATTAAATTACATATGGTGAGATTAACTTGACATCATTTACATGTTCATATAAATTATACTTTAGGATAGTTAATATATTTTATGTTCCTATTGGATGTCAAAATTCTATTTGAGTAACCTCATTGGTGGAAAAAAAAACTCCAGTAGTCACATCATAAGAAATAAATCCTTATTTAAGTATTCTCTGAGCATGTGAAATTAATGTGATAGAGATTAAAATGGTGACAATGTTGAATATAAAGATCATGTTAAATTAATGTGATATAGATCAAAATATTTGTTGAGTACTCTCCCATAGTCACATCATAATTTAAGTTCTATTTGAGTAATTAATCTTGTTCTTAGGTCTCAATGTTAAATATCAATATCGTGTTAAATCAATGGGATATAGATTAAAATGGTGACATTTGAATGATTCTTATTGTGCCAAGGTGTCAATAATGGCATGTTTTAGAATTTAATAAAGGGTTATTGGTTGGAATGTCATCATTTAGGAGTGACCTATTTTCTTAAATATAAATATACTATAGACTATTTAACATGTTTTGACATCAATTTTATTATCCAATTATAAAGGCCAAAACATCAAATAAAATGACAATCAAGTTTGAACTAAATTTGTTTATTCAAGGATAGATATCAAAATACACATGAAGATCACCCTACCATAATGGTAGGGTTATTTTGGATGTAATGAACTTTCAGTCCCCAAGATTAATGGTGAGTTTATTCTTTTGAGGGATTGTATTTTATATTCATTAATTAATCTTTCAGGAAGTATATTTTTTCACATATGAAAGAATCTTAATTTTAAGGCAATTGTTATAATAGTCATGACATCATTGTGGAGTTGTAGATTCTTCTATTGTAAAATTGGTTGCTAAAAATTTTGATGATGAAAATCAGATTTTGAAGCCTATCATGGAAAATTTGAATCCTAGCATAGAAAATTTGAAGCCCAATATGGAAAATTTAAACCCTGACATGGAAAATTTGAAGCATGGAAAATGAAAATTTTGCTATTGTGAGTCTTTTGAATATTTGTATCTATACAAGTTTTCTATTATAAAATTAGATGCTAAAACTTTTGATGATGAAAATTGGATTTTTAATCTCAATATGGAAAATTTGAAGCATGGAAAATGAAAATTTTGCTATTATAAGTCTTTTAAACAACTAAAGTTGTACAATTTTACGCACTATAAACAAGTTTTAATAGTATTTTTGGTGAATTTAATATATGAAAATTCTATGTTTTATTTCTATACTCTATCATCTTTATTTTATCTCTTCTTGTATGTTTATTTAGCACATTTCTAGCATTGTTGTTTGGTCTGGACTATCCCCATAGTCTAAATATTTTGTTTTACTTAGTCTTGTTGGTTGTTTCCCACATGGGCCTACACATTCTATTTTTTCTTCCATAAAGATAAATTAGACTTGGGAGTTAGTTTACCATCCAAAATGAAAATATGTCAAAGGATTCAAGTGGGTGTATAAGACAAAAATGGGTAGACTTCACTAGTTGTAATTCAATATGGGTAGACTCCTTGTTTGGTTTAAATTCTATGGAAAATAGTCTCACAATAATTAATTTGCACATTTTTTGATCATCTTAATAAACTAGTTAAAACTAACCAATTATGTAGATTTAGCCAATAAACCATGTAGTTCAAATGTCATTCCTTATAAATAAATGAGCATGAATAGTTACTCAAAATTCATCTCAATTGTGTATAAAGTGTTGATCCATTACAATCCAAATTTTTTTAAACCCCATTCATGATAATATAAAACATAATATAATATAATAGATAATCTCCCATAGCTTTATACTATGGCATTTACTAGAACAATTGACTATACCCCCACCTGTAATTAGGATTTGAAATTCTAGAACTGGATAAATGAAATAGTTTAATTGAGTAGCCAACTTACTATTGATGAATTTGTGTGTATTCCCAGAGTAAATAAATAAATTTAACTTCTATTTATTAAGGAAACCAACCACCTAAATATGTGGAAGAGTATTAATACCTAAATGTGCATGATAGGAAATAGTAGGTTGAGAATATTTAGATTCATCCTTAGGTTCTTTCAAACTATTGATGTGTGTCTATGTCAAGGATGTAATGTGAACAACATAATAACATTTCTTAGATTATAGGGACAACATAAATATGGTAGTGACACCTTGGGGATTCACTCAGTTTTGTTGGAGAGATTATGTGGTTACAAATTACCACCTTCTAATCTGCAAGTAGACCCTATTATAGGGACAACAAGAATATGGTAGTGACACAATATACCTAACTTTTTTATTATGTAAATTGCTTTGTATTTTACAATATAATCCCAAACTCTTAAACAAACAAATGTATATCCACAAAGAACATTAATCTAAAGTGATCCATGTTTAAAAATCTAAAAAGGAGGGAGTAAGGTAGGGCAGCAAAAAAATATCCCTTACAACAACAAAGACCAATATATCTCTTTTGATTTATGTTAGAAACCTAGATAACACCCAATTAAAATAAAACTACTTAGATCTAATTAATATCTAGACTAACGTTAGAATGACCTAAGGCTATGGGATGCCTATATCTAGACCAAAGCTCTAGTTTTGAGGCTACCTCCTCTGAATATGTGAATTTAAGATCAATTACTAAACCTATTAGGTGTTGGGATGAAAATATTATGGAAGAAACTAAAATTATTATTCAAACATACAAAGATCCTATGAACTTTTAAAATATGCAAGACCTTATTGCTTCAATGTTTTGATTGTCAACATATATTATGAGTCTCTTAAGTAGTTATAGGTAAAGATTTCATGTAATTGAATATTCAATTGAGTTTGGCTCCTTGAGGTCTCCTCAAAATTCCACAACTTAATGCATTCCTTTTATAATTTTATCTTCTTCACATGTTCACCATCTTTTCATTATGAAAATAAACCTCTCTTATATAGACCACTGTGCATGATGTGATGTCCTTTATGTAGACTATGACTGGGTATAAATATGCTTTGGGAGTTTTTACAATAAAAAATGTATCCATGATTTGATCTATGTATGATGATCTCTTAAAAATATCAGTACCCTACTTGAAAGTCTATACCCTTGAAGTATCCATTAAGCATGGTTCACCCACCTAACTATAGTAGTGCTCTTGAAGTTAGTTTTAGATGTACATTTGTGTTTATTTATCCCTATTTTAACCTCACATTTATCCTTATTGAGCTATAAATTGATGTTATTCATCTCAATAGTTCATGCATTTGATGGTCCAAATAACCTCCACAAGATTAAAAAAGGTCTTAAGACTGCTAGACCCCTAACTATAGCATATTTTGATTTGAAACCAAGCCTATAAGTATCTCAAATATACTTGATTGATTTCTTAAAGGATAATTTATTGGGTTTTTTTGGTACACCTATTATGTTCCCTATGTCACTAGGGAATAAGGGGAAAGTAAGAAACTCAATTTTAAGTCCTAGAAGACTTGGGGCATGAGTTGTCTATACAACTACTACTGAAAATAGCATAAATAATAGAGATGTGATCACCACTTTGAAATTCTGCTAGAACACCATAGGGGCAATAGATGTTTATGTAGTGACATTTATTCTTGTTAATCTTTGTAAAATTATTTCGATCTTTGCCAATTGTTTCCCAAAATGTAAACAAAAATGGATATTGATAACATGAACTAAGCTAAAGTGATTTATGTGTGGATCCAAGAGTGAGTTGGGTAGGGAAGAAAAGAGATTGTGCTCAAGATGATCAAAGATACCAATTTTGCTAACTTTTTAGGAAAAAACACATGAAACTAGTATCTACCAATTCTATCGTAATGCTCAAAGCTAAATAAATGAAATTTAAGCTACAAAAGAAGGAAATACATATGTCTAACAACATATTTTGCATGAAAATTCCTCACTCATAGTAAATTACATGGGACATTTGATTGTAAATGAGAAGAAAATAAAGCAAGTATACTATCAAATTAGTTAACCTAGTGTTAAACTCAAGCTAAAATATGCATATAATGTGTGTTATTACCATGTTATATTACAAAAAATAAATTATTATCCATCTAAAATCATGAGAATCAAAAATCATAGAACACACACAAGAGAACACTATATACAAATTCTCAAATTCTTTGGCTCCTTGGTTACAAATGATGGGTAAACCCTTATTTATAGGCTCATAAAAATGCGTAAGACAAGTTTACATGGGCCCAAAAAAGGTTCCCAAATACATCTAAGTGGCTAAAATGTAAGTGTAAGGCACTGCTTGGTCAAGTTTCATGACCACTCTGACTTACTAGATTCTATATTTGTGCATCTTCTTCATCACTTTATATAATTATAAGTCACTACTCCTATCATGGTATTTTTGGGAGACTTCTTCCTTGTGTAAACTTTCTCTATATTCATACTAGCCAATGTCTATAGTTCCTATTTTCAGAACTCAATTCCTTGTTGAGAGTCCTTGAGGTCAATGAAATTTGGATTTGGTTAATCCAAGATTTTTGTGGTAGCTTCCTTAGTAGGTATAGAGACAATTTTAGGAAGTTTAGAGGGGCCAAGTTAGCTTCTATCTTCCCCTTTTTTAGATCTTGGAGGTAGGCTTTGTTTATTTGGAGTAACCTATAGTGGAGGTATGCATATCATGTTCCAAATGAGAGGAACATTGTCTTATTCCTCATCCTCTTGTACTTACTCATAGTCAACATTGAACATACTCCAATTAGTTGGTGGGAGTTGTATCTTCACAATATTGTCTTTCTTATTCTCCCTAGCAAGCCTCATTTCTAGCTTGATATTCTTGCTTACAACATTTTTGAGGACTACCTCATCATTCATTACATCCATATAAATCCATGTGTAACTCTTCTTGATGCTTATATTCCATAGCCACATCTTTTTTTAATTTTAATAAGTATATTTAAATGACATGGTTGGTGTCACATTCCCTGAAATCATCCTTAGGCAATACATGTGAGTTTTTATGCCTTGCAACTAGTACAATGTCTTGCCACTTTGTGGTTTTAGTTCTACCCAAATTGTAAGGAGAATTATGGGGGAATGTCTTCGAGATATTTATTTTGGAGTTCAATTTCATTATAATTTAAATTTAATGCTGATTTTTCTTTGATCTGACATCAATTTTATCTTTAAAGCTAAAGTTTGCGACCTTTTGACATGTAGCAACTTCTGATTGTTCTTAAGGGCTTTAAAAATGCAGCTTAGTGTGATGAATTTTTTTATACTATGCCATTTGTAATATTTATATTCATGGTGAGATATTGTGTGGGGACCTCTATTTTTTTTTTTTTTTTTAGAGTGCCATGCATCATTTTCGTAGGCAATCAAAGCTAGCATCAGGGTTCTTACCAAATAAAAATATGCCATGATTATATCAAATCCCTTACAAGGATCTTTGTAATCAACATGGAATGTATTAAAATTCCCCTCAAGGTATATCCTAGGAGATACCTTGAAATAAAATTCCAATTATGTGCATGTTCAAGATATCTCTTAGGAAAGAAAATTCTAATAGTGTGCATAAGGGTTCTTGCCAAATAAAAAGTTGTCATGGTTATATCAAATCCTTTGTACAGATAGAAAAAATTAACATATAAGGTACTCCAAGGCCCTTTTACATATCTCCTAGGATATATATTTAAATATAATTACAATCATATGCATGTTCAAGGTATCTCCCAGGAGATATCTTGAATGAAAATTTTAATAGTGTGCATCAGTGTTCTTGCCAAATAAAAAGTGATCATGGTTATATCAAATCCCTTTCAAGGAATTTTTTAATAAAAATATAATATATTATAAGGAACTTATATTTATCTCTTATAATATAACTTTAAATAAAATTCCAATCGTGTGCATGTTCAAGGTATCTCCTAGGAGATATCTCAAAAGAAAATTCCAATAGTGTGCATCAAGGTTCTTACCAAATAAAAAGTTTTCATGGTTATATCAAATAATTTACAAGGACCTTTGAAATAAAAATGGAAGGTACTAAAAGGACCTTATATTTATATCATAGGATATTATTTGAAATAAAATTCCAATCATATGCATGTTCAAGGTATCTCCTAGGAGATATCTTGAAAGAAAATTCCAATAGTCTGCATCAGGGTTTTTTCCAAATAAAAAGTTATCATGGTTATATCAAATCCATTGAAAGGACATTTAAAATAAATATGTGAGGTATTCCATGGAAATTTTAGGTATCTCTTAGGATATAACTTGAAATAAAATTTCAATCATGTGCATGTTCAAGGTATCTCCTAGGAGATATCTCAAAAGAAAATTCCAATAGTGTGCATCAGTGTTCTTGAGAAATAAAAAGTTATCATGTTTATATATAATCCCTTGTATATAAATTGAAAATAAAAATGGAATATATTAAAATTAAATTATATTTATATCCTAGGATCTACCTTGAAATAAAATTCCAATCATGTGCATGTTCAAGGTATCTCCTAGGAGATATCTTGAAAGAAAATTCTAATAGTGTGCATCAGGGTTCTTGACAAATAGAAAGTTGTCATGGTTATATAAAATACTTTTAAAGGACATTTTAAATCAACATGTAAGGTATTAAAATTCCCTTTAAGCTATATCATAGGATATACCTTGAAATAAAATTCCAATCACGTGCATGTTCAAGGTATCTCCTAGGAGATATCTCGAAAGAAAATTCCAATAGTGTGCATTAGGTTTTTTTCCAAATAAAAAATTAGCTTGGTTATATCAAATCCTTTAAATTACCTTTTCAATAAACATATAAGGTATTCCAAGGCCCTTATATGTATCTCCTAATATATGCCTTGAAATAAAATTCCAATCATGTGCATGTTCAAGGTATTTCCTAGGAGATATCTCAAAAGAAAATTCTAATAGTGTACATCAGTGCTCTTGTCAACTAAAACTTTATCATGATTATATATAATCCCTTTTAAGTACCTTTTTAATCAACATGGAAGTTATTAAAATTCCCTTAAATTTATATCTATGAGATACCTTGAAATAAAATTCTAATCATGTGCATGTTCAAGGTATCTCCTAGGAGATACCTCACCACAATTACAACTACTACAAATTATGATCATTCAGACCTTTTGATTTATCTAGGTCACTTCAAGTGGTTTCATAGTTTCATTATTCCATCCTTGATCTTCCTTGATGGTTTAAATGGTAGGATTAAGTTTTTCTAAGCTAAGATCTAGCATCAATGTGGTTAGAATAATCAAATCAATTTGTTAGAGCTTTATCCTGGTGCTAGCTGATCTTCACTAGTTTGTCATGGCATGAAATATTGGAGATAAGGGTTGTTTTCATGTGATTGGTCCCAGAGATGAAAACATTAAAGTCTACGTGTTCACCTTGATGGCACCCTTTAAAATTTTGGCTCTGGTCTAAACTAGACCATGCTCAAACTCAAGTCCATGCATTTTATTTACCTTACCCTATCAAAATTGGTTTGTCGACCTTTATCTAAGTCACCTAGGCTCACCTTCATTTGGTTGGTCATCAAAAAATGGCTTGGATAATTGATCTCTTAACTCATCTCACTCTTTTGATCCACCTTATTAGAATAATCATGATCCATATATCCTCTACCAAGATTCATGTACTTATGCCACTTGTCAATCATATCTTTATACTCAAGGTTTTCTAACTCCTTGACCTACTCATGTGTCGTTGATCTTGAATCCATGATTGAACATGATATATTCATTTTTTAAGGCCCATTAACTCATCAATCACTAATCTTCATTATATCTTCTATATGGATGAATGCAGACCATTGTATGTTCCTAGATTTGTTATTTGAAAACAAATAGCTACTTCACAAGTTTAAATTTGACATCTGTGAAATCATATTTGACATTTTCATGAATGTATTTTATGTTTGCATAATCATCACTAGGATATTCAAACTTCAATGGTCATTTTTTCTGGATTGAATTTAATGTTTTCACACCCATCAGTTGATATGCATAACCATCAATCTATGGATCACAAATTCCCTAAGTTATTTCTTTTGAAACTTTTTCTAGACTTTTGTTGTGGGATTTATGTCTCTGCTACTTTCTTCAAAGGAATTTTTTTAAGGCTCTTTTTCAACAAACAAAATATTTTGGGAAATTATCATGGTACAATTACTTGAAAGAAATGCCTTTAAGATTTTTTCTCAACCACTTTCACCAAAATAATTTGTACTTAGTCTTTCACCTTGGAACAAATTCTCAAAAAAAAAAAAAAATCCTTTAGGAAAATTGTCCCCCTTGTACCTTTTGTCAAAACTTTTATCTTCAATCTTTTTGATTTCAAATGGCATTTGCAACCTTTCAAGAATTTTTTTTTGGACCACATTCCTAAAGAAATAACCTTTTATAAAAATTGTATTGGTCCATTTATTGAGGAAATGACCCTTTAGGACTTTGTCTTGAGACAATTTACAAAAAAATGGCCCTTCAAAAATATTGTATAGGAAAATTTGCTTGAAAAATACCCTTTAGGATTTTTATTGGTCTACTTTGTCAAAGAATGATGCTTAAAGAAAAGTTTTTTGGACTTTTTTCCAACTGAAATGACTTTTAGCCTTTACTGCAAATAAAATTTCCACAAGAATTTGTGTCTTTGGGCCTTTTATTTCAGACAAAATGTCCAAAACAATTCCAGATGCTAAACCAAAGATCTAAAAAAAAATCCCAAAAGAATTCCAACACTTAGCCAAATAAAGTGGAATAATTTTTTCAAGGGAATTATGCCCTATACTTTTGTTTTAGAAAATGTGTGGAATAATTTATTTGAGATAACTTTGAATGAAAACTTAGGCTTTTTTGGACATATTCTTGCAAGTGCTCAGCACCATGAAAACCTTCCACTTGTATGTATGATTCTAAAATGGCCCCTAAGACACCAAATGATACAAGGACTGAGTTGAAACATACCCTATGACATTATAAAAATCCCCTATACAAGATTATAACTATAGGGGGTTGATCCATTTAGGCTTGTGGGGAAAAATGGTCAACATGTTTGTCAATTTCCCAAGGGTGGCATACTTGTTATGCCATGACTAGTTGTCTAATCCTATCCATTAAGCTATCAAGTCATAAGTATATAGAATTTACATAAAAATTAACTCTATAACACACCAAATAATAGAAAATACAAATAAAAAGCTACACACAAGACAAGAAACTAAGAAAAGACATACTTGTGCTTCAAGAGTTCTTATTCAAACACAACATGAAAAGAAAGGAAACATACACCTAACCTAATATTTTAAAAACAAACCTTCAACTCTCAATAATAGGGTTTTAAATGTATCCCATTCATAGGGATAGGTAATTCTTCTCCATTCATCCTTGTAACTAAAAGGAGTTGCTTTGCTTACACTTAGTAATCATATACGGTCCACTCCATAGGGCATCTAATTTGGTATGCCTCTATATTTATTCTCTATCTTCATCCCATTTCAATACTATGTCACTTTCTTGAAATAATCTTGGAGTTTCCCTCTTGTTAAAAGACCTATTCATCAGTTCCTAGTGATGATCCATGGCCTATGATATTTACCTATAATTTCACTTCCATTAGAGTGTTCTCAAGCAACTCTAGTTGAAGTGTTAATTATAATGTAGGAATATCTTGAGAGATAGACAACCTAGCTTCCCTTCCATAGATAATCACAAAAGGAGAATTCCCTATTGACCTCTTAGGAGTTATCATATCAGCCTACAAGGTTATCTTTAATTTGGTGTGACAAGCTCTTTGGTTATGCTCTAAGGTTCTCATGATGATTTTGATCAGGTTTTTATTAGTAGATTCATCTAACCCATTACATTGAGGGTAATATTTGGATGAATTAATCAAGAATATACCATTGCTATATGCCTAATCAGTGGTCTTAGAAACCATAAAAGTAATAACATTATCTAAAATAATAGTAGGAGTGCTAAACATTGTTATGATAATCTCATAGAAGTCAAAATGGAAGGTATCCAAGGCCTTTCAAGGTATCTCCTAGGAGATACCTTTAAATAAAATTCCAATCATGTATTGTTTAAGGTATCTCCTAAGAGATATCTCAAAAGAAAATTTCAGTGGTGTACATCAGGGTTCTTTCCAAATAAAAAGTTGTCATTATTATATCAAATCCTATATAAGGACCTTTGAAATCAACATGGAGAGTATTTGAGGTCCCTTAAATGTATCTCTTAGGAGATACCCTGAAATAAAATTCCAATTGTGTGCATGTTCAAGGTATCTCTTAGGAGATATCTTGAAAGAAAATTTCAATAATGTGCATTAGTGTACTTGCTAAATTAAAAGTTGTCATGGCTATATCAAATCCTTTACAAGGACATTTGTAATAAAAATAGAAGTTATCCTAAGGCCATTCAAGGTATCTCTTAGGAGATACCTTGAAATAAAATTCCAATCATGTGCATGTTCAAGGTATCTCCTAGGAGATACCTCAAACGAAAATTCTAATCATGTGCATCAGGCTTCTTGTCAAATAAAAAGGTGTCGTGGTTATATCAAATCCCTTTCAAATACATTTGAAATCAACATATAACATATTATAAGGCCCTTTTAGGTATTTCCTAGGAGATACATTGAAATAAAATTCCAATCGTGTGCATGTTTAAGGTATCTCCTACAAGATATCTCTTAAGAAAATTCTAATTATGTGCATGTTCAATGTATCTCCTAAGAGATACCTTGAAATAAAAATTATAATCATGTGTATATTCAAGGTATCTCTTAGGATGTACCTATAAATAAAATTCCAATTATGTGCATGTTCATAGTATCTATGAAGAGACCATTTAAAAGTACTACAAGGCCCTTCAAGGTAATCCCCTAGGAGATACTTGAAAGAAAATTCTAATCATAGGGGATGAGTTATATGGGATGACACACAAGGGTTAAAAACCTAATCCTTCATAAAAGTTAACCATATGTTCCCTATACCTCCCCAAAACTACAATTTTGTATCATGTATCATTTATGTCCAATCATTACAACTTAAAACTCATCCCCCTACCTCCCCACAACCATAATTTTGTATCATGTATCATTTATGTCTGATTAGTAAAACTTAAAACTCATCCCCATACAACCTTATACTAATGTAAGAAATTAATAGGCCTTATATAAAGGTTTCTCCTTTAAGAGTAGCTGTTGCACACTCTTATTCAATAGAATATGGCTTGGGCTAATGAAGTATCTGAGGTAGATATAACACACATACAAAAAATTACATCAAAGAAAACACTAGTAAACATGCATAAATATGAATCAATTTGAAATTAATCATCCTAATCAATATATTTACCAATATTTCAATAGTTGTTGCATATATATATATATATATATATATATATATATATATATATATAAGTACATAAATCAAGATAGTCAATAATCTATTCATAGCTATTGCACAATAAATATTATTGAAACATACAACTAAAAAAGTAATAACTAATTGCATAGAAATTGGAAAGAAAATACTCAACACTTCACTGATGATCAAAATTTATGTTTCTCCTGTATTTAAAAATTCTCTAAAAAAAATCCAAATTGGATTACAATTGTTTATATAGACTTAGGGAAGGTGCACATCATCTTCCAAGTTCATGAAAGGTTATTACATGTCACAGTTAGAACATGTAGTTATAATTGTGATCAAAACTATAGATAATTTAACCTTTTCAAAACTATGAAACATGTTCATGTGTACAAAATATAAAGTCAACTTTAACATGAAAATTTTGACCTATAATAAAACTATGACTACATTCACCATTTACAAAATTGTATATGTATAAAATCTTAACCTGTCAAGGCTAAGTCATCTAGATAGTTGCATGTACATTGGTTGGTGTGTCAATTGAGGTGACAATTGTAGAAGTTATAGATGTAAACACACTACTAGAAGTTTGCTTCTTCTTGGAATTTTTCTCTTGATAAACTTTATATGCCATGTCATGCTACTATTGTATGATGTTCAAGTTTAGTAGTGGTGGTCAATGTATCCACTTAGCATATTTGAAGAGTCTTGCATGTTATTCCTTAGTCATATAAAACTTATTCTTAAAAATATTGACCTCTATGACTTTATTTATGGCCAAACTTAACTCAGATTCTATCTCTTATAGTTCTAAGCCTTGAAAAATCTACTTGAAATCATCCACCACTTCTTAAATGAGATTATCAAAATTGATCCTACTAATCAATTTACCTGTGGTGTCCTTCACCTTTGAAAATTTAAATCATGAAAATTTTGGATTATTTGAAACTCATTCACCTAATATTTGGGGATTAAATCCCAAACTACTTATAACCATTCTTGTGTTTCTTCCTATCTTATGACAACCAAGTTCAAGGAATTGGATGCCTCTAGTTTTGTCATTAAATCTAGATAACTATATAAAGAGTTGGCTATGTATGAAACTAGCATTTTAAACTTAGAATTGCCATCTCTCAACTAATTATACAATTGGTTGGCATTATTTACAATAGGTTCCATTCTATCCTTCATGAATTCCATTTCCTCCAAAGAGTTGTATCATCTGGAATCTGCTTTTTATGCCTCAGCTTTTATGCATGTAGGGATATGCACAGTCTTCATTTGTTCCTTTAATTGTTATACCTTGACGTCAAGTTCATAAAAATTAAATTCAAGTTCCTATTGATCCATCTTTATTCCCTCATGGATAACTACTATATCATCTTTATGGCCTTGGGTCAGGTCTACAAGATTTTCAATATAAGGAGACTATTTGGGTTATCTATTCTACCACTTAGTAAGGGAGAATACTTTGTGTCTTTCCTCTAGAATTATTTATGTGACATTATCACCCTCTAACTTCCTATTATTTATTCTCTATATACTACCATATGGGGCATCAAATATAGTGGAGACATAGGGAATCTCAATGATCTTGAAGCTAGGCATTTGGGTTGCCTTACTTCTCAAGTCCATCGCTCATAGAGGAATATCCAATTGAGATGCATTCAAGGTTGTAATCACAACCTATTTATCTACCTCCTCCTAAACATGTTGTTTATGTTTACCCTTAAAAATGACATTGGGTAGGGAAGGCCAAATAATCTTGGACCAATCCACTCCTCTAAATTGAGGGAGTGGATGGACTGTAATCAATTAAAGCTTGGGTTTCCTTCCCTTTCTATAAATTGTCACAATGGTTTCCTATATAGAGGTGGTGGATGGTATGGGAAGGGAAATTTTATTGTATTGGATGTGAAATTATGGAGTGGCTAATGTATTATGTACCTTTCTAGACACCTTCTTCTTCTTTAAGGCTCTAATGGTGGAGGTAGGTATGGTGAGTGGGATGGAAGTGTATTGTGGAATGGGAATGGTGGTGGTAGCAACATATTTTTCCACCTTGGGGGTGATAATAGGTAATTGAGTGAATTTGGTAGGGGTGAAGGGATCAACAGAGGTGGAAGTAAGCACTTCCACTTGGGGTGTCCTCAACACAGAAGAAATAGAAACATGTCCAAAAATGGGCATAAAAGATAACGAAATAATCATGAAAGGTTGAATCCTTAAGGAACTTGGTGCTATAGGATCTAATTGAAATCTCATGGACTTATCTATTTCCAACTCATCTTCTTCATTAGGGTCATCCTCAATGTCCTTAATTATCACAACTTCTCCCTTTATTGGTTTTGAATGTGGAGGTGCAACAAGTAAACCTTGTGATGATTCAACTGTGAGACTCCTTGTTGGACTACTAAGATTCCTCATATAAATATGAGGGGTCTTTAGATATGTAAGGGAACCTTTTTGAGTTGATGCCACTACCTCTTTTTTTTAATCCCAACAAATGTGGAAATCTATGTCTAGGGCATAGCAATAGTCATTTGAATGGTGCTATCAATTAGTTATTCTTGTGTTTTCTCCTCCTCATCAAAATCTAAACTAATGGGATCCCCTACATATATTCCCCTACTTGTTTTGGGTTCATACAAACCAAGCTCTTTATTCATAGTCTTTATCTTCAATTTAAAAGGGAGGGATTGACATGAGGAACCCACCTAGTCCTTAGATTGCTCCTCAGACTATCCTCTTTAGAAGTTAGAATGCTCCCATCCTTTGTATAGAGGCTTATTACTGTGAATTTCCCTTACTATTATTAAAGGATCGTCATGTATCATTCTTAAAATATCTTCTTGAAGTATAGTAATCCTTTCTCTTTCCAACGTGTTTGTATCATAATTTGTATTAAAAAACACAAAATCATATGAATAGGGAACATGGCTGTAGGGGATGTTAAATCACTATATGTGGAATCATGGGGAAAGGATACTTTTTCTTATCACACACTTCTCCAAAATATTTCCTCATTGTGTAAACCATTCTTCTAATTATTATAACATGACTAAAAAAAGCCTTCTTCTACTTGGATAGGTCCTTTTCAACACTCCACTATGGTTGGAATGTAATTTCTTGCTCTACTAGCTTGTCTAATATGTATTTTGGGAGACAAAGGATTAACCTTGTTTACCCAAATCATGATAACTATGAAGTTAGAATAGAGGAAATAATCCCCTTTACCTTCTAGGGTTTTTATGATATTTTATCTGATTTTGGGCATAGGTGAGCCATGAATGGCTTGTCAAACTTGTGGATAAACATCTTTGACTATCCTAACCATGTTATTGATGTAGGCATATATAGGCATAAATTGGTAATGATCATAAATTCTATTCTTTATGCATTTCATGGATGGGATCCATAATTCCCTGAGGTCTTTATAATAGGTTCTCATCATAGCATCTAGAAAATATGACATCATATATAAATAAACTAAAGGTATTGGACACTTGGCTTTGTGAATTATTTTCTCCCTTAGGAGGAAGTTGATTATCTCTCCCATGGCATATTTTTCATCATTGGTGAGCATCATGTAAAGTAGTGACACCCATTCTAAATTGATAAAATGAATACTCGGTATACCATAGAGTTAATTCAATAGAGCCATGCCCATGTGAATCCCCATTCTAAAATTATCTATGGAAAGAGGCCCCTTTGGCTTCTTCCCTTTCCATGCAAGGTCTAACCTAGGAGTAACCATGAATATAATGCCTTCTTAATTAAGCTCTCTATACTAAACTATAATAATGTATGCTTATCATAGTGTGCATCGAGTATGTTCAAAGATAGGTATCTTTGGAAGTTGTCTCTTGAAATTCATGTGACCATTGTGTTATTACTATAATAATGTAGGAAGGTATCTTGTGATATCTTTCTTGAGAAGAATAAATCTCATAAGAAGTCGATACATGGCATCACCTTTGGCTTGGTGACAGTAAATTATAACCTTTAACATTTCAAAGCTAACAATTCTTTGATAAATAACCAATCAGTGAGTGTCATCTCATCCTCTAATGAAAATACATCCATCAAATCCACTACATCCCATATCTATAAATAATTGGTGTACTTGTTCTCAAATATGGTGGCATCAAACACTGTATCTATGAATTCTATGGAGTCCTTGATTAAGTATGGTGATGGTGGATTTGCTCCCCTAAATGTCTTAGATGAATACACCATTATATTAGACACTCTGTATTATTTTTAGTTTCCTTCTATGTTCTACATATGTTTTAAGATCCACTCAGCTCTAGCTTAATCGTTGTTTTACTTGTAGTTCTCTTTAAGATAGTAGCTAGGTCTCTTTATCACTATAGGATGGTAGGAGACTTTGAATGCAAGTTTGATTTAAAGCAATGAAGGCTTCCAATGGTTATGTATCACAAATATAGGATTATGCATTGAATAGTAGTTCATGAGACATAAATTCCCAATGTTCACCTTACTTTTATATTCTTGTATAATTAAAACTTTGTTAGTTCAAGTTGGTGGGGGTCTTTAGTATATATCATTAGATAACATTTTAACATTATTTTGGCTAAGTATGGCAAAGGGATAATATTTTTATTGATAGTAAGAAATTTAGGTTTATGTTGGGGATGAATCTTATTCATATGGGTGCCTTTAAAGGTTTGAAGGGCCTTGTAATACCTTCAAGGATACCTACAACATTAAGCTTAAGACTTCATTTTTTAATAGTCAAGGACATGTGGTATACACCCATGAACCTATAACATTTCAACATGAATCCCTTGATATAATTAATTTACCTTATGAACCTACCCTTCAACCTTTCTAAAATGATCACTTTTATCTCAGATCCCTTTACCTGACTAACCTACCCTTCAACATTTTTGTTATGGCCATGTTGGCCTGACAAAATTTCCCTTCACCCTTTTTGGATTACCTTGTAAATTTTTAAAATGGCCTTTTCCCCACCCTAATGTACCCTTCTAGACTTTTGTCTTGGACCATTCCATCCTATGAATTATACCCTTTGACAATTTTTTCCATGAAGTAAACCCTTCAAAAAAAATTACACTTACCCTTCGAGATAATGAGCATGGCCCTTTGCCCTCCATAACCTATCCTTTAGCATTTTAAAAGTGCTCTTCAACCTTTTTTCAAAGAACATTTAGGATTTTTATCATCATTACTTTACCCTTCGGGACTTTTGTCCCAAGCCCTTTGCCCTTTAGGACTTATCCTTCGGGACATTATTTTGGGCCTTTATCCTATGAAGTATACCCTTTGAGACTTTTGTCATGGGCACTTTCCCCTATAAAGTAGATCTTTTATAATGTTTCTCAATGAAAATGACCCTTTAGACTTTTTTAAATGACCCTTATCGATAATTTCCTTGAACATTTTACTTGAAATAATATTCCCAATGATATTGCCAAATGATAGGCTTTTATTGTGGATCTTTTGTAAAAGATTGGTCACCAACATAAACCTAAATTCCTTACTACCAATAAAAATATTATCCCTTTGCCATACTTAGCCAAAATAATGTTAAAATGTCATCTAATGATATATATTAAAGACCCCCACCAACTTGAACTAACAAAGTTTGGGTCCACAATAGAGGTTTAAATTAAATATAGGATCCCAATATATAAGAAACTAATTGTTTTCCATAATTTTTCTCAAAACCCCCATTGCTCATTATCATTTTGTATTGCAATAAAATACATGGTTTAATATTGACTTAATTAGCTATTTTTCTCTACGTGGCTATTTCTCTCTGACGCATGTTTGAAATGTATCTCCTAGGAGATACCTTCAAATTAGGATGAAGCAAGAATTGAAGTATGTAGTATATGATATTAAAATCTATTATTTTTGTAGATTGACATAAATCATGTCATTAAAAAAATGTTATATATTACCTTTTAAACATTTTTAGGTTTTAACATATCTCCATGCTTATGTCCTAGTATTAATATAGCTTTATCTCCTATATACAAGTATAAATTAGACTAATTTTATAAATAACCTAATTAACAACTAATCTCATGTCTTTTGAAAATGTCTTGTCTAGGCTGAAAAATCATACATCAATGTCTTTTCATTGTGGAGACTATGTTTTTCTCATAAATAATGGTAAGTTCATTGGTGAAGGAAGAATACACAAAGTGTCAGGTCTAGATGCTAAATATCAAGAACCCATAAATCTCACTTCCATATGCCACAATGAGGAAATACCTATTGAATGTGTAAGTGTTAATGTGACTAAAGCTTTTGATCTGACTCTACCACTTTCATTTCCTAAAACTTTTGTAAATAATTTGGAGGATGTAGTTGATAGTTTTATTATATGGAGCACAAGAATGATGCAACACATCATAGACAAGTTTTCCATAGATAATGATATGGAACAAAGATAAAATAATTTGAGTTCAATTCTATATATACAACCATTACAATAAGATAACCCTTGTTTGGATTCATTTGTTTGATATATTGATGATCCTACCACATTTCAAATCCTAAGAAAAACTTTTCTTAGGAAAAGGGTACATTTGTTTCACAAATGTACAACTCTTGAAAATATTGAAAAAATTGCTTTTGGTTATGCTAAATTTGCATAAATAGGGGAGATTTTTGGTTGCATTCTTGTCCCAATGTTATAAATGATATGAGGCAACATGTATTGGATTCCCTTTTAACCAATTTATTTAAGAAAAATAAAAACAAAACTAGCATTGATTTTTAGGGTACATAGATGTTTTTGGAAGCTTGGCTTAAAATATACAAATTGAAGAGAAATAGATTTTTTGACATTGAAAATTATCACAAAAATGGGGAATGAAATGCATTTCATGCAAGAAGTTTTTGAAAAACTCCACAACAAAATATAATGGTAGCTAAATATTTTTTGGACCAATTGGTGGATGATTTTACAGATGTTGATCCATGACTAACATACTAGGTAGATGTAGACGACTCATGAGAAAATGTTTGACATCTTCCAGGATGTTTTACTCAAGAATTTATGAGGCACCACATCAATTCATAACTAGGATATATGCAATATGATCCAATATCCTATCCAATATTCAATAACATGTGGATAACTAATTTTCATGATTTGAGCATGACCATGTCTAATGACATCACTAGGTAAAGAACATGCATCTTGTTGACTTAATAGAAATGTTCTATATCCCTCTCTAAATATCAAGAAGAGTGTATCAATAAATAATTTGTGATGCACTCAAATCAAATACTTTATATAAGACAAATGCATTACACACATAAACAAAAGTCAGAGTAATACCCTGAAGAATGCCTCAGTGTCATTCATGACAAGGTGGAATGTCAAAAAACATTTGTGTTGAGGATAGTGACAAAAAGCAAAGTAGTTACTGATAGAATATTAGAGTTTTCAATGGTATGGATTATAACACATGGTCATGGTGTAGGTAGATATGGGCATTTTTTTACCATATGTTCTTGGAGGGTCTAACTTTATTATCACCTCATTGAATAAGTGCTTCAGGGATATGTAAACAACAATGCCAAATACTTATGTATCTTTACTATATAAACTTGGATATTAAAAATATCCATTATATGATGCAATTTTGTCTAACAACTAATACCCTAAATGTAAGAAATATAGAGAAGAAGCACAATCAATTGGTGCCTTCAAGAAACTTCCTTCTAGGCTACACCTTCAACTAGACAACTATTGTGGGATAATAAAAACAAGCACTTCCATCCATAATTATATTTAAAAAATGTCAAACCTTATATGGAACTAATTTTGCATTTATAAATTCATAAAATAATGTTTTTTGGTATAAGTATGTGTTGTAGTATTTATCTTTCCTTATCTAGAAAGGTGTTTTCCATGATGATGTGGGATTTATCCTTTTAGGACATACCCATGAGGACATTGATGGTACATTTGGAAACTTGTCTGAATGTATAAAGAGGAAAGATGTATGGAGTGTGACAAAGAAGATGGACAATTATAGGACATGTGAAAATACAAGAAACTTAATGCCATATTTGATTGAATAGGTAGTGGATTTCAAAGAGTATATTAATATTTACTATTTGAAGGGAAGAAATGAAATATTAGGCTTGACAAAAGGTCAATACTTTATTCTACACATAGAGAAAGGTTATCCCATTACGCATTGTAAAAAATCTATAAGAGATGGAAATTGGTCACCCCCAATTACATTATGGGGAACAAAATAAAATGGTGAGACAAATGATCTAGAAGGTAATCCAAAAAATATATATTTCAAAGACTTGAAAAATAGATAATTTTCTCAAGATTCCATTATTTCAAAATACTTAGATAGAAGTAGAAAAAAGAGTGAAAAATAAATTAAATGTAACTTGATAAGTATGTACAATAATTCAATAAATTTGATTTGACCAAAACTAGTAAGTGGAATGATCTAGAATATTACTTCCAAAACATCCATAACATAATGAAAGAAGACATGGTCCCTTCTAAAGTTGAGTTCACAAGATATTTTTGGTCTAGAACTCATCACAACATACCCCTACATAGATATCTTCATAAAATGGTTCATGATAGGACCCTTGATTTTGGAGTGGCATGTAAAGACACATATGTTGGTCCAAGAAGCAAAAGAACAAAAATTGCATTTAATCCAACTCAAGATGTGCAAATCAGAGATATGCTATTTATTAGACTTGATGATTCTATAGAAGTGGACTACACAATATGGGTTTCTAGAGCTAAAAGTAATATTGAGATACTAGAAATAAATGGGGATATAGAACAAAGGGTCAATGTAGCTTAGTTCATCCTAGTTACTATAGGGAAAAAAGAAGTAGAAGAAGCAAAAATTTATTCATGCTACTTGGACAAGAAATGGAAGCCAAACCCAACTAACACGTCTTTACCATCCAAACTCATACACTTAGAAACCAAATAAAATTTGGAGAGGTCATACACTTGTTCTCACTAATTTTTTGAAAGGTATTGTAACAAACTATTTGAATGCATCATTCCACTAGGAAATAACAAAAATAGTGATAAAGGATGAGGAAATTTGAAATGGTGTTTCCTTAATTTTGGAATGAGAAACATGAATGTTTTTTTCAAAATTTAGTCCATTTTTTGAGAATGTATAATTTTTTATTATTTTATTTATTTATAATAGTTCTTATCATTTTGGGTCTTGGAAAATACACTTCAACATTTGAGTTTTATGTTTTCTACTAAGATAATTTAGTATTTTAGTAACTGTGCATCTATTTAATAACATTTGACTATTGGAACATCCACTTCACATTTTTGTGATTCAAAATGGTCTTCAATTTTTTTTGTATTCCAAATAGCCAGGTTGCATTTTTTGAATCATGAAAACCTCTTCGGTTTTTTGATTTTTCAAATTAAACTTCACATTTTGCATCCTTCAAAATTGTCTTTAGAAAATTGTCTTCATAATTTGCACATTTGATAATTTACACTTCGGATTTTATGTTTTGCAAAATACACTTTGGCATTCCCATGTATGCAAAAAGGTCTTTAGGGTTTACACCTTAGAATGTCTCACTTGCACATTAATATTTGTTCTTTGGAATTTGTGTACCAACAAATATTATTCAGATTTTTAGTTTTTCAAATTACATTTTGTATAAGCACCCAAGATTATGCCACATGGCACAATCTTGGTGACTCTATTGTGTGAAAGAATGACTAGTTTAAATAAATGTCCTGAACAATGCAAGCACCTGAGATTACAACATGCATCAAAATCTTAGTCATAATAATATAATAATAAAACACCAATGATCAACATGTGAAATGTACACAAATATGAGATAAAATTTGATAATCACAAAGACCTCACTCAAAACATATTAAACAAATAGTTCATGATCCAACCAACTGATGACACATGGCATCCCAATCATCCCAAGTGTTTTAAATCACATATCTCTCAAGTGTTCAATTGATTTATGGATTATTTTTTGTTAATAAATAAACCACTAAGTTTTATTATCTTTAAATGCATGGTATGTGAACCAGTTTAAATGGCCACATAGTTTGGACTTATTGAAAATATATAATATTGATATGATTTATTTGTAATAAGTCCAAGTAATTATTGATGAAGTCCAATTTATTTATTATAGTTTTTAACTACTAATTATTTATGATTATTTTAAATAGTATAGACTTATCACAAATACATTAGACATATGTGATTTATATGTAATAAATCCAACTTAATCTCAGTATAGTCTAATTTAATCTTGATAGACTCCAATTTATTTCTATTAGTTTTCAAAAATTTGGACTATTGATAAGTCCATATTATCTAAAATAGTCCTTTATATATGAATTATCTTAGGCTATTGATCTAATATTTCTATACTTTTAGTGGTAGGGCTTTGTACATTGATTTGGGGCTGAGTCACAAAGTATGGGCATAATCCACCTCCATTAGTTAAATTCATGTGATTAGAGTCACATTAATTACTGGCATTCTCTAAATGATCCCTTAACTCTTTACTTACTAAATTAGATTTGGTTTTATGTGTGTAAGGAGAAGGGTTGTAAGGTGGAGATGGTTTTCCATGTTTTGATTTGGCTTGTTATTCCAACTAATGCAATTTAAACCCCTTCTATAAGTGTAAAGGATAAAATACCTATCAAGCTCCTCTCCATACATATTTTTAGAGTGTGTAAAAACCAATAAAATAAATGGAAGAGGATACAAATTGAGTTAAAAAAAGAAAATAAAAATGCAAAAGTAGTATCCTTTCACATTGGGTTCACCATATTTTTACACATATAAATTGACACCTTAACTTTTTGTTGTAGGTCTCTCAAGGTTGGGTTAATAGGGAAAAATATAAATGATATGATGAATGGTCTACTAGTCTAGTTTGTTTTATTTATTAGTTAAATAGGCTACATTGGAAGGGATGGTTCAATTGGGTGACATACCTTCATAGGGATTGGGGAACATATAAGTATTAGATTATCATATCTATACTAAAATATATTAGATGTTTCAAAGTTATCATTTAGGGTAGCAAACTATAGTGTAATGATATCTAAAGAATATCATAAGTTTATGACTAGGTAGCATAATTCTTTGTCTATAGTAGGTTCTAGTAATGGGTTGAAATGAGGTTAGATTATTATATGTATTTTGTTGGATCTAATATGTTTGTATTTATTATACAATATCATGTATGAATTGAATGAAATTAGATTAGGATAGACCTAAAGATGATGTAAGAAGTAAAATTTGGATGTTTCAAGCTTCACAACCTTAAAGGTGAATCTCTTTAGCTACCTTGGCTTTATAAAACCTATTTATAGTTCATTTGACACACCAACTTAGGTAGGGTGAAATTACACCCAAAATCTCTTGAAAGGAGATGGAATCTTCCCATGTTTTGTTATTGTAAGGTCTTAGCTTGTAGGAAAACTCAATTGTTAATGTGGAACTATTCCATTTCAAAGGGTAAGACTAGAATATATTCAAATAAATGATAACTAATGTTGGTCTTATGGATCTATTACCTAGAGAATTAATAAAAGTGGATTTTCAAAGAAATAAAATCAATTCATTGATTGTTTATTTCATATAAGTGGTTTAACAATTAATTAATAAAAAATGAAAAGAGTTTATAATCAAGATATACATGTCAACATAGATTGAAAATTTAAGATATATTCTACACACACTAATGGATTTATAAAAAAGAGAAAAAGAAAATGGAAAAGATAAAAGAGAAAGATGTAAGTCTTTTTTGTAGATAGAATAATTATGATTCATTTGATTTATACGAACTCCATGGAACTAATATTTTGTATAGCCATTATGCACACATCCATGAACAACGATGATGCAAGAGTCTGAGGTATTTAGCTATGAAGAAATATGGACAAAATTGCCATATAAATGTGTAGATAATTAATAATAAACTTTAAAACCTTTCAATTGATATACATTTTATTGAAAATTATTATTTAGTTCCACCTAAAATCAAGGTAATTATAGGAAATGTTTCACAACAACATTGGTCACAAGAAAAAATAACTATTAAAACCAAAAAATTGTGTAAAATAAGTTTCTAGTCCTTTAATCTATCCTCTAAATCTTAATCAACCAACCCTATATAAGTCTTCTGGATGAATTTATATATATTTTCAATCCAATTCTCCCACCACTAGGTGGTTGAAAATATTAAATTATAGGCACCAACAAGATACCAAATTCAATGTGGAACTAGATGTCTAAGGAAATACATGCCAAAATCATTTATGATAGGATCATATTAAATTTAAGTGGTAGAGAATTATTAGGAATAACAAAATATTCTAAGTATCCATGCTCAACACAAGAATCCATATTTATATGTCAAATTTCTTCATGCTCTATCTTCTTTTCATAGTCTTAATACATGAGTCATATCTCCATTAAACGTTGCTGACATGTCCTACCTTTAATAATACATTTATCTTAGCTAAATCCTATGAAAAATTAAATAAAAACATGTTAATTTCTTATAAATTTCAAAATACATCAAAAATCATAAACAAGTAATATTTAAAAGAAATAGAGTCCTATGATTAAAATGTTAACAGGTTCTTCATCTTACATTTATACAATTTTAAAATAACATCATTAAAAATATGGAGAATTAAAATTATAACTTAATAAATTTAATTAAAAATAGACATGTGAATCAAAATATACGGATTAAAAACAAACATGTAGTCATACACAACCACACCAACACCTTAAAAATACACTAAAAGAGAAATTCATAGGATAAAATAGAATCAATACCCATCATATCTTATATTAATGTAAAACTATTAAAAATATGCTCAAAATGATATTTTTAGGTTTTTTAAATGACCAAATTAACCACTATGCATTTCCATTTTTGTGCCTTCTAGTCAAAAGTCAGCTGTGTTGAATCATCTTGGAAGGGTCACTTCACACCTTTAGATCTTTCCATTGGTTAAAATGATAACTTTTAAATTAAATTCATTACATTATGAATTATCAAGGTAATATCATAAAAAAAATTAATCAATTTTTACCTCATTCTATAGTATGACCAAAGGTTTAAAAAATTCACATTAGCTAGATTTGAAAATTGGAAACATAGAAAATAACCAAGTAAAAATTAGTATATAAACCTATTTTTAATGTTGTGCATTTAGTAAATGGGATGTAATACTCTATTTATTTCCTTACTAATACAATATTACCATATTTTAATATCTTCATGAATTTTTTAATATAATTATATCTTATTTAGTCATGCAAAATTGGGTTTGAATAGTGCATACTAACTAGACTATCACTGGGAAGACAAAAAACTATGCACTGGTCAATTTTCGTGGTTCCACATTTTTAAAATTAAGAAATATTTCATGTGACTTCCTTTAACATTATATTATCCTTACATTTAAATATTCTCATGACAAATTTCATAATAAATTGATGTGTTTTGATTGTGTGAGGTTAGATTTCAAACATGTGCATTGGGTAGGTTTAGTCACTTGGAAAGACATAAAATTGCACACTTATTGGTTTTCATAGATGTACACTTTGCACTTAGAGAATGAATTTTTTGTAACTTTTTCCATATGTACACTCTTATTACATTTAGATACCACCTTGGAAAATTTCATGTGAAATAGATAATATTTTGTCATGATAAATGGGACTTGAAGAGTGCGTAATAGGCAGATTTAAAGATTGGGAAAGTATAAAAAATGACTAAGCAAAAATAATATGAAAACCCTATTTTGAAGGCTACACATTTGGTACTTAAAAAATAATTTTTATGCAAATTTATTCACATTGGCACTCTCCCCACATTTTTCTATGCTCATTAAAAAATCAATATAATTTAATATGTTTTACACTTGTGAAACTAGGTTTGAAACGTGCACAATAAATATATTTGTAAACTCGGAAGGAATAAAATAAAATATAAGTAAAAATTATTTTAAAAGGTAGTTTTGATTGCTATGTAATTTTAACATGGAACATAATTTCATACAAATATTTTTACCAATAAATTTTAATGACATTTGTCTAACTCCATTAAAAGTTTCAATAAAATTAGATAGAGTTTAATACTGCAAAGTAAGTATTAAAGATTACATAGTAGGAAGATTTGGAAACTAGGAAGATGTAGAAAATTGGCTAAGTAAAACTTAGTTCAAAACCCTATTTTGATGGCTATGAAATTCACATTAGAGAAGGTATTTTATATGAATTTATCGACATTTAATCTATCCCCACAATTTTTATATCCAAACAAAGTTTCAATAACAGTGGATACAATTTACTACTACAAAAATAGGATTGAAGAGTGTGTAGTAGACATATTTGACAACTAGAAACACATGAAAATGGCCAAGTAATTATTAGCATAAAAGGTAGTTTTGATTGTTATGCATTTAGCACATGAAAAATTATTTAGTGAAACATTTTTTACATTAATATTATTCCAAAAATTTAATACCAACTTATAAAAATTCATGTGAAAGATACATGATTTTGCCATTTGAAATGCTTTCGAAAAAGTGACTTTTGGTAATATTTAAAAACTAGAAAGACACAAAAATTAGCATAGAAACCTATTTTGATGGCTTCACATTTAGAACATCAGTAACTATTTCTTATGATTTTATTCACAGTTAAACTCTTCCCACATTTGGCTACCATCATGAAACATTTGTGCACAATTGGACATCATTTAATGGTGTGAAAATACATTTGAAAAGCTCCTAGTGGTAACAAATGGAATTTGGACTACACACCTAAAATGCTTTAAAGACTACTCCTAAAGGTAGAACCAAGTTTAAAAATCTAAAAAATAGGTTCCATGATTTCATAGATGAAATTAGGGTGTCTTATGAAAGCAAAAATAAATGGTGACTCTACTGTAAAATACTCCTAAGTATTTTGAAACAATATAAAAGTTAAAGAACCCATAATTTATGGCTAAAACGTATCATGGAACATGAAAAAATCTAATACGATAGAATATGAGATTAGCTAAGTGACTGAATTCAACATCTTTATTAATCTAGTGTGTGAAAAATGAATTAATTTACCATTTTAAAGACCTAAAAGGATTAATTATTATGACTCTGACCATTGAGCTAGTGAGTCCTACCTTGTAAACATTTTCCTGAATATTGCTTCACTGCCAGCTAAACATATATATCCCTAAAGGATTTATATATGATCCAACTTAAAGCCTCATTTTATTGGAAATATTATCATTGATGTTAAAGGTCTAGCATTATTGGTGATAAAGGCCCCATTGCATTTAATGATGTTTGTAATAGATATATCTTGGCTAATGTGAGTTAATATTTATTTAATATTAATGAATATATTTTTGGTTGCTTATGAGACAAAAGAAGGGCCCATGGAGAAGTCAAAGAGCCACAGGGTAAAGACAAAAGAAGGATGGGATGCATTTTCCCATGAAGAATCATCTTGGGGAATTCCAAGAGTCACTAAGTGAATATAAAAGAGGAAGGGTGCAATTTCTCATAAAGGGACACTTTGAGGAATACAAAAATTCACCAAGATAAGGACAAAAGAGGGAAGGACATTTTTGCTCATGAAGGGTCACCACATGACTTTTCAAAGGCAAGGATATGACGGGTCATACAAGTTTGGCACCATTTTCCATGAGGATTGAAGGGTCACAAAGGGGGAAGGCCAAAGGTCATTCAGAAAGCTATAAATAAAGGCTTGAGAAGCCATTTGTAATATGAGAGATAGAAGTTGATTTGATATTGTAATATCTATCTTAGAAGAGCAATTGTGAGAGATGAATATGATTTGTATTTGTTATATCTATCTTAGAAGATCAAAGGTGAGAGAGAGGAAAGAGATGTTGTAATGAACTATCATTTGTTGAGATAGCAAAATTGAGAGATAGTTGTGTGGTATACACAATGGGGTTGGTGCTCATGTGGGTTGGTGCTCATGAATTATTGTTAGGTTGCTACTCGGTAAAGGGGTTGGTGCTCCTATGGGTTGGTGCTCATGAATTGTTGCTAGGTTGGTGCTCATCAAAGGGGTTGGTGATCCTATGGTTTGGTGCTCATGAATTGTTGTTGGGTTAGTGCTCAACAAAGGGGTTGGTGCTCATGAATTGTTGTTGGGTTGGTGCTCGAAAAAGGAGTTGGTGCTCCTATGGGTTGGTGATCGTGAATATTTTATGGGTTGGTGCTCATTAAAGGGGTTGGTGCTCCTGCAAGTTGGTGCTTACAAATATTGTTTGGGTTGCTACTCATTCATATACTTGAGATTGTTCTCTGTGGTTTTTCCCACATTGAGTTTCCACGTTATATATAGTGTCTTTCTCTATCTTGTGTGGTTTTTATTTTTTGAGTTTTATTTCACATATTTCATGTTTTATTAAGTGGAATTTGGTTAAGGGAAAATTTATAAGATATATGATATACTGATTTACCCCCCTCTTAGTATATCCCATGCTTAACAATTGGTATCAGAGCAGGTTCCTTTAGAAAGGGTTTAACAACTTGAAGGTAGATCAAAGAAAAACATAAGATGGCCAAGTAGCTAAAGAAAGAGAATCAAGAGTTGAAATCTGTGGTTGAGGCTCTTAAGGAACAGGTGTGTATCTTTGATTCTAAGTTGGCTATAGAAGTAAAATAAAATAAGATATTTATTTAGGATCTTAAGAATCAGTTAGAGGTTGAAAATTCAATTTTAACATCAAGAGAAGAAGAGTGTAATCATTTTAAGGTTGAGTTAGGTTCTTTAAATGATAGTCATGAGAAGTTTATAATCAAGGTTGAGAAAGATCATGAAATATTAGTCCAAGGAAAGAAAGATGCAAGTTTTGAAGGAAAATCAAAGAAGCCGATCAGGTAGCCCAATGCTTTTAAGTTTTCAAATTATTTTCATGGCCATTGTTTTGTTTGTCATCATGTTGGTCATAGGGCAACAGACTATATGAGGAGAAGCAATCAGTCAAAGGGAGATCTTAGTCACATTAAAAAAGAAGGTATGAGAAATGTTGTTTGCTTTTATTTTCATAAGGTTGACCATATTGCTAAATTATGTCCAAAACAAGTAAAGAGATATTCAAAGTATGTCAAAGGTTACAAATCCCCTAAAAGATATGAGAAGAGTCAAATTAAGGTTTGGAGACCTAAAATAGTAAAGGTTGATCAAGTTGAGTTTAAGAGTGAAAATGAATAACTTGATATAGTAGATAAAGAATCAGATAGGAGGGATTGTGTAGAATCTCTTGTTACATTTGAGCATGAGCTTTGTCAAGATAAGATAGTTGTAAAATTTGAGAAGATGAAAAACATCATAAATGATAAGGTTAGTAAGTCAAAAAGGTTAGACATGCTTAAACAAATTCTAAGAGAAAGACACAAGGAAGAAATAGAGGAGATGTGGGAATCTCCTGAGATTTATTTTTAAGACCCTTTGTGTGGGGTGTCTCTTCTAGGCTTCAAGGAGACAATTGTAATAAAAAAAATTGAAGCATGGTGGATGCTATTGGGTCTTGGCTATGTTGCATGACAAGAAGGTGAGTTGATAGATTAATTTGTATATCTTTTGAGGGAATAGATTTTTGAAGAAATTTTTGCACCAGTGTTAAGGTTTAAGGCTATTAGAATGATTCTTTCATATGCAGTGTTTTAAATGATTATGGTCATAAGAAATTAGAATATTAAAAAAGAGATAATAGTTTTAGAAATAAGAAGGATACTCATGTAGATTCAATGAAGAAGGATCAGAGTTTCAAAGCTCCATTCATCAGGAAGAAGGTTCAGACATGTTCATGGTAGAAGAAACAACCTGAAGATTCTATGTTAGTGCAAATAGCTTTGCATGTAATAAATAAATATCAACCATGGTTCATTGATATCAGATGTTTAAGGCATATGATAGGAGATAAGAGTAAAGAATATCCATGGTGGCATATTGAAATTTGAAGATAGAACCACTGCCAGGATAGCCAAAAAAGGTACTTTAAGTTTGGATATTCATAGAACCAAAGCTAAGAATGTTTTTTAAGCATAATCTATTGAGTGTAAGTCAAATATGTGTTCAAGGATACACATTAAAGTTTTATGAAAAAGGTTGTGAGATTATAAGAAAATGTTCAAATGAGTTGATTGCAGATTCTCAAAGGACAGGCAATGATTTATTAGATATCTTCTCAAAGTCATGATCAAAGGATACATTCAAAGATCTACAAGAGGAGTTAGGAGTAATTTCTATTACTTCTTACCATTGATGTTCAACATCAGTTGAGGGGGAGCTAAGTGTTAGCTCCAGGTAGGCCATTTTCCATTGATGTTAAAGGGGGAGAATAATAGGTACAAGTATAGGTGTAGAAATAGGTATAGGGAATAGGTACAGGTTGCTACAGTAAGGGGGAGTTACTATATATTTTTAGATGATAGTATGTGTAGGTGATAGGATGTGGAAGTTTCAGGATTGAGGTTCCTATCAATGACAAAGGGGGAGATTTTTGGAAATATTGTCATTGATGTCAAAGGTCTATCATTATTGGTGATAAAGGCCCCATTGCATTTAATGATGTTTGTAATAGATATATCTTAGCTAATGTGAGTTAATATTTATTTAATATTAATGAATATATTTTTGGTTGCATATGAGACAAAAGAAGGGCCCATGGAGAAGTCAAAGAGCCATGGGGTAAAGACAAAAAAAGGATGGTATGCATTTTCCCATGAAGAGTCATCTTGGGGAATTCCAAGAGTTTCCAAGTGAAGACAAAAGAGCAAGGGAACAATTTCTCATGAAGGGACACTTTGAGGAATATGAAAAGTCACCAAGATAAGGACAAAAGAGGGAAGGATGTTTTTTCTCATGAAGGGTCACCACATGACTTTTCAAAGGCAAGGATATGAAGGGTCATACAAGTTTGGCACCATTTTCCGTGATGATTTAAGGGTCACAAAGGGGGAAGGACAAAGGTCATTTGGAAAGATATAAATAAAGGCTTGAGAAGCCATTTGTAATATGAGAGATAGAGGTTGATTTGATATTCTAATATCTATCTTAGAAGAGCAATTGTGAGAGATGAATACAATTTGTATTTGTTATATCTAGCTTAGAAGAGAAAAGTTGAGAGAGAGGAAAGAGATGTTGTAATGACCCATCATTTGTTGAGATAGAAACATTGAGAGATAGTTGTGTGGTATACACAAAGGGGTTGGTGCTCCTATGGGTTAGTGCTCATGAATTGTTGTTGGGTTGGTTCTCAGCAAAGGGGTTGGTGCTCCTATGGGTTGGTGATCACAAATTGTTGATGGGATGGTGCTATGCAAAGGGGTTGGTGCTCCTATGGGTTGGTACTCACTAATTATTGTTGGGTTGGTGCTCAGTAAAGGGGTTAGTGATCGGCAAAGGGGTTAGTGTGTGGTGTTTATTATTTGAGTTTTATTATACATCTTGAATGTTTGATTAAGTGGAATTTGGTTAAGGGAAAATTTATAAGATATATGATATATTGATTCACCCCCTCCCCTCTTAGTATATCCCATGCTTAACACATTTCACTATCAACTAGGATAGAAAACCTATGGTGGAGGTTTTCTAAATCACTTTGGATTGAAATTTTCTAAAATTGATTATCTTTTCCCCTCTCTTTTTTTCCTTAGTCAACGGTTGGGAACCACTATGAAAAATGAAAGGTATGATTATATATTTTTCATCATAGGCTTTCATCACAAAAATTTGACCCAAGAAGACTTAGAGACCCTTTAGGATATGAAATTTATGCTTGGTGTGAAGGGGATACTTTCATTAGCCAACTAGTTTTACCCAAACTCAACCAAACAAAAATAAGTCTAGAATACATACGACATTTGTAGCCATCAAATCTGACTCAATAACATGATCTTAAGTAAAAAAATAACTCAAATAACATCCTATCACAAAATACCATTATTAATATGTACTTATAAGCCTACCACTTCATTATATTTCATTATAAAATGTGGAACCAAGACAAAACAATACCAAAATTTAATTTATTAAAAAAATACATACCAACAATAGGCCATGTACAACAAGCACAAAATACAAAAAACAACAAACCAAAATTAAAAAAATAACTAAACAAAATAATAAAAGCACAAAAGCAAAAACTTTGTGCAATGCCCCAAGAAGTTGGCTCATGTTTGGAAATAGCATTTGAGGAATTACCCATTAACTATTAGAAGCAAAATTATTGATAGGTGGGTGAATAAACCTTCAAAAAATTTCAATCAATTACATCCATTCATCTATGAACTATGAAAGCAACACAATGATATAATAATGCATTAAGAATCAATCACATGAGCATGAAACAAGATAACACATCACATATGTGGGAAACCCTCATTGTGAATAAAACCCACTTAAAAAAATATTGGACAAACTATATTATAATATAATGTATCAAATTTAGTTGAGCACCAACCCAACATAGAGCACCAACCCCAGATTTATCAAGCACCCACTTGACTTTAGCAATCACCCACTTGATAGGAGGCTATAATCCCCTATGACTAAATATAAAATTAGTCAAAGGACACTTTTTAAAGAACCAAACTTCAAGGAAACTCCAAATCCCTCTTAACCAAGCACCAACTCAATCAAGACCAATTTTTCAAGCTCCAACCTCCAAAGAAGCTTCAACTCCCTCAAGCACCAACTTAGTCAATCACACTTATTTCTAATCACCTCTTTATCTATTATTTTTAAACTCTATCCACTATCATAAATTAGGAACACATATCTGATGCAAATTTAATATTCTCTCAATAGATAATGATCACTCCTTCAACTCTTCTCCACTTGATCTCTCTCAAAATTGCCTCTAGGCTTCTTTGCTCAATTAGCCCTCATTAAGATTGAATATGTCATGCATTCTTGATCTTCATCTATATAATACCTATATGATAATCATGAAATTATTATATTATATCTCCTAAGCTTTTAAAACATGTTACCCAACCTCCTTAGGCTCATTTATTTATCAATCCATTCACTTTTTCTAAGCTTATCAAAATAGGCCTAAAAATTCCTTGTATATATACTCATTTCTTGTTCATATACCACTTGATCAGCCATAAGTCCTTAATATCCTAGGTTTTCAATATAATAGGTATTATTACATCTTATAAATTTGATTCAAATTAACTTTGAGTTCATTTTGGTCTGTTATAACTCTATTATACCTCATCTAACTTTTAGGTCTCATTGCGACCTAATTGCATTAGGCCTTCTTATTAACATGTTACCATTTGATCCCTTGAAAAGCATTACACCTACATATACATCAATATAATTTCAAACACAAATAAAATATACTTTATCCAACATCCTCTAAGCTCCATAACACATTTTAGGTTAAACCACTTCATGAAACCCCTCAACAGTACTTAGTCCTATTAGGCCTATGTATAATAAAAAAATCTACCTTTAAATAGTGAAGCTAAAACACACTTAAACCACTCAAAAATGATAAAAAATTACATATAAATATTATATATTAAATCAATTTCATTATCAAATGCATTGGACACTTCCACTCAGGAGATAAGGGCTTAAGTACATCTTTACAACTCACTCACTTAGAACTGCATGTTTACCTTAAAGACTAATCATGGTGACTCAGACCTCAAACACCTATATAGACACTTTAAAATACTAATAATGAATTAAAAATATTATATTAAATCTTAATAACATAAAAAAACAAAAAAATCATATGGTCTAATAACAAAAAATTGGTCTTTTGGACCAATCACATGACCTTATATCTCATAGACCAAACTAAACTAGATAGGTCATTTTTTGAACAACTTTTCACCATATTCACTGACATAAAAAACTTATTAAAATCATATAAATGACCTAAAATTCCTAAAAACATCTCCATGCACTTGATTTCATTATTATACCATGAAAACACACTCAAATTCATCTTCTCATCATTAGTTTTTTATGCGACTGGCTAACTTGGATGATCATTTTAGCACACTTAAAGGGTGGAACCTATTCATAAACCATAATGGGAATGTATTAGGAGTCTATATATTATTTTAAAATTCATTTTATTTTCTTGACTAATGCAACTTTTGACTACTACAGCAAATTCTTCACAAATAAGTTTGTATCTATGCATTTTATCTCTCATCTAACTAAACACCACCACCTGGAGATCCTTGAGAGAGAGTTGAATACATTATATAATATTTTTTATAGTCATTTCAGATTATTATGGATTGTTTTGAATAAGATATTTCACATCAGATCTTTATTAGGATTTTAGGGAGGTTTAACATAGGTTTTGGTATTAACAATTATTTATAAAATACTACCCCTTAAATCCAAAACCAATGCTTGGAGATCTTATATAAGACCCTTCCCCATCTCTCCTTAATAGACTGCATTCCTATGAAGAGGTTATAGGTGCATAAAAACACCTGAAAGTCCTTATAAATTTTGCATACCTTCATTTTGTGCACTCGAGAGACCTCAAAACCACTTTTCATGCCATTTATGTCAAACCATGACATCATACTTCATGATCACCCCTAATATAACATTAATTGCCTATATCTAAGATCTCCTTCACACATGCACCTTGAAATATGATTATCATGCCTCACTAGGCTAGGCAAGGCTAAATAATGGTTTGGGTGTAAACCAAGACTGAAGGACCTAACTTCAAAGACTCACTTTGAAACACTTATGAATGCATCCACACTTATTCTCATCCTCACACAACCTCTCACATGCCTAAGTTATCTCACCTCATTATGTCATTAACTCATAACTTTACCATGCCATGACTAGGCTCAAGCTTCTAATGCACTTAACACATTGACCTATTCTTTCCATGTCATGAACTCAACATAACATCAAAAAATATACATAAGATGTCATAACACACTCATGTCACTACACCAATATCTACCTGATGACAACAATATCTCAATGACCTTAATGATAATTCTCACGACATTCATGATAACTCTTAACCATGTAACACTCTTTCTTTCATAAATGACCTTATTCATGAAAACCATTAGACATTAGTTTCCTTAAAATTCTCTCATGACAACATATTTCAATTAAAACACTCTTCTCAATGCACCTTTTCTCAAACACATGACCAAATAGACCTTTGACATCAATGACCATTATGCCTTTATATGATGTACCCCTTTGACATTAATGAAAACACCATGCCCAAAAAACTCCCCCTTTGTCATTGATGGCAAACACACTACAAAAATTAAATAACTTCAAAATGATATTTTTACCATCTTCTCATTCTCCCCCTTTTGAAATTAATGACAAAGGGTCTTCCACACACTATCATCTAATCATTAGAATTTAACTTCAATAACAACACAATCAAATGATAACAATAACTCACCTTGGTTCATACCAATAAAATTTTGGTACAACTAAATTCTACCTCAAGAAATCATGCTTCTTATCATTATCTAGACACTTCAAAACATAGGGCTACAAAGCTCCCCTATCTCTATGCATACCTTCTCATTACTACTCACCTAATTATCTCCCCCTAAGTACTTGGCTTCCTTAATGACTTTTAGGGGTAGGAATTACACCCAATTCATGTCTTAGATGTTCAAAAGTTACCTTTGGAAGTGGCTAGGTCATAATGTCTACAATTTAATCCTTTATAGAAACATATTACAATCTATTATTGTATTCACTTGCCTACTCTCTTAATAAATGATACCTGGTAGGAATGTGCTTAGTTCTTGAGTGTATAACAAGGTTATTTGAGATGGTTATATCACTTATATTATAACAATAGATAGGGCTATGACCATCATACTCCACCTTACAGTTTCTTAAGGTATATCTCATCCATAGGACCTAAATGCAACATGAAGCTATTGTAATGTATTTAGCCTTACAAGTAGATAAATACACATATGGTTACTTCTTGCTTATACATAAAAATAGGAACTCACATAAGAATAAATCTCCAATATTAGTTCTCTTCCTATCATCTAGACTCCCTGCCCAGTCTACATCTATATAGGCTATCAAATTAAACTACTTGCTCCTTAGATACCACAACCCAAACTCCACAGTCTCCTTGAGATACGTAAGTATCCTTTTGACTACTTATAGATGATTTTCCTTTTGATATATTTGTAACCTTCCCAAAAGACCTACTATTATCATGATGTCAAGTCTAGAGTTAGTGGTGTATAGAAAAATTTCAATCATTGACCTATATGATGTATGATTTAGCTTTGCAGACTTAACTTCCTTGATCAACTTACATCATGTGATCATAAGTGCACTAACTACCTTGAAATATTCCATCTCAAACTTATTCAACATCTATCTTATGTACTTGGCTTGTGAGATAAATATTCCTTTTTCAAATTGAGTGATTTGTAACCCAAGAAATAATGATAGTTCTCCTAACATGGACATTACAAACTCCTTATTCATCACATCTGCAAAGGCCTTAGTCATGTTCTCATTAGTTACACAAAATATGATGTCATCCACATAGATAAATACTATCAAATGATGGTCATCTTCTGTCTTTATGTACAAATTACTATCTAAAACTCTTCTTTTAAATTTTTGATCCAACAGATACCTATCCAACCTAGCATACCAAACTATAAGAGCTTACTGTAGACCATAAAGAGTCTTTTCAATGTATAAAAATAGTCCTTGTTACCTAATATTTATAACCCCTTAGGTTGCTTTATGTACACCTCTTTTTTCAAGTTTCCATTAAAAAAGGTAGATTTGACATCCATCTGGTATACCTTTAACCCTTTGAATCTTGCATATGCTAGAAACAATCTGATCGCCTTCTATCTTTCCACTAGTGCAAAGGTCTCCTCAAATTATACCCCTTTAACTTGTTCATATCCCTTACATCCCAATCTATCCTTGTTCCTAGTGAAGTCTCCATCTTCATTTAATTTTTTTATAAACACCCATTTTGTTTCAATGACATTCTTATCTTTAGGCCTAGGAACTAGTTCCCAAGACTCATTCTTCTCTATTTGGTCTAACTCCTCATTCATATAACCTATCCAAAACTTGTATTTGATTACTTCTACAAGGTTTTTAGGTTAAATCTTAGATAATAGAGTAATATTCTCTTGATTTAGGTTACTTACTAGTCTTCTCCTTATTTGCATACCTACATCCTTGTTGCCAATGATTTATGATTCAAAATGATCTCTTTGAATCTATCTTGAGGGGCCTTTTGAGTCTTGTCTTTCCTTAACTTATTATTCTTCCTCATCAATGAATATTATTTCCTATTCATTCTTGAAGTCCAGATTCTCTAATGAATCCTTTGAATATGAGTGTGATTTCCTTGTTTCATCAATCTTCACATTGGTGATTTACACTATCTTTTGTAACCTCTAGTTATAACATCTATAGGTTGAGTTCATTGATGAGTATCCAAAGAATATACCTTCATCGGACCTAGAATTAAACTTACCTAAGTCTTTTTTATCTCTTTTGATGATACATTTTCTCCTAAATAATCTAAAGTGTTCCACATTAGTAACTCTGCCTTTCCACAGTTCATAAGGGGTCTTGTTGCCATTAGTCCTTATTTTTCCTCTATTAAATATGTAGATTGTAGTTCCTATTTCCTCTCTCCAATATCCATTAGATAATCTAGAATCATTTAGCATAGTTTTTTCCATCTCTTGAATTATCCTATTCTTTATTTCCACTACGCCATTCTGTTGAGGTGTCCTAGCTACTGATAATTGCCTCATTATCCCATGGAGCTCATAGAATTCATCAAACTCATTAGACCAAAAATCTCATATTGTTATATCTTAGTCACTTAATCTTCCCATTCTTCTCATTCTCAAAAAGATCCTTGAATGCCTTGAACTTGTTAAGAGATTTTGACTTTTATTTCAAGAATGCTACCCAAGTCATTTTTGTGTAGTCATCTATGAGTAATATGATGTAGTTATCTCCTTATATTTGGTGGATTCTTGTAAGCCTACAAATATCAGTGTGTAATAACTCCAAAGGTATTATAGTAGATTAATCCTTGGACTTGAACCTTATTATAGTTTGATTACCATGTTGACATGCCTTGCAAAGTGTGTTTGATGGTTTGGTGATCTTAGGCATGTTTTTCATAGACTTCTTGGTCCTTATCTTGACCAAATTGTCAAAGTTTAGGTGACCTAATATTCTATGAAATATCCAATATTCATCCATATCTATCATAAATCATCTATCCTTCTTGATCTAATTTAAGATATATAGATTGTTCTCAATTATTTTGGCTTTGGCAATTAGCCTTTCTAATTTGCCTCTCCTTATATCACATCCTATGTCATAAAATGTTAGTGTGTGTCCTTGGTTTCACATTTAACTTAAACTAATTAGGTTATGTTTCAAAACTTCCATGTACAACACATTATCTATCTTGATCTTTACATTATCCAAACTCTAGATACCCTTGGCAACTATATTAGCATTTATGTTATCTCCAAATCTCATTATTCCTATAGCATTTTTATTCAATGAGATGAACTTGATTTTGTTTCCTATCATGTGGCTTGAAAAACCACTATATATATACCATTTCATTCCTTCATTTTTAATGTGAAAAATAGTCTGATCTCACATAGATTCTTCTTTAGTCTTTTGTTCCTCCATAGCAAATAATCCATCTTGAATCTTAGTTTTAATATGATCAGTCCTAACTTTCTTTAGCTTCCACACCAATGTTTGACCCTTATCATGCACTCTAAAATATCCATATACCTTATTAATTCCTCTTGACTAATCTCTCCTTCTCTCATGGTCCCATGATAACCCATCCCTTGAGATTGTTCTATAATCACTTGCTCTATGACCAAAGATATGATAAATAAAATAATAACCATTAAAAAATTTAGAATACATAATTGAATTGGGATGCATGATTAGTCTCTTTATGTTGGTAATCTTGACTTGTTATGAATTCTCATGCTCTTTCTCATACTTGTTCATCTTGTCTATGAACTATTCATGCTCAATATTTAAGGAATCTATCTCTATTTTCAACTGATCATACTCAACTTATTTTGATATAAACTTTGTATTGACACCTACTAACTAGTTCTTGATATCCTTGATGGTATTCTCATCCTTTCTATCTTATTTAAACATATTACTCTTCAAGATACATATTTTTTCCTTAAGATACATGACCATGGATCTCAACTCATGCTTATTTTTCTTTTGATGTATCAAATCATCTAGGGCACTTATGATCTCAATTTAAATTTCTAAGTTAGCTTATCCTAATTTATTGTCATAGTAGACTTATTCATCATACATGTTATCTTCTTATTCTTGATCACTAGACATATTATGCTTCTTAGGATCACCTTCAAGTTGTTAGGTATGAATCAAAATAATAGGATATGATACCAATTGTTGGAAGAACAATGACTAAGAGGGGGGCTGAATCAGTCTTCAAAAACATTAAATCAATTACATCCATTCATCTATGAACTATGAAAGCAACATAGTGATCTAGCAATGCATTAAGAATTAATCACATGAGCATGAAACAAGATAAAACATCACATATGTGGGAAAACCTCATGGGGAATAAAATTCATAGAAATAAAGCTTGGAAAAATTATCCTATAATGAAATGTATCAAATTTAGTTGAGTACTAACCCAACATGGAGAACCAACCCCAAATTTATCAAGAACCCACTTGTTAGGAGGATACAACCCCTTATGATTAAGAACCAACCTAGTTAGAGGAAACTTATACAAGATCTAACTTTAAAGGAAGATCCAACTCCCTCTTGACTAAACACCAACTCAATCAAGACCAATTATATTAGATCCAACCTCCAAGGAAGCTTCAACTCCCTCAAGCACCAACTTAATCAATCATTCTTCTTTCCACTCACCTTTTTATCTATTATATCTAAACTCTATCCACTATCATACATTAGGAACAAATATATGATGTAAATATGATACTCTCTCAATAGAGAATGATCACTCCTTCAACTCTGTTCCACTTGATCTCTCTCAAAACTACTTTTAGGCTTCTTCACCTAATTAGGCCTCATTAAGACTAAATAGGTCATGTGTCCTTGATATTAATCTATAGAATACCTATATGATCATCATGAAATGATTATATACTCTCTCATAAGGGTTTAAAAAATGTTACCCAACCTCTTTGGGATCATTTATTTATTAATCCATTCACTTTCTCTAAGCTTATCAAAATAGGCCTAAAAATACCTTGTATATATACTCATATCTTATTCATATACCACTTGGTCGATCACACATCCTTAATCTAATAGTTTGGACATATAATAGGTATTATTACATATCATAAAAATTATTCAAATGAACTTTGAGTTCCTTTTGGTCTCTTATAACTCTATTATACCTCATCTCACTTTTAGGTCTCATGGAGACCTAATTTCATTAGGCTTTCTTACCAACACGTTACCATTTAATCCTTTGAAAAGAATTACAACCCCTTAGACATAAATATAATTTAAATATATATATATATATATATATATATATATATATATATACCTTATAAAACATATTATTATCTCCATAACACCTTTTAGGTCAAACCACTTCATGAAACCCCTCAATAGTACTTAGTCTTATTAGGCTTGTGTACACTAAAAAGTCTATCTTTAAATACTAAAGTCAAAACACACTTAAACCACTCAAACATGATAAAAAAAAATTAAATATATAGATTATAAATGACCTAAAGGTAATTATAAAATGAATTATACACTTCCACTTAGGAGTTAAGAGCTCAAGTACATCTTTGCAACTCACTCACTCAGAACTACCAATTTACCTTAAAGACCAATCATGGTGACTTAGACCCCCAACACATATATAGAAACTTTAAAAGACTCATGATGAATTAAAAATATTATATTAAATATTAATAACATATTTAAACATAAAATTCATAAGGTATAATATCAACATATTGGTCTTTTAGACCAATCTCATGATCTTATATCTCACAGACGAAACTGAACTAGACAAGTTATTTTGTGAACAAATTTTCAACATATTCACTAACCTCCAAAACTTATTTAAATCATATAAATGACTAAAAATTCCTAAAAAAACATATCCATGTACTTTTTTCATCATTATACCATAAAAACACACTCAAATTCATCTTCTCATCTTTGCCTGGGTTTTTTACTATTCACACCATTAGGTTTATCTACGACTAGCTAACTTGGATGACTAGTTTAGCATACTTAAAGGGTGGAACATATATATATAAACCATCATGGGCATGTATTATGAGTCTATATATTCTTTTACCATTCATTTTATTTTCCTGACTAATGTAACTTTTTATTGTTACAATAAATTCTTCATAAACAAGCTTGTATCTATGCATTTTCTCTCTCATCTAACTAACCATACTTGGAATATTTGAATACATGATCTAATATTTTTTATATTAATTTGAGAACATTATTTTCTGTTTTAAACAATATCTTTCACATTGGGTCCTTATTATGGTTTTAGGGAGGTTTAACATGGGTTTTGGTGTTAACGAGTATTCATAAAAGACTACCCCTTAAATCTAAAAACAATTCTTAGAGATATTATTTAGTACCCTTCCCCATATCTCCTTAATATATTAGGTTTTAATGTAGATATTACACATTCCAATGAACACCTAAAAGTCATCAGGTTTGCATACCTTCATTTTATGCACTTAAGAGGCCCCAAAACCACTTTTCATGCCATTTCCTACAAACCATGACCTCATAATTCATGATCACTCATGAAACAAATTTAATTACCTATATCCATGCTCTCCTCCACACATTCACCTTGAAATATAATCTTCATGCCTCATTAGGCTAGGCAAGGATAAAGAATGGTCTAGGTGTAAACTAAGACTAAAAGACTTACCCTCAAAGACTCACTTTGAAACACTTCTGAGTGCATCCACAACTTATTCTCATGATTACACAACCTTTCAAATGCCTGATTTCACTAAAATCATCACGTCATCAACTCATAACCTCACCATATCATGACTAAGCTCAAGCTTCTAATGAATTTGACACTTTAACCTATTCCTTATATGTCATGACCTCAACAAAACATCAAAAAAGTAGACATAATATGTCATAACACACTCATATCACTGCACCAATCTCTTCCTAACGACAATAATATCTCAATGACTTTAATTATAATTCTCACAATATTCATGATAACTCTTACGCATGTAACACTCTCTCTTTCATAAATGACCTTAGTCATGACAACCATAATACATTAGTTTCCTTCAAATTCTCTCATGACAACATCTATAAATGACAACACTCTTCTTAATTCACCTTGTCTCAAACACTTGACCAAATAGACCTTTGACATCAATGACCACTCTGCATTTACATGATATACCTTTTTTACATCAATGATAATAACATTCCAACATTAACATGTAAAGTGACATCTTCACCAATCAAATTATTGAAACCAAAACATTCTCACATAAAATTTTAGAAATATCAAAGGGACCCAACCAAATGGCATAAAATTTACTATGTTTCCCCTTCTTCTCATAAGCTTTATCCCATAATAGGATAAGATCAACAATACTAAAGGCTTTTATTTTGGCTCGCTTGTCAAAGCATCTCTTAATAACTTCATGATGTTTACTAAAGTGTAACAAGGCTTCATTTCATGTTTTTTCTAATTGTATTAAGTTTAATAGCCTAACTCATGTTTTTTCTAATTGTATTAAGTTTAATAGCCTAACTTTAACTTTGTTTTTAGTTTCAAGATAATATTTCATGAATTACAAGGTAGGAATTTTCAAATGCATAGGGTGAACTAGTTCTTGACCATACACCAAATGATATGGATAAGTACCTATGGAATATTTGATCCTAATCCTCTCAGACCAAAGAGCATACTTTAACATGTTATGCCAATCCTTAGGATTCTTATCCAAAATTTTCTTAATCACATCAAGTAAATTCTCATTCGTATACTCAACAAAAACATTACCTTATGGATAATAATTATAATAAAATTTGATGATTACTTTGTTATTTTATGCCCATTATATGAATTTTAAGGAAGAAAATGTAGGACCATTGCCACAAATCAAAGTAAATAGCATTCTAAACTTGGTTATGATATGATCCTCAAAGAAGTTGATTACAAATTCTATTGTGCAATTTCTAAATGGTTGAGCTTCCATCCAATGTGTACACTAATCATTTTATGTCAAAATAAACTTTTGTCCATCTAATGAATTAGCATGATTAACACCAACAAATTCTAGTTCCCACTTTGTAAAAGGCCTAAATTTAATAATAGGCTACAAAGGAATAGTTGGGTTATATTTTCTATGTGTTATAATTTGACAAGTATGGAAACTCTTTATATGTGTGTGAGCATCCTTGAAAATATGTGGCTAGTAGTAACCTACCCATAGGTTTTCGTGAGCTATAGAATTTTCTAAACCATGACAATTTCCATATTTTTCATGAAAGTTTTGAAGCACTTCAGTTGATTCAACTTTATTCAGACATCTTAGGTAAATACCCTCATGATTCTTTCTATACAAGATACTTGATTATACCATGAAATTGTTACTCTTTATGTGTAACACTCTTTTTTAAAGGATTTCAAGTGATTGGGAGAACTGTTATTCAATATATAGTAGACTATTTATTGATACCACTCATCCTTTATGATGAAATTAACTATGTATTATTGGCATACAATCTGAGAGTTAACTTTAGCCATCATCTTACTTAGTCCTTGACCTCTTACTATCATCATTGTCATAATTTTTAAATCAAATTCTTGTAAAACAATAATCCACTTGCCTCTACATTAACCTAGATCATTAAGCATCAACTTCATCTTTTTAACAAGATTGGGTAGAATAATAAACACTTTGATCCATAAAATATAATGTCTAATATTTTTAACTAATTTAATTAAATCAAAAACTTATTTATCAATGGTAGAATACCTGAGTTCTACACTTTTTGAGTCGATAACTCATGGACACTAGTCTCTCATATCCAACTTATTTATATTGAGTTAGAACAACAACAATTGAATGTTTTGAGGAAAAAGATTAAATGTATAAAAGTTGCTTGTAATATGGACTGATTAACACTAGGCTACTTACAATGGACTTTTTATTTTATAAAATTCAGCTTGTGTTTCACTAGTCCATTCAATCTTGGCATCTTTATTCAACATGTTATTCATGGGTATAACTATCTCATCAAAACTTGAAATGAACTTATGTAAAAAATTGGTATTACCAAAGAATGACTTCAACTCCTTTTTGCTACCAAGCAAAGGCATTTTTATAATTATTTCTACCCAACCTAGGTCTATGGATATGCCTATTCTAGAAATCACATGGCCCAAACACTTACCTTCATTCACCCCAAATATATGCTTTTGTAGGTTTAATTAGATACCATGAACTCTACACCTTTGCAAACCATACTCAAATAATTCACACAATCACTTTGTTTCTTAGAAAAAGATGGTTAAATCATCCATATAAATGATAATACACTTTCCAATAAGGTATTTTAATGTAATGCTCATAGCACATTGAAATGTAGCACCAAAATTGATAAGACCAAAGGGCGTTCTCTTAAATCTAATAGTTCCTCATTTTGTGGTGAAGTCCATTTTTATTATATCCTCATAGTTCACTAACACTTAATTATAACCAGAATATCCATCTAAAAAGGACATAATTTATGAACCATTCACTATCTATAACACCTCATCCAAAGATGGCAATGGGTAGTTGAATTTCTCTAAAACTCTATTAAAATTCCTAAAATCTACACATAAATGTATCTCTCCACTCTTCTTCTAAATGAGAACAAGTTTCACCACCCACGTAGAATACCTAATAGGAAAATAATCTTGGTTGATAATAACTTTTATACTTCTTTGAAGATCAAAGGTTCTAACAAAGGATTCATAGGCTTCTATGTTTAATGAAAGGGTTTAACTCCATATTTAAGAGGAATGGTATGAGTGAGAATTGAAGTATCAAATACCTTCAAGTCTTCGTAATTCCAAGCTATCACATCTTTGTATTATTTTAACATTTGAGCAGTTCATGCTTCTCTATTTCACTACAATTTATGCCTAAGATTACTTTTTTTTAATCAGCTACATTCCCAATATTACATGTCTCATGCATCATACCTTTAAAATGGGTTACCTTCTCATTTTCATGTTGATAATCTATATCAAACAATCTTTTCAAAGATACCATACCTTTGGGATGTTTTTTTTAATTCAAGATTCCTTCTTCATCTAGATTGAAGTCATCTGTATTAACTTCATCTATGATTTAAGATTCAAACATATATATACTTTTGATGAATTCAATGATATGTTGATCATCATTAAACACTTGAAAATATTTGACATTATCTAAGATAGAAGGAACATAAATCAGCTCTACTAAAAATATGTTCAAGAGAAAATTAGCAATTAGTTGTAAAATACTTGCATTCGTTGCCAAAAAATATTATATGTGATTCTTATTGTGAAGTACTATTTGTATATTGAATGCATCAAAATATTGTATTAAATTTAAAATTTTATTGTGTTACTTAGATAAGTATTTGTCATTACATGCACAGAGGCTTCTAACTATCTTAGCCACAATCTCTAAATCACCTAACAACTTCAAGTATGTGACTTTATTTTTTAGAGAAAATTGAAGTCCATGAACCAACACCTCATACTCAACTAAATTTTTTGTACAAGAAAATTTCACTTTGAATGTATCTAAGTAGGTCTTTCTCATTGGATTGATGATCTCTATTCTAGTACCACAACCTTGTTTAGACTTAGAACCATCAAATTTTAAGGTCCATAACTGATTGTCCTCTAAATTATGTTATTTTTATGATATGAATGTTTTAGCAATGTAAATTGTAGTGTTTCTACTCTTGTCATCACATTGATAGATACCTCATTCTTCATTTTATAACTTCCTCTTTATTTTTTCTTTGGAATTTGACGTATGGATCAAGTTCTTCAGTGACATATTCCCATCCTTAGTCATTGTAGCTCTTTGTATTTATTTGGATTGTCTTGTTTTAAATTGTCCATTATCTCTATTTCTAATATCTTAAGTTATATAAAGTATGGTATACTATATTACTTTACTGAAGTATCAAAATTATTCAAATGTCCAAATGTAGGGATAATAATAGGTGATATTTATACCTCAAATGCATAGAATGAGTCTTCTTCTTCAAGTTGTTTAGCTCCTCCATCTTATTTATTATCTAAATGCCTAGAAATTATGATTTTTATTACATAAAAATAATGTTAACATTCATATTTTTAAAAATTGATTCATCAAAAATAACCATTATATCATTAGTTGTAGCATCACTAATATCCTCTTTTATCCTCTCTTGCTCAACCGATGAAACAAAACCAATAAACAAGACTTATTTAAAAAAAATTGTAATAATATAAACACATAAATCAATTTATCCATAAAAAATCTCATTAATATTATTGTATTTAGTGATCAAATGTTTATTTTTTTATTCCTTCTAAATCTTAATCTAATTTGTCATACCATGACATGGGAACCACATATGATAAAAATTAGTTGACATATATCCATTTATTGTCCTAGACTAATCTCTACTTAAGAGCATAACATATGCATCTAGGATATCAATTAAATGGTCTACCCTTGGATATAAAGCTAATTGCATATGAATATAGTTCAACTCACTAACAACTCTAACTTCTAATTTGTCTAGTTGCACCACCTTCCTATTTGACTTAGATGGAGTAAATCCTAGCTTTTGACAAACTAAAAATGACATGACATTTCTTGAGGCATATAAATCCACCACAAAGTTATGTAAATTCTTTCCAAATATATGAAATATAAGAAAAAAATGAGGAGTTTCTTTTTTTTCTTTATAAACAACATGTACATCAACCACTTTACTAGTTTCTTTCCTTTAAAGGTGACAAAGCCTTTGACAACAATTCTTTTTTATTAGATATTTAAAACAACTCAAACATAAATATGTTGGATTTGGTTTTATTTAATTCCTCTATAATTGTATATCCAATTTTATTTTGTTAAAATGACTTATTGACTTATAAGGGAATAGAGGTATTCATAAGTTGATAAGATGTGTAGGTCCTTTAGGTGGAAATGAATTATTACTCAATCTTCATCAAGTGAAACTTAGGTTTTGTTTAGAAGAGTATAAGTCGTTAAAGTTGTTTGTAATTTACTCCTTACATGTAATTATTTCCTCTTTGAAACTACTTAAAACTGTTAACTTCATCTAATTTATCTTCTAGTTCATTGTCACTCTCACTCAAAAATTCATAAGCCTCTAAAACCAATGTTATACTTGGGTTTATCATAGCCTAATTTTTGTAACTTTCATTTTTAGGCACTATTTATATATTTTCCATTTATTTTTGGAAAATTCTTAACACTAACATAAAAAAAGAACAATCGCTTTCTTCATGATCTACTATATTTTTCAATCTACACCAACTAGGTAAATCCAAGTCTACCATATTTATAGAATTCTTAGCAATGTTATTTGTCTAATTTACCTTGTCAAAGGGAGTAGGTACACCTACATTTTTAGGCATAGTATTCCATTGGTGATTAGTTATTTAAAAATTTAAATTTATATTTTGAGGAGGATTATTAGTGATTGTCTTCTTAATAGTGTACACCTACATTGTAAGGCATAGTATTACAACTATCATTCTATCATCACTTACACTTATACCAATAATTATGTGGGGATAACTAAAATAGGCTTGATTCCTCCTCAAAGTATTGGTATATAGGAAACTCTCTTCATAGTGGGGTGTTGAGGATGTTTAGCCTATCCTACTAATGAACACACATTTTTAGCTCATGCCATACTTGCAAGGGAGGATTAGGGTTTTCATCATAAATTAACTATTATAGGCACAATATAGAGTTTCATATTTTGTGTGTACATGAACAAAACCCAGAAACACAAGCATAGGTGCACTTATAGTTAAGGAACAATCCTACACAGAGGATGTTATCATCATTTTTACGACACTAAAGCAATATGGCACTATTGTCTAAGTGTGTCACCACTATCTAGGAGAGGATCTAACATAAGGATCCTGTAAATGACACTTAAAGATATTTGTAATGTAATTTTTGGAATTTAGATCTTCCACGTTATGTGTTTTATAGATAAGTCTCTATTTGTACATATTTATTACTATTTTTAGAAAGTCAAAGCAAGTCAAATTCTATAACAAATTAGTAGTTATTTTTTTCATTTTATTTAAAATATTTAGACAACTCAACCATTTAATCTAACATAAGATTTACATAGCTAAACCATAAAAGGTTAAAATATTTGGTGAACCCAATTTACTTTGAATATTGCTTAAAACCCTAGTTTTACTTTTCCAAAATTTTGTTCACTAAATTAGGGTTACATAATTCTATCTTTATAATTTTTGGGATAACCTATCTCATTAAATCAATCTCATATTAGGTTTTTATTTAGTTAAATATAATTTAAATTTCTATAAAGAAACCCTAATTGAAAAAAACCTAACCCTAAATGCTCTTAGGATTTGTATCCTTCTTTTCCTTATTTTTAGTATCTACTTTAAATTTTTCAAATTTCATATATTCTATTTCAGCATCTATATTACAATTTTTTTACTATATCCCATCTCAAAAGACTCTCTCTCTTCCATTAAGAAGAATTTTTAGATTAGGTGCTAATCTTATAGAGAATATTTAGATTTCTGATAGCTAAGCCTATAACATGGATAAGGGACCTATAATAACTATAAATATGCATCTTTCACACCCTGATTATGTGTATTTTAATGATAATATATTCAAAGATGAATAATACAATCAAGATAAATATGATATACACATTGAGAATTAGGACACTCTCCCTCCACTTAATAATGATGGCATATTTATCAACAAATATGAGATTTTATAGGGCTTCAGAGATAGAATTTAGGAATAACCCTTTGATCATGCACAAATCCTACAACCCATATTGGAAATCAAGAACAAAACAAACAATGGTCAATCTTCAAATCCCCTAGTTAATAATGTTTTTACACCCACAATGGGGCCAATGTAGATAGCATAACCTAAAATTATGATTCAACAAACTTTAGTTAAAACTACATCTCTTGTGTCTAGATCTTCCACTCTAGATGTAAAATCCCTTATGCATGAGATTCATACTCTATAGGCTCAGGTGTTTAATATTGAGAAGGGACCCACTAAGCCATCAGATGCCTTAGATTCTAATATTCTCTTACATACACCTTTGGAAAATCACATAGAGGAAACTCCTTTGTCATCCAGTTTCATGGAACCTAACCTTACATTATATTATGGCAAGGTTGACCCAAAGCATCATCTCAAAGCTTTTCATATAGCATGTTTGGACTACATGTCTAATAATTAGCTTCTCACAAAGTTGTTTCCATGAAATTTATAAGATTATTCCCTAAAATGGTTTTACTATTTACCAACTCAATCTATCATAGCATTTAATCCATTGTCCAACATGTTTTTAGCAGATTTATCCATCAATATCAGTGATAAGATATCATACGCCCAAGTGGCATAGTTGAAACAAAATTCAAATGAGAATATTGTAGATTATGTCTTATGATAAAAGACTATATTTTCCAAATTATCTATCCCCATAGAAAACAAAGAGATTCAATACATATTTAAACAATGTCTTCTACTAGTATTACATGAAGTTATCTTATTCAAGAAGTTTCTTAGATTTACATATTTGTGCCACACAATAAAATAAAGAGAGGTCAAGTTCCTATTAATGGGAAATATCAAGTATACCAATGGATAAAAATCAACTATTAAGAGTTAAAATAAGCCTCCATATAAGGTAAAGGCTAGTTAGAATAAGAATGATCAAAACGCCACAATCAACTCAACTTCTGAGTCATCTCCTACATTGGTTTTATCTACTCCTTAGTGTCAAATTTTCACCAACCTTCTAGAGTCACTAGCACAGGTTTTATAAAAAGTCTTGGAATATAATGTCATATATCTCCCTCAAATTAAATAGTTTTATATGACATGGACTCTTCCAAATAAATATGATTATATGCATTCTATGAGTATCATATAGCACCAGGACATACAATAAATAGATGCATAAGCCTAAAGTATAAGATATAAGATTTGATTGAGGATAATATTATTAACTTGGGCACACCCACAGAGGCACTAAAATCATAAAAAATAGAAGCTAAATAACTAAATATATTCTTGGATCCATTTTCAAAGCACACAATGAATGAGGCAAATATCACATTAGGTATTCACTACACATATCACGTAAATCCACCACCAGCTTCATATAATATATTATAGATGAGACACATCCATTACACAATATTATTAGCATGTACCATATAATAGTTCCACCTAGACCACTCATCACATTCTCAGATCAAGAGATTGTTGATGATATACAGATTTACAAGCACTCTTTATATGAGCATACATAGATCATCATTCTATCCAGAGTGTTATGGTTGATAATAGGTCAAGCATTAGCATGTAAACCATTAAAACTTTTATCCTTTTAGGGTTATTAGATCAAGAAATATTACCCATATATATACTCATTAGTGGTTTTAGTGGTCACATTTATAACTCCATTGGGGATATTATGCTTCTATTATAGGTTGGACTAGCACATATAGCCACTTACTTCCTAGTAATACCTAATGTAGGCATATTTGAGATGTTATTGGGTAGGCCATGGTTACATTAGCTCTAAGCCATCCCATATATAGTACACTAATGCCTAAATTATATACATAAAAATCAAGTGGTCAAAGTTGATGGTCTCCCATATGAGTACCCTCTACCCATCCTATAGGTAGTTTTAACATAGTTACCAATTATAGTTCCAACACCATTACCAGATATTACATAGTTATAATTTACATCTTAAAGTATAGTTCCCATGAGTACATCAAAGAGTTTAGTAGAGCTACCAGTGTAGGTGAGGTATATTCCTACAGTGTCAGCATGTATACATACTCTCCCATAAATACCATTATTAGAGAGAACTATGTGTTAGAGATATGTTACATATTCTATAGGACCTTCCTCCACTCATGTTATGCTAATATTATTATTATTGGGTTATTAATCTTCTCATCACAAGGCACCTACATTACCTAAATATTATTCCACTAGATGTATTTCTAAGACCCTTATAGTTCATAGGGCATCATAGTCAATGCCACATATTCATATCACCACTACACGGGAAGATACAAACATAGAATAATATACATATTAGTTTATGGGATCACAATTGCCCTTTCACACAAAATGCATGATCACAATTAATTTATTTGACACCAGTCACAGTGATAGTGAATCTCCTATAATACTCATTAGTAATTATGGTTCCTACCCCCTTGTACATGATTTCTTCTCCCTTTCTTATTGTACATAATTTATTTTCATTTAATTTTACATAGATTATTTCTATAAAATACAAAAATAATATAACATGTCAAAACACAAAAACATTCAAATATTACTCAAAAAACACAAAATTTATAGATTGTATGCATTTATATGTTTACATTTCTTATATCTTCCAAACACTACATATGTTATATATTTTAGTATTGTCAATTTTATCATACATACATGCTTCACTCGTTCTTGTCAAGTGCTTATAGATTGCTTATAGGATTGAGATCCACCACACTAATCTAGACTTTCTATTATCTACCCACTAGGGGCATATACACTGATCCATGGTTACTCATTTGATATATCCATCCACTTGGGGTAATATCATACATATTTTGTATTGCCAAGTTCTATCCTTACATTATATACATTATAGTTTTAGCATTTTTATATCTTGATATTGATCATTGCTACTCATACTCAATTTTTTTGTCAACTATCACTAGTTTAGACTCAACATATATACATCCTAGCTCTTACACATATTTGTACTACATTTGTACATAATTTCATTTCTAGATTTCCTAGTTTAGACTTGATTGTGTTTTCTATGCCTCTTCTATTTTAGGGCATTTGAATATGTCATTGTTCTTTGGCTCTATTCCATTTATATTTATATATGTTTGGACATGTAACCATGTACCTTGTGTGTGCTTTCTTGATTATGTATGTGTATATTTGAACATGTCTTTCTATGTGGCTCTAAGAAAACTTATTTATTCTAAATATGGACATTTAAACATGTCTTTGTATGTTTTATTTTATCAAATTCAGTGACATTAGCCCATGTCCCATATATTGTGTCCACTTAGCTTATTTTAATGTGCCTCATTTCTTTTGTATGTAAGCTTTCTTTTATGCATCATGGCCATGACACTTGTGTTTTTTTGTTACACACACTAGTTTTTAATGACATGAGGGACCTCATGCATCTACCCTTCCTACTTGGGTGTTGTGATGGACTTCATGCCCCATCCCCCTAGGTAGCTATTTATATTTAATATTACACACATTGATTACATCTATCTTGACATCATTATGCAATGCTAGATATAACATACATCTTAAACTACATACTCATGCTCAGATTATCTTACATTCTAATGTTATATTTGCACATTGTATTGGATTGTCACATAGTTATCATATATGCTCTAGCTAACACATTTTGTAGAACTATGTATTTTGAGGATAGTTATTGCATAATTCAACAAGTACCCTCAAAATAGGGGGTTTTCATAGGGGTTTATCATAGAGATTAGGATATTACATTGCATTCATAGATCAATTTTCAACAAACAAGATTAGTTTCAAGAAATCAGACATAGGTAAAACATAGGAAAAAATAGGGACTCAAAAAGTAGTTCAAAGACTCATATTTCACACCAAGTAGACATTAGCACCTATATTAGGATACTAGCACCATATGGCATTATTTTCCAGGACATGGTGCTATTGTATAGTAGCCCTAGTTTTAGGGTAGTTTAGATAAGCTAGAGTAATACACTAGATATAGTATAGGTTTGCATAGATACATCTACAGGTTTGATAGTTATGCTCAAATTTTGCTCAAATTCACACTAATTCAACTCAAATTTATATCAGTCTCTCAGATTGAGGGCATCATGCATAACATGATCATTCCCATATTTAGTCTATATACATAGATACACTCATTACAACTCAGTCCAAAATACGTATACTCAGATATTAGATTAGAAGAATTGTGCAACACATAATTTTCATATACTAAATTACACATAATCAAATAAAATGGAAAACTCCATATCATTCTATACACTCTATACACTTGACATCATATTCTAGGTTGTCACCAATTTCATGCCTTACTCCATCTATAGTGGTTGGAATTCCAGAGTGCCTAGAGACAACTAATGTACCTAAGTGACCATGAAGCTACCATACACAATTAGGTATACCTAGTTAGATATTTCTAGCACTTTATGTATTTCAATTTTAGATGCATCTACTACACATGGGTGGGAAATGATGGAGTTATATCCTACTTGAGTTCTTGATCCACCCACATGAAAGGGTTAGACACACTTACAATCTAACCCAAGATATTCATAGGTCATGATCTACCAATCAGGGGTTGGAAATGATGGATTCCTAGCCTAATTGATTTCTTGATCCATACACATTAGAGGTTTAGACACACTTATAATCTAATCCAAGTTATTCGTAGGTCATGATCACCTAAATAGGGGTGGGAAATAATGGAATCAAAACTATATTGAGTTATTAAGCCACTCACATATAAGGATTGATAAAGCCATTAGTTAATTCTAAGATATTCAATTATTTGATCACTATATACATTCACACACAAATTATCACTAGTTTTATACATTGGTTCACATATCCAATGAAGTGTATTCATTCCTTTCCTCTTTCCCATATATTTACTTAGCTTTACTCAGTTACTTCTTTGTTCAACATAGTATTTTTATTTTTATATATCTTAACTAAGGAGTGATTTATGCACATTTCATTATAAATCATATATTGGATCATGTTTTACATATGAAAACCTAGCTTCATATACTCAGACTCAACTACATAAGGCTTCACTTCCTAGGTAAGTCTAAGTATGTTTTTTTCCTTTATACTAATCTTTTTTCTTTGTTGAATTTATAACATAAAGAGGTGAAAATATAATCACCTAAAAGTGGTATTTATATGATAAGAGTTCTACTTGAGACAACATATTCCTATCTTAGCCCTATACCTATCTTAGAGCCTTTATCACACTTTTATAATCTTTATGTAGATCAAAAATGTCCATAATTAGCTAAAACATAGTCTCAGACCTTCATTCCTAAACCATGGCCCTTTAGGCCAAAAAACTACTAGTTGGACATTAGCACCACATTAAGGACACTAGATCCACACAGCACTAGTGCCCCCAACATGGAACTAGTGTCCCTTACCCTAACTCTCTCTAATGAATATATTTTCAAACATTAAACCCTCCTATGGTTAGACTAAGCATATTGTATTATCTACACAAGTTACTAAACACTATAAATATAATACTCTTAGACTTATATCCACTAGATGTAAAAATAATATTCAAACAAGAAACAAGTTGAGAAAAGTTAAGGTTATTAATCCTTATTCTATCTTATTTATGCATACTACCATATATAACTACCCTAAGTCTAGATTTCAAATATTTCCAATCTCAAGCACACTCAAGGCATCCAAGACCACTATCATTCTATAATCACTTTCACTAGCACTTAGATGGGGAGAACTATGTCAATTTTGATCCCTCCTCAGAGTATTGGTATATAATCAAACCTCTTCATAATGGGGTGTTGAGGATGTCTAACCTATCCTATTAACAAACACACATTTTTAGATCATACCATACTTGAAAAGCTGATTAGATTTTGCATCAATAATAAGTTATTACATGGAAAATATAGAGTTTCAAATTTAATGTGCACAAGAATAAAACCTAGAAACACAAATGCATGTGTACCTAGAATTAAGGAACAATCTTATATAGATGACACTAGCTCCAATTTTATGACACTAGAGTCACATGGCACTATTTTCCAATTGTGGTGTTAATATAGGGGAGGATCTAACATAGGGATCTTATAGATAACACTCAAACTTATATGTAACCTAATTTTTAACACTTACATCTTCTACATCAGGTGTTTTCCAAATAAGTCTCTATTTACACATATTTATTACTATTTTTAAAAATTAAAAGAAAACAAAATTCTATAATAAATCATTAGTTATTTATTTCATATTATTTCACTAATTTAGACAACTCAACCATTTAATCTAACATAGGATTTACATAGTTAAACCCTAAAAGGTTAAAACATAACCTATTTTATTTCAAAGGGCATGCTTCGAATATATTCAAATAAATGATAGATAATGTTAGTTCTATGGATATATTACCTATAGAATAATTAAAAGTGTATTTTTCAAGGAAATATAGATGATTCAATAATTATTCATTGTATATAAGGGGTTCAATAATGATTTAATCAACAATGAAAAGATTGTATAATCAATATATACATGTATATGTAGATTGTAATTTTAAGATCTATTTTGCCCACTCTAAGGGATTTATACAAAAAATCAAAAAGGGAAAAAAATATGTAAACCTATTTTTTATCTATAAAACTTATTATTCATTTGATTTAAATGAACTCCATAGAACCAAACTATAGTATGGCCAGTATACACATAGCCATGAACAAATGTGATGTAAGAGTCTGAGGGATTCAATTATGAATGAATATAGACAATATTACCATATACATGCACATAAAATAAACAATAGTATTCAAAAAAATTCAATTGATATATATTTTCTTAAAAAATATTATTTGGATCCACCTAAAATTAGGAGAATTATAGGAAATGCTTCACAATAGTATTTCTCACAAGAAAACTAACTATGAAAAGTAATAAATTGCATAAAATAAGTGTATAGTCCTTTACTCTATCTTCTAAATTTTAATGAACTATCCCTTTCTACATCCTCTAACTAGATTTATATAGATTTTAAATCCAATATCTCCCACCCACTAGGTGATTGAAATCATTAAATGATAGGCACCAATAAGAACCCAAACTCAATGTAGAACTACATGTCTAAGGTAATACATGAAAAAATCATTAATGATAGGATTGTATTAAATTAAATATGTTTAATGATTTTTAATTAAAAAATATTCTAATTTTCCATGTTTATCAAAAGATCCCATTCCTCCATATCATTTTTCTTCATGCTCTATCTTCTTTTCATAATCCCAATGCATGAGTCATGGCTCCATTAAATGTTGGTGACAAGTCCTACATTTAATAATGAATTTATATTAGATAAATCCTATGAAAACATTAAATAAAAACATGTTAATTTATTATCAAATGTAAAAAACATCAAAAACTATAAACACATAGTATTTAAAAGAAATAGAGTCTCGTGATTAAAATGTTAATAGTTTTTTCATGATGCATTTATATAATTTTAAAATAATAAAATTATAAAGATAGAAAATTCATATTTTAAATTCAATAAATGACATTTAAAATTGAGTTATGACTCAAAATATATGGCTTAAAAACCAACATGTAATCATGAGTATCCACAGTAACATCTTCAAAATACACTAAAAGAGAAATTTTTGGTGTAAAACATAATCAATACCCATCATATCTTATATTTATATAAATTTAATGAAAATAAATTAAAAATGGTATTTTTATATTTTTTAAATGACCAAATTAACCACTTCATATTACCTTTTTGGTGCCTTTTGATCAAAAGTTAACCAAGTGTCAAATCATCCTAGAAGGGTCACTTCACACCTTCATATCTTTTTGTTGGTAAAATTGATTAATTTTAAATTAAATTCATTACATTATCTTTTTATAAAGGTACTATCATATAAATTTTAAATTAATTTTGATCTCATTTGATATTTTAACCAAAGGTTTTAAAAATATGTATTAGCTAGATTTGAAAATTGGAAACATAGACAATAATAATAACCATGTAAAAATTAGTGCAGAAACTCATTTTAGTGTTTTTAATTTCTCACATGGTATGAAATACTCTATAAATTTACTTACTAATATTATCTTCCCATAATTAAAAATCTTTATTCAAGTTTTTAAGATTATTTGATTTCATTTATTCATGCAAAATTGGGTTTGAAAAGTGCATAATAGCTATATTTAATCACTGGAAAGACATAAAACTACACACTAGTCAGATTTCATACTTGCTTATTTTTAAAATTAAGAATTATTTTATGTGAATTCATTAAAAATTATATTTTCCTTACATTTGAATACTCTCATGAAAAAATTCATAAGAAATGGATGCATTTTGACTATGCGAAGTTAAATTTGAAACATGCGCACTGGGTAGGTTTAGCCCTATGGAAAGATAGAAAACTATGCACTTTTTGGTTTTCATGTATACATAGTTTTCACTTTGAGAATGATTTTTTTGTAAACTTTTATAAATTTAAACTCTTCCCTTATTTAGATACTAACTTGGAAAATTTTATGTGAAATGGACAAGAATTGGTCATGAGAAATGGGACTTGAAGAGAGTGTAATAGGCATATTTGAAGAATGAGAAGGCACAAAAAATGACTCTCAAGTAAAAATTATTTGAAACCCCTATTTTGAAATTTGTTCATTTGGTACATAGAAAAGATTTTTTCTATGAATTTCTTCACATTCACACTCTCCACATTTGTCTATGTTTATGAAAATAAATAAATAAAATTTAATATATTATACCCTTGTGAAACTAAGTTTGAAATATGTCTAGTAATTAGATTTTAAAACTAGGAAGGAATAAAAAATGGCCAAGTAAATATTAGTTCAAACGTAGTTTTGATTGCTGCACAATTTGAACATGAGAGATAATTTCATGCAAATTATTTTACCAATAAATTTGAATGGAATTTGAATAAATTCATTCAAAGGTTTAATAAATTTGGATATAATTTAGTACTTTAAAATGAGGCTTGAATTTTGCACATTAGGCAAATTTAGAAACTATAAATATGCAGAAAATTAGCTAAGTAAAGCTTAGTTTAAAACCCAGTTTTGATCGATGCATAATTCACACTTAGAGAAGGTATTTTATACAATTTTACTTAAATTTAAACTATTCCCACATGTTTATATCTCCATTAAATTTTTTAATAACATTGGAATCAATTTACTACTATGAAAATAGTGTTGAAGAGTGCATAGTAGGTAGATTTGACAACTAGAAACATAAGAAAATGGCAAAGTAAAAATTAGTGCAAAAGGTAGTTTTAATTATTATGCATTTATCATATGTAAAATTATTTAGTGAAAAAATTTATATATTAATATTATTTCCACATTATAATACCAATCTATAAAAGTTCATGTGAAATGGACATGATTTGGCCATGTGAAATACCTTCGGAAAAGTGACTTTTGGTATATTTGAAAATTAGAAAGACAAAAAATCAGCACAAAAGATTATTTTGATGGCCACACATTTGGCATGTGATAATATAATTTATTATGAATTTATTAATATTTTAAATATTCCCACATTTGGCTACAATCATACAAAATTTGTGCATAATTAAACTTCATTTAAAGGTGTGAAAATATATTTAAAAAGCACCTGGTGGTAATAAATACAAGCTGGAATATGCACCTGGAATGCTTTAAAGACTACTCCTGAAGGTAGAACCAGGTTTCAAAATCTAAAAAAAGAGGTTCCATGATTTCATATATTAAATTAGGTCATGTTGTGTAAGCAAAAATATAACCTACATGCAATAAAAAGTGCATTAGATTTGTAAATCAATCCTAGCTCAAAGAAGATAGATCCTACTTACACTTCTAATTGTGGATACATTAGATAATCAGGAACATGACCAATATTCAGATCTTATAGACCCAATTATGGTATTTATTTCCATAATAATAATATTGGGGAGTGTCATAAAGTCTCTAGTCAATCAAAATTATGCAAAAGCCCTAAGTCCCATGTTTTCATATTCACTATATTAATAAAAAGTAAAGCAAAGAAATCTAATATAGTGCTCACCAAATCTTGTGGCACAATATGGTGGTTATTAATAAATAAAATTAAATATTCATGAAATAATCCTAATTAAGCTATGTATAGGTAAAACACTAATGCATAGAGAATAAGATTAATATTATTTAAAAGCCATTACTCATACTACTTCTATCTAGTAAAGAGAGGAACAAAATTAAAGATACTTACCTAAAAGATGAAACCATCAAGACCCAATATCTCCATTGGACAAATGGGATTTACAAGATGTATTTTTGGTTTTTAAAGATCACTAAGACAGGCCAAACATCCAATACTTATCCACAAGACTAGATTTTCAAAGTAGATACCCTAAGCTAAGACTCTTCAAGTATAATTCTAGAATAGTAGATTTTAAAGAAGTGAAAATGAATAATAAATATTGATGTCTCTCTAATAATGTTGAAATGATCTTGTATATATAGGTGGATTTAACCCTAAACCCTTCTAAAAGTTTTAGTTGACAAGATCGACCCAATCGACCTAGTATTATTATTGACAAAAACTCACTAGGTCATGGGCTACATCAGCCAAGAGCTAGCCTAGACCCTAAATAAGTTTTACCAATAAGAGTACAAGGTTGACCCAGTCAACCTAGTCATGTAAACTTTTGAAAAGTGTTTTAGGTTAGGAAAAAGGGTAAAAAAGGTGGTAAAATATTGCAGGAATGTGAAAAAGAGGAGTAACAGCTTAGGGGAATGTTTTAAGATCTAGTTGGATTTGATAATAAGTGACAATAAGGGACAATAATCCTAAAAATTACCAATGGTTTGCCCACCCCTTTCTCGATGCACCCCTTAAGGCATACACTTAGAGAGACTGAGACTTGATAGGTTCTTACAAGATAAAAAGCATCAGTAATTGATAAATTTTGAAAATATTATGTGTATACATATGCCCCACTTAAAGCTCATCACATGTCACTCAAGTGCAATAGGGGATGGTGCTTTGAAAAAGAACATAGTAATACACAACACTAAGACTAAAAAAATTTAAAGTATTTTTAAAAAAATTAACTAAAAGTACTTGAATAAAAGGGAAATAATTGAAAAACTAAATGTATGCATAACTTGACTTGCCTTTATCAATGGATGGTTGTCTATTTTGTTTGTAGTTTTGATTATGGAGGGCACAGAGACTGCTTTCAACAAACCCAAGAATATAAAACTAAAGATCAAAAGCAAACAAACGTAGGAAAGTCAAGATAATTGGTTTTATGTGGATGGGACATAATTGGAAAATTTGGGGTGACAAGTGATATATTAGACCAAATTACCAAGTTACAAATTTAGAGTAAATTGGGTAACCAAAAATCTGAGGATAATAAAGATAAAAAACTCAAAACAAGTAAATTGTCAGTAAGAAAGGCAAACTCACCAAATCAAACCAAAACTACATGTCAAAAAAGAAGGTAATCAAACATTAATGTGAAAGAAAAAACTATCCTTAAACAAAGATGGGTAATCAAAAATGGTAAAAAAACATTGATGAGTGAGTAGTAACAATATTTACTCAATCATAAATGTTAAAAGGTGTAAGAAAGGGAAAACAATATTGATGAGTGAGAAGTAACAAGCCAACCTCACTCAATAATGGAAAAAGTACATTAAATTAGAAACAAACTTAGGTGTCCACAAATAAGGGTGGTACAACATTGAAAAATGGAAAAAAAAATCAAAGAAAGTCTAGAAATGTATAACCAACATGTAAATAAAGCAATTCATAGTTGTTCAAACATGTTGTTTTGCTCTAAGGATACATAAAACTAAAATAAAATAGTGCTTGCATGTTTTTAAGATGTGAAGAAGAATAAAGTAAATAAGAGGGAAAATAGAATTAGTGTTAGGTGACCCCTTATCCAACGGAAGCACAATTGATTACTTTCTTATAAGCAATTAAACACGGAATTATACCAGAATGATAAAATAACTAGAAACTTGAGACATCAAAGAATTGGAGAGACAATACACACTCTTGTATTAGATATTACTAGAAAAAAATACAATAAGGAAGATGCCACTTCTTCCTCCACCTCAAAGGCTTGCCACACCTCAAGACCTTCTTCCCTCTCTCTCTTGCTCAACACAAAACCAACTCTACAACCTGAGTTGCTATCCCTCCTTGAATGCTTCAGCTGATCTCCTTGACCTTACACCTGTAGATCTCCTTGACCTTGCTTGCTTCAATGCTTTTACTTGCCTTCTTGGTAATTACAATACATGCCTCATGGGTCTTTAAATAGAATCCCATGGTTACAAAAATAGAAATCTAACTACAATAATTAGACACGCAGCTCGTGACTATAATTAGTCATTTGACATGCAAACACTCGCTTCACTTAACTGACTATTCGTCAATAGCAGTTTTGGAATGCACAGGCAACCGACGCCGGTCTCTGCTTGTCTGGTGCTACCAACATCGGCCGACTAGCTGCCATCATCGGTTGCCTTCTGCACTGCATCTGGTCGATGTCGATCATGCTGCCAACGTCGGTGCTTCTGGTTCTTCAGCATCCTCTTCTTTGTGTCTGCAAATATTTGAAGCTTTTAGCTCCACATCCTAACAATCTCCCACTTGAAGATAAATAGCTGCTACTATACCTATACCTATACCTGTACACCATTTATTTTGTTCCTTTGGCTCTATATCCCTCTTCAAAGTCACTCTTCAAGACCAACCACCATGCAAACCTGTGATGCTAAACCTGTCACTTATGCCACAAGAATTTTGCTGCTCCCAAATTCTTCATGACATACTTTTGAACCAACTCTACCCTTAGCTCAGAAATCTCCCTGTATATGAAACCCTACAACAAGTAACACAATACAGTAACAGGATAATGTAGCTAATATTATCCAACCTGGTAAAGATAAAACACAATGGTCAAACCTCCATTGTTTACAACCTAATCAAGACCATATACCATAGCCTTCTATCTCATGTGTCCATCCACTCTCTTCTCTAATATGGGAATCCATCCCTCTATCTAGTGCTTCCTTCCAGTTGACAATTCTACCAACAAATACCTATTTGGTTCTTCTCCAAGGACTCACACTCCTCATCCATGCCAAGTTCCCACTATTTCTGGATTCTACCTGCATTGCTTCTTCCATCTTCTTAGTTCTTGACTATCAATAAGCAATATAAAGAAGGTGAACAATGAATATGAGGTTCACTTACCATTTCTGACCTCTATATGGGTGTTTGAGACTTCTTGATAGCTAACTGTCCACCCATCATCCATTCCAGTGACCGATCTCAGCCATCTCCTAGTCTACTCTTGACCGATGTCGGTTCCCTGCACTGACCCTAACTACTGACATCATTTCTGTGGCCGACGCCAGTGTCCCCCTGTCGACGTTGGTCCTAATGACTAACGTCAGACTTCTCCTGCCTGACCTACCGACCCTGCTGGTCTGCACATGACCAATGTCGGTATCTAGATGATCGATGTCGGTCCCAAGTGATCGACATCGGTGTCTATGTGTTCCTGTAAGTGATGAATTCTTCATCCATGAGCTCTTCTTGGATCAAACCTCTATCCATGCTGCCCTACTTAGATTTATTTAGCCCTTGTGACTGATCTCTATCCTTCATCTCCTCCATAAATACCAAGGCTTCTTTGTTCCTGTCAAAAGCATCAAATTTCCTTTTTCTACAATGAACTCTATCTATGCTTTCTGAATCTGAACACATACCTTTTGAATCAAGAACTTCCATTCCCTTCTTATTCATGTGACCAAGCCTATTAGGCCACATCTTCAAATCTACAACTGAAGTAGATAAACCAGAAGTAGAATCAGCAATACAAGTAGATAGATAAAGAGTATCTACTTTCTTACCTCTTGCTAGAACAAGTGTTCCCTTGGTAACCTTCCAAGAGTCCGTTGTGAGGGTTATTGTGCATCCCTCATCTCCCAACCTTCCTACAAAAATCAAACTCTGCTTCAAAATTGGAACATGCATGACCTCCTTCAACACCCATGTGTTGTCAATCTGTAATCTCAGCTGCACTTTCCCTTTGCCAACTATCTGACAAGGCATACCATCCCCTAAATAAAGGACTCCAAAGTCTCCCTGTTCATACTCATAAAACAAATCTCTGTTTGGGGATACATGAAAAGATGAATCAGAATCTAAAATCCATGATCCTACCTGACTATCCAAAGAAAGTATGAGAGCATCTTGTACCACAATATTTGCATCCTTTGCTTCTTCAATACCTGCATGTTGATTCTCTTTATCTCTCAACCAACACTCCTTTGTATGTCCTTTCTTTCCACAAAACCAGCAGGTAATGCCTTTGGATTTGGATCTCTTTCCCAACCTTGATTTCCCTTGCTCAATCTTCTCCCTTTGCCTTCCCCTGCTTTCTGCACTTAGAGCATTCCCTGATGATTCACCTATGCTTCTCCTACGTATTTCCTCATTCAAGATCACACTCACAACATCATCAAATTTTAATATTTTAGAAGCAGATGCAAAATTACTTACTGCCATAACCAAACTGTCCCAACTTTCAGGGAAAGAACATAAAATCAAGAGAGCCTTTACCTCATCATCAAAAACAATATTGACTGAAGCTAATTGGTTTACCAAACCATGGAAATCACTGAGATGAGTATGTACCGATCCACCTTCCTACATTTACAAAGTAAATAGCTACTTCATAAGATATACCTTATTAGAAGTTGAGGGCTTTTCGTATAAATTTGCCAAGGACTTTATCAACTCTTCCGTTGTCTTGCACTGTGATAAGCTAGAAATCACAGACGATGCAAGGCTAAACCTTATGGTATTGAGAGCCTTCCGATCAAGAACACTCCATTCTTCATCCTTCATATCTATGGTCTTGCATGCAACCCCACCCAACGGTAAGTACAGATCCTTCTGATATAGATAATCCTCAATCTGCATCCTCTAGTGTTGATAATTCTTGTCGTTAAACTTCTCCATTCATAGCTTACTTTCTTCTACCATTGCTGAACTCCCACTCAATTAGAAAACCCTGTGAATGACCTGTAATCAAAAACAATACCCTACTTCTTGTAAATCGTAGCTTTGATACCAACTGTTAGGTGACCCCTTATCCAATGGAAGCACAATTGATTACTTTCTTATAAGCAATTAAACATGGAATTATACCAAAATGATAAAGTAACTAGAAACTTGAGACAACAAAGAATTCGAGAGACAATACACACTCTTGTATTAGATATTACTAGAAAAAAATACAATAAGGAAGATGCCACTTCTTCTTCCACCTCAAAGGCTTGCCACACCTCAAGACCTTCTTCCCTCTCTCTTGCTCAACACAAAACCAACTCTATAACCTGAGTTGTTATCCCTCCTTGAATGCTTCAGTTGATCTCCTTGACCTTACATCTGTAGATTTCCTTGACCTTGCTTGCTTCAATGCTTTTACTTGCCTTCTTGGTAATTACAATACATGCCTCATGGGTCTTTAAATAGAATCCCATGGTTACAAAAATAGAAATCTAACTACAATAATTAGACATGCAGCTCGTAACTATAATTAGTCATTTAATATGCAAACACTCACTTCACTTAACTGATTGTTCGTCAATAGCAGTTCTGGAATGCATAGGCGACCGACGACGGTCTTTGCTTGTCTGGTGCTATCGACGTCGATTGACTAGCTACCATTGCCAGTTGCCTTTTACACTGCATCTGGCCGACATCGGTCATGCTACCGATGTCAGTGCTTCTGGTTCTTCAGCATCCTCTTCTTTATGTCTACAAATAGTTGAAGCTTTTAGCTCCACACCCTAACAATTAGAATCACACATGCCTATCAAGGGGGGAAATGAAATGGGTGGAGGGGATAACAAAGGAAAAACCAAGGTAGAGGAACTCTTTATCAATGTCAAGACACTCAAATTAGGTTTGTTAAAATAAGAATATTGTTGACCTTAAAGACTCTAAAGAACTTCTCTTAGCCACATAAGTCTTAGGTTAACAAATGAAGTATATAGATCATCCCATGAAATATATTTTCATGAAAATTAAAATGGACCTACCTTCCCACAACATGTTCCTCATTCCTTAGGATCCCTCATAGAGCCATCAGTCTACTACGAAGATTGGGTACTTACGTGAGAAAGTAGGTAGCACCATAGATTTTGTTTAATTATCCTATTCCAATCTATTGTCCTACCTCACCACAATGGACCTTGACTCTATTGTGAGGCCAAATATGGAGTTTGACCTTTGATTGGAGCTAGGAGATGTACTTGTAATCATGTCTTTTGGTATGATCTTGGCTTTTGAGATTTATATTTTGATTTTTATATATTATTGCCTTTTATTTGAAATGATTTGGCTTTTAAATTTCTTGATGTATTTTTATATTCCTCCTCCATATAGATTTGGAAAACCAAACATGGGTACTAAATATTAATTTTATTTGAATACTTGAGACTTTATTTCTAAGAGAGAGATTTAGAGAGCATGGTGTCTAAGAGTCTCATAAACCTAGGTGAAATAAAAGTGATATCTTGACATCTACCTTGTTTTATCCAATGTGGAGTGTAAGGAAATAAAATTAAGAGGAATGAAACATGAAATAATTTAAATTACTTCAAATCACAAAAAATGTGACAAAGGGAAAAAAAAGGGATACAATGATAGAAAAGTGTGATTCTTTATCAAAAGAATGAGGTAAATGGAGGAAAATATGCTAACATAGATTGTCATGTAAATTGTATCTATCAAAAAATGCAAAATCTAAATATAAGAACAAAGGATCAATAACTCATAATCATTGCAAAACACATTATTGAAAAAGGAATGAAAAAGATGGTGATTTTATGAGGAAGGTCAGGTCCTATTCATGGTCATACATTGAAACTCATAAAAGAGAACCTCATGAGGGTGCCAAAAATAATTGGAAAAAAAATGAGGTAAGAAAAAGATGGTATTTGTGAGGAAGGCTAGGTCCTATCCATGGTCTTACACTATAACTCACAAAATAAAAACCCAGGAGGTGCCAAAAAGTGCATAAAAAGTATGAAAACAAAGAGGATAAAAGTACATCATTAGGAAGACCAATTCCTATTCATGGTTTTAAAATGCAAGTCATAAGAAAAATTGAAACCAAAATACTAAAATACCAAAAGGAATGACTAAGGTTTTTGAAAGTAGAGAACTATTATAAAGGGTGAGAGCCATGTAATTATCTTGCAAAAAGTACTAGATAGATAGCATATAGAAAGCTTAAAAATAAGGGAAGGATCCTACATTAACATCTATATCAAGGATCAATATGTGAGAGATGATCTTGTGTCTCAGAAGGTTTCTTGAAGTTGAATTAATTTGGTAGCATGTAATGGAGAATAAGAGTGGGCATCGCAAGATGCCCCAAAGGGTAAGTGGATGTAAGGATGGGCATTGCAAATGTCCTAGACTTTGAAATGACATGTGGGTGGCCATTTCAAGATGCCCCAAATGTTATGGTAATGTGTGGATGGGCATCACAATATGCCCCATAAGATGAAAATAGGAAGAAAAGATAGGAAAACATAAGAAGCAAAGAGAACCCCATATAGTGTCTAAATGGATTCAGGTTGTCTAAGAAGATTATGATAGGGGTCTCCATGATGATTTGAGGAAATGAATAGAATGCTAAGGAAAGATAAATAGAGAATTGAGTCAAATAGACACAACATCAGTAAGAGTATAGAGATGAATAGGTTGACATAGTACTATAATCTAGGAAAAACATAGTCTAATAAGAATATAGAGCTGACTAGGTCAACCTAGTACTATAATTTGACTAATAAAAAGAGATAAAAAGTTGAATAGGTTGACCTAGTAATATAAGTAGGGTGAAAAATAGTTTGTAAGAGATTGTGTCAAATAGAATGATAGTGCACTAAAATAGGGAGAAATTTTGTAATGTAATTTAAAGTAAGAAATGAAAGGAAACATACAAGTAATTAGGTCAATGAGAATGATTCAATTGAGGCACACAACACAAAACCTTACACCAATGTTGGCTAATGCATTTTTTTGCAATATAACATACAATGAGTAAAGATCAAGCAATCAATTAAAAATCAAGTGATAAATAAGTGGTCATCTTGAATGTTAGATTATTATAAAGTGTTAATTTCAGTATGATAAGGAATTTGGCTGAAATTAGGGAACTAGAAGGCAATCTATGGATGGTTTCAAGATGTTTAGGTTAAAAGATATTTGTGTTAGCAATGGTAATATATTGGTATTGGGATCTACCCCCTCACTTCCCCCTCACTTCATAATCCTAAAATGATAAGGGTGTTGGGTGCTTTGCCAATATATACCATTAACCATGTGTTAATACTTGGTTAAGAAACCAAGTCAGCTTCTCCCTTGGTGATGAAATCCAAGTAGGTAAGCCTTGGATAGACAAATGTTTAAGTGCATTTTAAAATTATGTGATTTGGTAGTGTGTTCAAGAAAGATAAAAATAGTGTAAATAAATGGTATATTTAAAAACCACTTAATTAGACTATGTGGTCTACTCTAAGCATGCAAACAAATGAAAGTGAAAGTGTGAAGTAATTACTACCATATAGTTGTTAATTTCCAATTTGAAACATAGTATAGAATTAATTTAGATGATAGTGTATGTAAACATTATAGAATAGAGTTGATAGCGTCACTACTCTACTAAAAAAGCATCTTTTAAGAACTATGTCGATAGGGTCAACCTAGTCTTTTAGATAGAAGACTAAATATAGAACTAGGTCAATCAGGTCAACCTAGTTTGTTGTGTGACTATAATTTTAAAGACTAAAAACTTTGGAAAATAGAATTATAAGAAATAACTAAAACAAAAGAAAGAGAAAGAAAGTAACCTTGGTGGGTTGGAAGATGTTGAGGAATGTGAAAATTCTGCCAATTTTGTCAACTAGGTTGACCTAAATATGTAATTCCATATTTTTTAAAGCATATCAAGATGACTACATTGTCCCGATTGACCTCATATATTATCAAAAAGTTATATGGAATACTATGTCAACCTATTCGACCTAGTTTGTTAATCTAGAGTTGAATAAGAGTATTGTGTCAACTTGTTCAATCTAGTAACCTATATCTAATAAAGACCTAGATAAATAATATATTTATTTTTATATGAATGTGTGTTAAACCTACACATAAAAGTTAGAAACTATACCAGCCCTATCGACCTAGAACCATAAATATAGAAAAATAATAAATAAAATGATAGAAATGAAAAACATGAAAGAAAAACCTACAAGGTCTAGATTCGTATTAGGTTCACTAGAATGTATACAATCATAAATGCATCAGATCTAAAAATCAATCCTATCTTAGAAAACATAGGTCCTACTTACACTTTTGATGGGGATATATTAGAAAATTAGGAACATGACTAATATGTGGAGCTTCTAGACCCAATCAAGGGACCTCTTACCATAATAATAATATGAAGGGTTCTCAAGCCTCCAGTCAAGTAAAATTATTCACCAACCCTAACTAAGTCCTATGTTTTCATATTCACTATAATAATAAGTAAAGCAAAGAAATCTAATCTAGTGCTCACCAAAGCTTGTGGCATAATATGGAGGTTAGTAAACAAATAAAAGTAAACATTCAGAAGAGAATCTTAATTAAGCTATGTATAGGTAAAACCCTAATGCATGGAAAAAATAATAATATTATTCAAAATAAATTACTTATGTTACTTCTATCTACTAAAGAGAGGAATAAAGTTAGAGATACTTACCTAAAAGATGAACCTGTTGAGACTCAATCTCTTCTTTGGCCAAAGGGGCTATGAAAGAAGTCATTAGGGTTTGTAAGGATCACTAAGAAATTCCAAAGCATCGAAGACTTCTCCACAAGATGAGATTCTCCAAGTAAAAACCCTAAGCTAAGACTCCTTAATTAGAATGGTGGAAGAGTAGACTATAAAGAATCATAAATGAATAATAAATCTTGATGTCTCTCTAATAATGCTGAAATAATATTGTATATATAAGAATATTTAACCCTAAATCCTTCCAAAAATTTTAGCCGACAGGGTCAACCTAGTCAACCTAGTATCATTAGTGATTTAAAAACTCACTAGGTCATGGGCTAGGTCAGCCAAGAGCTAACCTAGACCCTAAATAAGTTTCACCAATAAGAGTAAAAGGGTCAATCTAGTCATGTAAACTATTGAAAGGGGTTTTAGGTTAGGAAAATTGGTACAAAAGGTGGTAAAATTATGGAGGAGTGTGAAAAAGAGGAGTAATAGCTTAGGATAATTTTTTAGGAGCTGGTTGGATTTGATAATAACTGGAAATAAGGGATACCAATCCTGTCAAGAACCAATAGTCTGCCCAACCCTTTCCAAGTACACATCTTAAGGCATGCACTTAGAGAGATTGAGATTCAATGGGTTCCTATAATATAGAAAGCATCATTAATTGATAAAGTTTGAAAATATTATGTGTATACACAACCTACTTATCTAAAACATCAAGTTGACTAATAATGAGGTTGGGTAAAGGTATGGAAGGGAAGAATTGTATCCTAAGATAATAGTCTATGTTTCTCTATGTTATTATTTGGGACGAGATAATACTTGAAGAAATGTTCCTACTATGTCTATATGTGTTTGTTCTAGAAGTGTCATCGAAGGACAAGGAAAACATTTTTTTGAAGGTTTTGAAGTGTTGTTATTTATTTTTTTGTTTTAGTGGTTTATAATATTTTTATAGTTACTTTGTATTTTATATATATATATATATATATATATATATATATATATATATATATATATATACTTGTTTATTTTAAAGTACAAATGATCAAATTCTTGGTGTTTTAATTTTTGCTTAGAAAGTGAGGTTTTGAAGTGATTAAAGAAACTATGTTATTGCTGAAAATTAAAGTGCTGAAATAAAACTAAGTAAAACCTATTTGTTTGTTCTTTCTATAATAATATATGTAAATACTAATGAATCTAATTATAACTAAACTATATGAATGTTAAAAATTCCAATTTTTTGATTTTCTAAAAATACATAAATTTAAATATGCTTGCTGAAAATGAATGCTTTTTATTTCTCTTTCTAAATGAATGAGATAAGAGATGAATGGATATTTTAATTTTTAGATGCATAGATGAAAAAAGAAACTATGATTTCAAAAAAAACAAAATCATGCAATGAGATTTTTGAATTATGAAAATCAAATCAAGATGCATGTTTTTTTTATTTGGATTAAGTGAATTTATATATAGTATGGAAATAAATAATTATGATTTTTTATTATGATTTTACTTTGATAAATTTCATCTATATGAAATAATATTCTACAAATGTAATTATATGTTTTGGTTTTCTTTGTAAGTGGGTGTAAGATATTGTTGTTCATTTTCATCTTTGTGTATGTATGCTAAAAGCTAAATTGAATAGAGAATGGTTGTTTTAAATCAAATATAATTGTGTTTATATAAATATTAAATTATCATGACAAATAATGCAATTTCATATTTCTTATATGCAAATGAGATCAAAAATATTGAATAATTTTCAATGCAAAGAATATGAACACCAATTTATTTTTATATTTTCCTATTATCTTTTATATATGCAAGTTAATTTGATAAATAAAAGAATATAAAACAAAAAATAAACTAGAAATAAAACTAAATCCCATGACTTGACCAAGGAATATGATAATTGGAGAGTAAAATTTTGATTCAGTACTAAAATAAATTGATCCTCAAGTTGTTATCTTCTTATTTTCTACTCAATGATTATCTAGGATTGTCTAGTAAGATGAACATAAGAGGTAATGGAAACATAAACACAAAGTGAAGAGAAGAGATAATTTAACTCTAGATGGTTCTTAAAAAAATGAAGTATTGTGCTTAAATTTTATGAGCTTCTTCCTCCAATTATTATGAATGACCAGAAGGTTGCTTTAGGATTCAAGTTGATTTCTCAAAGATGCTACAAAAAATAGACTATATCTCCCTTAAAACATGCATACTCAATTATCAACACAATTTTTGAATCTAAAAATCAAGGACATGGAGTTGTTTTTAAGAGAAGAGAAGATGTTTCATATGAGAGTTAAAAAGCATTGGTTGGGAGATTCTTGGAATTAAAATAGAGTTAGCTAAAATTATATTAGACATGAGTTGGATGAACTAGATCATTGGGGAGTTAAGTGTATAAAAATATAAATAAAAATACAAAGCTGAATGTAAAAAAAATATGTCAAAACATGTGTATCATGATTTATATTTTAAAAATGTGTAATAGTGGTGAAACTACCATTATATACAGGTGGTAGTTACACAATTATTGTCATATTTTTCCAAAACACTAGAGGATAGCATAAACTATTGTAATAGTTTTTCTATACCACATAAAAAACTTAAGTTTGGACTAGTTGAGCTTGAAGTTTGATGTTACACTTTCATTAGGCCTAGAGAGAAGGAAAAAAAGGAAATGGTGGGAAAAGACCATGTCTAATCATGATATTATTTATGGAGTTCCTTGAATCATCTTCAGATATCATGAAATGTTATGCTATGGAAAAATTGGATTCGTATATATTGACCCCTTGGTAAGGCACCTTGATATGATTTGGGGAGGGATTTTCTCTTAAGTAGTGGCATACTGAAATGAAAATGAGAGTTAGATAAATTATGTCACTTACCTATGTGGCACCTTTGTAAGCTACAAGAAAAAATTAAAAATCAAGTGTAATTTTATGATAAAATTAGAAATGTGATAATTAGTCAGAACATGGACATGAATTACGTATTATTTGTGTGGGGATGAAAATAATACTTGATATATCCTCTCATGGGACTGAACTCAATGCGGTGTGAAGAGATGTCAACATGTAAGACTAAATTGAGAAAACACATGTTTTAAAATAAAACTATATGAATAAAACACTATTTTTTTAGCATTTGGGATATTTAGAATTAGTTTATTTCTAAAAAAACTCAAGTTTATAAAGAATGGAAAAAATAAAGCTCCCATAATTTTTTTTAAAAAAGGAAATTTTTTAAAATAAAATAATAAAATATTAAACTATAAACTAAAAAAGTCTTCTAATTTGGGCGGGGGGCCTAGACCAGTTGGTTGGTATTTTCATTTGCGGCTCTATTGGTCACGGGTTCTAGTCCCCCCCCACCCCGTGGTATCAGAGGGCGTGTCCTGCCAGCGTCACTGGTCACGTAAAAAAGTTTACCAGGTGGTCTATAGGTTATAGGGGGACCATGCTATATTGATTCGGTGACGTTGCAGTACCGATTCTTGTAGGTAAATCAAAAAAAAAAAAAGTCTTCTAATTTGGAAATCATGTGTAAATTATGATTTTTCTAAATTTGATATATAAATTTTAATGTAATGGATTCTCAAGAGAATAAAATAAATTTGATGAGAATAAAGAGAGGATAGAATGAGTACTAGTAGTAGTAGGTGGGATGCATGCACAAGTTAGATTTCTTGACTTTTTGTGCCAAAATCCGAGGTTTATTAATTTACTTAGAAAAAAACCCATGGTTAGTAAAATATAAACTGAAAGCATTAGTGTTTTTTGATAGCATACATGTTATAAAAATGTCAATTTTTTGAAGTTTTGTATTAATTTTGTGTATTTTTTTGGCTTTCTCATGTTTTGGACCATGGCATCTAGAATCACCAGTCTTTGTATATAGGCATTTATGTGTTTACACAAGTAGTTGTAAAATACCATGATAGTTAAGAAATTATCATGATGATTATGCAACTATCATTTTGTAAATACTAGTGGTATTAAAATTGCCATGGTGGTTTTATAACTTCCACCTAAAATAACATAATTTTCACTATGGTAAAGGGCAGAGTATTTTTTAAGACATTTTAACTAATCTAGATTATGTTTCTATGATTGCATAAGGATACACATGATAGAGTAGGGATAAAGATGAGTGTCTCCCTATGGTGATTATATTATTGATATTGAAGAATATTTCCATTTTTTATAGAGCATAGATTTGGAGGGTTGTTCAGGTGGGGATAAGTACCTCATAGAGTAAACTATTATGTGAATTATTCACATACTAGGAAGCTGACCACAAACATTTATAGTTCCCATAGGTACCATAGGAGTTGAATTTTACTTTATTAAATATATACTATTATAGGTTTAGTAGTTATTGGGAGGATGGTGACATGAAGAGAGTAAAATGAAAGAGTAGAGGCCTAAAGGTGGGCAATGTACTTTAGTGATGTATACATAGTTGCCTTGGGTGAGAATTATGACATGAGAATGGTAGGGATTTAGAGTGTAGTGATCCAAAACCTATAAAATGTTATGATCAAAATCATGGAATCATGGTTGTTATGGGAAAAGGGGTAAGACCATATCATTTATATATGAGCCCTTATTATGAGGAGTTACAAGGAGTGCAATCACATGTTTGTTTTGACACATGAAATACTCACCCACATTGATAAAGACTTGTACTTTATTTTGAGACTAAAATATATTTATATAAGTCACTTTAATCTCATCATTTTTTGTGTGTATGAGCACATGATCCACTATCAGTGGGGTGTTTCTATCAAATATGCATGGTATATCAAGGCTTCTCAATGGACATGGATGTCAACATTTAGGGATATACCACATGTTATTTGAACTTTAGAAGTATTATACATGATTTGCTTCATGTATCAGGGATGGAAAGTTAGTAGGGTGATGAGAGAATAATATATATGGCCTACAAAAGCATATGCTAGGTGTGAGATAGAATATGGAAATATGAGTTGAATTTGGTAGATTATATACAACAACATTTTGAGCTTCAATATGTAGCCAATATCCACATCTCATAGGTTTTATATAATTTAGAGAGGGAGGTTCATGATGTGATCATTTTTAGATTATATTAGCATCCATTAATGTTAGGTACTCCTAACACTAGATTAACTAGTGGTAGGATAAGAAGAGGAGGATAGGTTACGAGAGATGGGTAATTGACTATTAAACAACAAATAATAGAATGGGAAGGTGAATGAATAGTCACTAAAATGATTATCCATGTGGCACATAGGCCATAAGGCATAGACTAATATTAGTGACAATAACTATAGCCATAATCATAGCCATAACAACTAGTGTTAGTTATAGGAGATGCAAGGCAAGTAGGAGCAGGAAGAAAGGGAAAGTAAGATCTCATAAGAGACAAGCCTTTTATAGATTAGGATGAGTATGTGGATATGATATTTAATATGTACTCAAACCATGATTTAAATGAATGGGATATAGGTAAGTCAGTGTGTTTTTAATTTTTTATGCAGTTTCATCTAATTTTTTTACTTTATTGATTTAATATATGAATATATTCTAATCTATCTTTGTGTATGCTTGTGTTTCATATTTAACAAAAAATTAGTGGAAATTGATATGAGATTATTTATTATAATTATTCCATGTTGCTTATATTTTTATTAGGGACAAACTTCTCATAGATCTGGGTCTTCTTATCAAAGTAGGTCAACAGTCCAACATGTTTACTCCTGCCTATCATAGAGAATAAGAACTCATTTTCTAGAGGATAAAGATGACTTGAATGTAGGCCAAGGTAATGGGATTAGAGTCTTAAGCTAATACCCTATGTTTCATATTGTATCCAAGAGGTGGTGTGATTCTTTAAGTCGGAGTATGGTAGGAAGGGAGGCCTCCAAAGATGGAAATAGCCACAACAGACACTAGAGTAGGAGAATAAGTCCTCATCAATCTATGTTTAGGGGTTGTTAAAGAATAAGGATCAAGAACCTTAGACATTCTAATTTATGAGTTATCCATAGGTAAGTATTATTATGACACTAGATATATTATTTTATTATTTATTTTTTAAGGTTTTGGCCTCACTTTCACTCCTAGTGTGGAGATGATGTACAAACAATTAATGCATGAATACGACCCAATTTTATATTTGTCTTTCTATCATATTATTGAATTATTGTAATGTATTTTTTATTTTATGCATCATGGATGGATAGGAATGTGATTACATATTATGGATCTCTATATGTGATATTATAATATGAATATGATTATATTTTAATGTTATATCAAAATGTATGAAAATTTAACATGTAATGGAATACAAATGTACTAATGGCTATTTTATAGGAAATGATTGATATAGACAAGTGACATTTATTTTTTAGAAGTAAATGAAGGGAGGATAGGATATGTAAAATGGTGAAAGAATAAAATATACTCGTCAAAAAATTCAAAAGGATTAAAAGGCTAGACTTAATTCTTAAGGTCTATGGGATAATTATACTTCTTGTTAGGCTTATAAAACTCTATTTTTATTAGATTTGTCTAGACTTAGAGCAACAAATTACCAAATAAGAAAAAATTGGTAAATTGGGATGGTTATCCTTTTAGCATAGCTATCTAATAAATACTATTAGTGATTTTATTTCTTTTAAATTAATTGGAAACTTTCATATTGTTTTTATTTTACTTTTTGTTTTAATTTTTTATTTTTTAACCCCTTACACTTAATCTCATGCAATGAAGAATATGCTTTGGATCATCACTAAAAAATTAATGTAGGTATGTAAGGAAATCTACCCCTATTCTAATAACAGACAAGCAATAAGATGTGAGGGCTTATCACTAAGGATCAACAAAGGGTGAGGGATGTATAGTTTCTTATTGAACTTGAATTTGTATGGTGTATTTTTAATTATTTATTTTTTTGAAGGCTAATATCCCCAAAATTTGGCCCTATGAAACCAATAAGATGAAATGGATCATAACCAAAGACCAAAGTAGTCTAATAGGATTATCTAGTTAGATAATTCTAGGGATTTTATTAAAATAAACCCAAGAGGGGATTTTTATTATGGACAAGCTTCTAGACTAGGTTGTGGGCTAAAACTCCAAGATTGTAGGAAGAGTTGTAGGAATGAGGTGTATAATGGCCATAGAATCGAGATGAAACTCATATTTTATGTTTTTTTATATTATTTTTCTAATATAAAAAAGGATAAGAGATGAAACGATATGTTACATTGAGAGTTTTTTTTTTCATGTGAACTTGTAGCTAAATAGTGATCCTATCAAAATAATTGAAATGTAAAAACAACAAAATGATAGAGGGTTTCATTAATTTAAAGATGGAAATATGAGATGTGAGATTTATATGAAGAAACATTTGAGGCATAAATATTTCACCAATTCATTAAACTTATTACTCTCCAAGGTGTATAAATGAAAAATTCCATTCTAAAAATATTTTGTTACCAAATATGGGCATAACCAATTTGGTCTAATTTTTTTATCTTCTCCTTTCTTATTTTCAATTATAACTTCAAGTATTAGGAAAAAATTTACAACGTGAATAGGTCACTCATGAACATTCTTATGGTACTGGTAGTTTTTATTGTGAGGCATGACCATTTTGGTAGGTCTTGTTGTATTTGGGAAAGAAAAGGCAAAAGCCTCTTAAAATTTGGTAAAAAAAATTTAATGGTCCTTCACCTCATTAGAGGAGAGAGAAGAACTAATGTTAAGGATTTATGTATTTTCTTCAAAACCAATATTAACATCTAAAACACTTTGGATCAAGGGGAAAGTTCCTTCCTCAAGAAATTGAGGGACATGGGGAAGGTCAATGGTTTCATTATATAAGCTCATGTTTGAAAAATATATTCCCCCTTTGTAATGGGGTGTTGTTTATTTGGATGAAGGGGGAAGATTATCACATTATTTGGTAGATTTATATTAATCAATAAGGACTTGTTAGAGTTAATGTTAGTAATTTTGACATTGGATTTAATGGATTTTAATCCAAGGGGATTGCAAGAACTATAAGTCAAGGCCTCATATATATTGAATGAGAGAATGATGGTTTTATCCTTATCTAAGATACTAATAATTTTATTTGATACCTTCATAAGATAATTTTTATTGTTTCAAGATTTTATTTTCACATTTTTTCAATCGTTGTTTTATATCTCCTCAGGATTCATTTGGTGATCCTTTAGGACCTTAAAATCTTGATTTTAGAATGCACACTATGGTAGAAATGGGATATTTATCCTTACCTAGTGGAGAGGGATTTTTTTATCCCATTTATAAGAAAATGGTAATCAATTTAAAGTATTATTTTCTTAAAATTATTTATTGATGGACATCAAATGGATTTGGATCACCTTTGTGTAATGAAAACCTTTCACAAATTGAAGAATTTGATTTCTTAGAATAAGGTGGAGGGAATTTGATTCATCATATGGATCTAAGGATTGAATAGTATCATGTTATAATTGGTGTGATTATCTATGAAATGAAACTTGGTATGCATAGTTTTGGGTCCTAATGTGATAGATAATGAGTCCCAAAGTTCCTAGTCATAGACTACTTAGTTTATATATAGCCAAAATTTTATAGAAATGAGTATGGGAATATACTATTCAATTCCCATCATTGACCATTTATATTATAATGTAGTTATTATATATAAATAAAATTGCGTCTAAGGTATTATATCCTCTTCTATCTATGTCAGCATTAATAGGTCAGCACTTATAATTAAAGAAAGAACCAGCATCCCTATGACCTTACCTAGGAGGATATATGTCCAAATATGTATAGTTTATCTAGGTTTTTTGAGATGGATAGCAATAGAAAAATGACCAAGACCTAAGGTGTTATGTAATTTAAAATGATGGGTAGGAGATTTCATAAGCAGATCATGAAGGTCATATGATAAAAGGTATTTATGATATCTATTATAAGATCATAATTACCCATGGGTTTGAGGTTTCCTTAGACATTAGTTTTTAAATAATTAGTGAGATAGGGATTTTGTGGTTTATAATCCCTTGTGTGAGTGATGATATTATCATCCTCATCTATTTATAACTCAATGACACCTATCATCCTAATTTTCCTTAAGGTCTTAAAAAAGGGTTCACATTAGGATTGGTTGATGTGGAGGTGGAGGCTTTAACATCATGAGTTCTTGTCAACAATGCCTAGTTCATTGGGTTAATTTGTGGTGGATTTTACTTTTTACACTACTAATGATTAGGGAATATTTTTTGGTAGATGTGAAAGTTAGCATTTTGAGGTGCCACATGCCCCATTAAAGAATGTTATGGGTTTGTATTAACACTTCACAAAAATATGTCTACAAATGTTTATCATTTGTCCTGATGAATTTATTAGATTAACATTTTATACTTCGTACATGCACAAGTGTCGTGACCACTTATATTATGAAAATATAATAAACACTGGATCATAATTTTTTTATCTTTAATGCTAATTTTTTTTACCAAAATTTTATTGATTATTTTTTGGATAGAAACATTGGCTTCAGAACTAAATGTTTTGGTTATTGTTAGTTTTTTTTATTCTAGTTGTGATATTAATTTGTATAATGAATGTCATGATATTGTAGATGGTTAAAATTCACTATGTGAAGTTTAGGCTTAGGGTTTAGAATTTTTACACTCTCATTGTTATTGTTTTTATTGTTATTTACAATTTGTTTTTTATTTTTTATTATAACATTCATATTATTTGGTTGATCCATCACACCATCTATGGTAACATTGTGCTTATAATTTAGTATATTATGTCCTTAGTTTTTTAATTTTTGTCTTGGTTGGTGAACTAATAAACCTAATACTTTTTTTAGGATCAATAATTCACTCATTTGAATTATAGATTCTAATACCATTATATATGTATATTTGGGGAATTATTAATGCTCTCTCTAGTGTTGTAATTGGCCACAATTAAGGATCTCCTATATAGATTTGAATGCATGAATATATTACCTATATATAGTAGCAAATTCAATTATGAGCAAGGAAGAAGTAATTTATAAATAATCAAAAGATTGAAATATTAGAATTAAAATAATTATCCATAAAATATTTAGGAAGTTACATTATATAGGTGAAATATAGACATGTCCTCACATCATCATGAATGTGGGATTATCTTTCATAATGACCTAAAAGATAACTAAGCAAGCTAAACAAACATGTGTAGGGAGAAACTATTAAATAAAAATAAAAACCTACACTAACCATGATCTTAAGTGTATCTTATGGGGGTAGTATAATTAGGTTCCAATATAAAGGATTTATTAGGTACCCAATTACAAAAAAATCTCCCTAGAGGAGGATTCTAGAGCTACCCATATCTCAATAAGAGCTCACAAATGAAGATACTTGTTCTCAATGAAGGGTTTGGTGAATATATAAATAATTTTATCTATTATTTGGATGTATTAGAGATCAATTAATTGATCATAGATTATATCCTAAATTTAATTCATATGAATCTTGATATGCTTGGTCTGTTGATGGAGGACCAGATTCCTACAAATCTAGATTATGCTTTGGTTGTCATATAAGATGATTGTTGGTCATCAAAACTAGATGCCAAAATTAGTGAGAATCCATTGAAGCCAATTAGACTCATTGGAAGCATTTAATAGCTCTTTTTTATTCTACCTCTATATAATATAAACTAATAGCATTTTGGTTCTTTTTAAACCAACTAATTAGACCTAAACTAAGGAAGAAACTATAACCTAAAGTAGACTTATGATTCTAAATATCACCAACCCAATAAGAATCTATATAACCAATTAAGTTGATGTCAATGACTGCTACATAGTGAATACTAAAATTATGATTACATTGAATGTAGTGGAGTATATGCTTAGTTATTTTCCATTGTAGTCCATGTGGTTCCTACATGAATCTTAAAACCATGCCCACCACATATGAAATATCAAGTCTAGTGTGCATAAGGTAGATTATACTTTTAACAAGATATCAATATGAGGTATCATCAACCCAAGGATATGGAAAATAATACCCAAGATTCACATCATATATAATAGGATTCAGAGCTAGATTATAGCCAACCATGTTAAACCATGCACAAAAATCAAGAACATACTTGAATTCTATAGTATTGATCCTAAATTTAGACTGAGAAATTTTAATCCAAAAGAAGTAGTGAAATAAGACCAAGTCAGTCATTGAGAAACTATTATACAAAGTAGTTTTAATTATTATAATGGTGGATGAATAACTCCCTGTGATAAATAAGTCATCCATGTAGAGAACCAAAATCAATAGTGATTCATCCTACCATAATATGTAGACATTTAGATCAAAATGATATCTGGTGAATCCAATCAAAAGAATAAATGAGTCCATCTTGGCATACCAAGATCAAGGATCTTATTTAAGGCCATATATATATATTTATAAAGTTTTAAAACTAACGAAGAATCTTCCATAAATCCTTGTGGTTGCTTCATGTATATTTCCTCTTTGAGGTCACCATGAAGAAAGTCACTCTTCACATCCATATAATAAACATCCCAATGATGTGTTATGATAATAAAGAGAGTGAGTTGGATTTATTTAATTTTTTAAAATGGGGTAAACATATTACTATAGTCAATATCAAGTACTTGATAAAAACCCTTTACTACCAAATGTGCTTTGAACTTATCTAAAAACCCATTTGCTATATATTTTATTTAGTAGATCCACCTACATCAAATAAGTTTTATTCCCTTGTTAAGTTGGAATAAATCCCAAGTGTTTTTCCTATGAAAGTAACTATACTCTTTTTCCATATAATTATCCCACTTAGTAGTGTTTGATGCCTCACGAAATGATTATGGATTAAAAATAGATGAAATTAACACATGTGGGGCATTCTAGAATTCTTAACATGTTCATGTTTTATCTAATGGATCTCTAACCCATTGGTCATCACTTTCTAATATTTGTCTAGCCCAAAGAGGACCAATTCTTAGAGATTCAAGAGGATATTCCTCATCATGAAGATATTCTAGGAGAAAGAGGAGGTGAATCCTCATCACTATTCTCATCATCAGTACTAGAAGAAGAATCAGGATCATCATGAGGTTGATCAAAAGGATCTGAATCAACAAAATTGTCATCAAACCCTAATGTGTCTAAGGAAAGGGGAGAGTTATTAAGTGTGGAGTCCAAAGGACCCTCTAAAAATTAATAGTCATCTCAATGAAAAACTCATGAGTGGTAGGATGGATAATCTTATTTCCATTAACACCCTCAGGATATCTAATGAAGATGTAATGCTGACTCTGAGGTTCCATTACCTTATGTTTCTTCTTCAAAATGTGGGCCATAACAAAATATCCAAACCCTCAAAAAAATTTAAGGGTTTCTACCCACTTTTATATTCAAAATAAGTGAATCCCTTCAATGTTTTATGAATATCATGGTTCTTGATATGACAAGCATAGTTGATGACCTTCACCCAATACTGAGGTGCAAGAGACTTGAATTGTATCATATAATTGGCCATTTCCTTCAAGGACTTGTTCTTACACTCTATAACACCATTACATTGAGAACTATATAGAACTATATTCTATATTTCAATCCCCTTTGATGTACATAATTTCTCAAAATGGTTACTAGCATACTCACCACCATTATCAGTGTACAAATTTTTTATGGATTTATCTAACTATTTCTCTACAAGTACCTTGAAGTCCTAAAAATAGTCAAAAAATTATAATTTTTACTTAATAAAATACACCCAAGTGTGCCTCAAAAATCACTAATGAAATTAAACATGTACTTTTTCTTATTAAATGAAGGTTTTGGAAATGGTCCAATAATGTCACTATGGACAATCTCTAATATTTGATTATCTCTTTGTGATTTTCCCTTGTCATAATTATTCTCAAGATACTTATTAAGTATACAAATCTAGAAAACTCTTTCAAAAAATTTAACTTATGGCAACCCTAAAACCATGTCTTAATGACTAAGTTACTCCAAGTGGTAATAATTGAGATGGCCAAATTGCTCATGTCATAATTTACTCACCTCATCGTAATGAGTGAGTAGTGTATTAGAGGATTAATCAAATAAAAATTTTAAATTTATATAACCTATATTGGTGATATTATTTCCCAAATGTAATAATGGAGTCATTGTTTACTTCCCTAATAACCACAAAACTAGGTGTGAACTCAACTCTCTTACTCAAACCAAAGTGAGCGATCTAGTAAATAGATAGAAGATTAGTGGATAATGAGGGAACACATAGAACATAATAACATGTCCCATCATTAACTTCAAAAAATCCACTCCCATAAATTTTATAGAAGTATCATCACCTAATAAAATAGAAGGCATAGAAAAATTCTCCAAGGTTAATAACATGTCTTGTGATAAATCCATGTGATGTAATGCACTAGAATCAATAACCCATGTGGAAGGTTGGGGTGCAACTAAAGCAAGTGATTATCCCTTATCTTTTCCATTATTACTATATTTTGACTTATAAGGCTCCTACCTTGATGAACTCTGATTGGAAGAATTAGGGATAGTGATGTTGTGTTTCTCAATATTTTTTTTCAATTGGTCATTATAATTCTTCATACATTTAGATTCATCATGTCTAGGTTATTGTATTATCTACATGTGAGTTTCTCTTTATTAGATTTATTATTTGAAGAGGAGGTATCTTTTAATTTTTTAGGATTACCATTATATTTCTAACCCTTTCTTAGTTTTGGGTCTTTTTTCTATTTCTTCTCCTTGCTAGTATAAGCCTTCTATTTTTCATGACTCATAATTAAGGCATGAAATTTGGATTACTTCAGTGTACCCATTTGAATAAATTTGTATTTCTATTGGGTCAATTCAATAATAAAATAATCCAAGGATGGCATGGTCCATGTAGCTCTAATGGCACATTTGGTGGTGTGGAAGGTAAAAACAAAGACATAATAGTCAAAGCCCAATTTAGAAAGGATGGAAAGAATCAATTGATCATCCTTTTTATTAATACCACATAATTTAAACTATAACCTAAGTAATTTAAACTTGATGAATAAGTCTTAAATCATAGTAGAGTCACCTGGGCTCAAATTTTTTATCTCATTATCCAACTCATAACCCCTCATGATGTCTTTCTTTACAGAGAGTTTTTCCAATAAGGTCCATACTTGATTTAGAGATGTTATCAATTTGATATGAAAGAGTAAGTCAATAGACATAGATAAGCATCATATACATAAGCTTTGTCACTTTAGTTGTATCACTTCACCTTCTCTATTGTAGGTGTTGGTTCTATTTCTATACCTATCATGATTCAGTGTAAGACTTTTCTCCTCAAGAGGATTTTCACTTTAACTTTCCACTTATGATAGTTGAATGGTGTAAGAATTGGAATGGAACTAAGATTCATTATGAAAAAATGAAGTATGTGTTGAACTACATGTGTTATAGACTAGGAATATGAGACTCCCTTGAATCTATAGAGGTAAAATTTTACAAGGAATGAGAATATCACAAATGAGTAGAGCTTGAAAAAATCACACTTTTGAAAAAGGGCACATGAAATGGAGCTATCAACTAAAATATAATGAAGTTTTAATGTTCCTTTATCATAAAAAATAAGTTCTCCACTTTGCATAAAAAATTTGTGTGTGAAAATTGTTGAAATATTTTGGTGGTAACTTTCCCACAAAAAATCTTATGCCACCTTGGAGTAAAATTTAAGCAATTTTGCATTGGGTGAGACCAAGGGCTTAACTCCCATATGACCAAGGGCTAAGACCAGATTTGGTTACTCTCCCCCCTCAATTTTATTGATGTGATTGATGGGGGTGACATCATCCAAAAAATTTCCAAAAATGATTACTTTTTGAAAATGAATAGTGTCACAACTTACAAGCTTAAATTTGGCATTCACATAGCCATCATTGGAGTTTAGGTGGCCCTATGCATCTACTAGGGTTTTTGATGAGTTTAGAGGGCCCTACATAGTTGTTAGTTTTTTTTACTACTCTTGTAATCAAAATATATAATTTTTGAGTTTTATGTTGAGGTTGTAGGACCCTATTACAATGGGGTTTGAGACTACACATGCACCTTAATGTCCTGATGCTAGTATATTTGGTGGTTCTTATAGTGGATAAAGTTATTAGGGTTGTATCCCCTCTGTGAACTTGTCAAATTTTTTAAATATTCCCATAGCCTAGATTTTTGACATATGGGAAGTGTATTATTATCATAATCTAAACTCTTGATGCCAAAGTTAACAACTGCTCTTGTAGTCACAATGCTCGATACCAAAGAATTTTATTTTGCCTACAATCAAAATTCTTAATAATAGGATTTTTAATAGATAATGAAATTTTTACTCACAACCATCAAGGTTTCTATGTGTTAGTGTTTTGAGGCATCCTTGTAGGTTCTATATATTTCTATGATTCTTTCATTATTGGGATTGCTAGAGTTTTTTGCATTGCACACAAGTGAAAAAACCTTGATTTTATTGAAAACACTAGATTTACTCTACCTATTTAAAATAAACCAAAGACCCAATAGAGATATCCAAAACCCAATAAAAAATAGAAATAATTTTTGCTTGAAGACTTTAGATTATATGGATTTGTATGAAATTGCCAAAAAGGTAAAAAACTAATTATCATGAAACTAAGTTGTGTTTGTAGCCAATCCTAAGGTTTTACCACCTTCTAAATTTTATGGCATGGGCCATTTTCATGAAAACCTACCAAATTATATGTTACTATAAAAACACACCTTTCCCCTTGTTCATTTATAAATTTAAATCCACTACGATGTTAGAAGAAGAACAAAATCTGAGAGGTTATAAATCTATAATATGCAAGGGCAATGAATGGTAAATATATAAGATGAAAGATAAAAATCAAGATTTACCATTAAGTACAATGGCATTAATCTACCATAAAATATATTATATCATGTTAAATTTATCCATAATTGAGGATCTACTAGATAGAGGCGATTGTATGAAGAAATTACATGTATGTAGTAGTGAAATCAAACATGAGCTAGGAATAAGTAATTTCTCAACAATGAAAAGATAAAAATATTATCAATAACATAATTATCCTTAAAAACTTTAGTAAGGTACATTATATAGGTGAAAGATAAACATGTTCTTACTTCCTCATGAATGTGGGACCATATTTCACAATGACCTAAAAGACACATGAGCAAGCTAAATAAACATGTGTATGGAAAAACCATTAAACGGAATAAAAATCTATACTTAAATATATCACTTATTTTTATGATTGATAAGGGTATTTCATGAAATATTACCTAGATTAATTTTTAATAATGTGAAGAAAAAGATCAGACAACTATACTTTATCCATGTGTGCACCATGGGTAAAGGTATAGAGTAATTTCCACCTTAATGTAGTAAAGTGGGAAGAATAATCATTAGGTTGTTTCTTAATGTGTAGGAAATCTTGTATTCTAGTTCACAATAACTTTTTCATATCAAATAATTTAAAAATTCTACCATAAGTTGGTCAAAAGAATCATTGGAAGCATCAGGAAAGAAATAATAATAGTCTAATATAGCTCCATCAAGAGTCTTATGGAATGTTTTTTATACCATTCCATCCATGGGAAAGCCTCTCTAATGGCTATCACATAGGACTTGACATGTACATTTTGGTCTCCATCCCATTTGAATTTAGAAATTTCAAGCAAGGGGCATGATAAGATAACCCCATGAATGGTGTGTTTAATATGCTCTTTTAGATATTTAACATATAGTCCCATGGTGTTGAAGTCCACTTGAGGAGTTTTTGGATAAGCTTAGGGAAGTAGTGGTTGATAAGAATTGGGCATAAAACCACCTAGAGTGAAAGATCTCACCCAAGTGGGTGGAGTATAATATGCTAGAAAATAGTTAAATAACTATGTTGATTTGGGTAACATGTGGTAAAATTATGGTAGAGAGTTTAAATTAGGTGCATTAGTTGGCACTTGTAAATGTGGAATAGACACTAATGGAATATTATCATGTACACAAGATTAAATATGGGTGGTGTTTTAATAACTATCATATTATTTTGAATAACATCTAAGAAAAAAACATCGATGGGAATATGAGCGGAAGATTGATTATGTGGAGGTATGTTTGATACCATAGGATTGGGAAACCAAATCTAAGAAGGTATCCCAATTTTTATTTTGGTGTAAAATTGGTTATAAGAGAATTAGGTTGATATTATGGTGGTTGGTAAGATGTACATAGAGTATGATATTAGAGAAGAATGTCCTTATTTATGGTAGTTACTTGGTTAGATTAGGGTTAAATAAATAATAATATATCACATTAAAAATATCAAAATAGGTAGATCCATGTCAATGGTTGAAAATAGAGGAGAATAATTGATAAATAAGACTAAGAGACTTCAATGAGGAAACCTAAAAAATTATGTAATAAGAAAATATTTTGTAATATATCCTAAGAAAATAAATTTTAATATTATCCTTAAATACTAACTGCTATCTCTTATATATTCTCTAATTAAGCCATGTTTACTCCATAGGTCAACCCTACTAATAATATGAGAATATAGATAAATGGGACAATATAATCTAATAGCTTATGTAGGACACATGTCAAACACACATATTTGTAGACACACTATGGTTTAACGGAATAACATTACCCTTACATTTAAAAAAATATTTCCCTCAATGTTGGATAACTCTAGATGCTACTATAGGAATGCCTCATCCTCCCATGTTGCATTCTCATTAGTTAGATTCTTCCACTTGATTAAATGCCCCTTAGTCAACCTTGTTTTTATCCTTTAGTGCATGTCTAAATGATATAATTAAGCTATATAATGACTTATAATTTCTGATATATATATATATATATATATATATATATATATATATATATATATATATATATATATATATATATATATGTTAACTCATTTTAGGTGGAAACTCTTTATCTAATTATCTTCTTTAGGCAAGAAACATCAAATACTATAGGTGTGTGTGTAGAATAGAGTAGATCCATATTGTATGTGATAGTGTCATTTTTTTTAGAATTTGATAAGGGTCATAATACTTAAGAAAAAAAATATATTTTTTTTTTCTCCAAGGACATTTTATTATATGGATATGGGTACACAAATACCCAAAAAACCCCATTTAAAAATTTCTATCACTAAAATTCCTATATGATTGATGCTTCATTCAATTCTATGCCATTTTTGAATTCTATCTTAGACAAACTATTACCTCCTTCTAGTGTTAAATGTGTTCCTCAACAAATCAAAACCTAGGCTATACCCTTAAGGATGAGGTTATAGATGGGTTATGATACCCATATAGTTTGACAAATGGAAGGGGTATAGAAGGAAGTTTTATACTACAATTCTACTAGTGGCCACAAACAAATGCATCTTTCTTGTATATCTGATCAAAAAATGGAGATAAAACTATAGGAATTTGTTGAACACCTTTATTTTCCCATCAAGCTAAATATGATAAGATGAGATATTATCCAATAGAGTAACCCAAAATGAGAATAAATTATTCCAAAAATTATTGGTAAAAATAAGATCACGATCACTTGTTATGATCTTTAGGGTAACATGTAGCTTTTGAATTGCATCTAAAAAAATAATGACTACTGTAATGGCTAAGAATGGCTATGATAATTTTTAAAAATGAGGAATAGTTTTGTATCATGTCCATGATTACCATGATATAAATTTTACCATCTGATCTATGCAATATTATTATGAAGTCCATAGAAATATCCTCCCATATTTGGCTAGGAATAATAAGGTTTGAAGAAGACTTGGTATATTTATTGTCTCACCCTTTTTTTTATAACACACCATGCATTATACCAAAAAAATTTAGATAAACCCCCTTGATTCCTTACCAAAATAAATCTTTCTTGGTTCAATTATAAGTTTTCAAAAATCATGAATGCCCCCTATTGGAGATGCAGAGAGTTATATCAAGATTTTTTTTTGATAAAATAATTAATGCACATGTATAACCTATATTTGCACCATAATGCAATCTATTTTCACTCAAATTATTCTGAGTAAATATAATCTTGTTAGAGATTCTAAATCAAAACCTATGTATCCATATCATTCTCAAGTTTTGACCTTGTCTCATCCACCCAATTTACTTTCCTATGAACATTGCACATAATCATGCATCTATGGATTCAACCCTATTATATAGTGTATCTCCTAATAAATTATATTTTTATTTATGACATATTATTTGGATGTCATACCCCAAAATTTTAGCTGCCCTTTTTTTTCATCTTCTAATGGAAACATTTGCTCCAAGAAACATTATAGACTATCATAACTAGTATTCATCTTAAATGTGTTTACATAGCAAATAAGGTGTCCATTATTTTACTACTTGAATAATATTCATTATCTCATTCTAATAGGTAATATTTAAAAAAATCATAACCTTAAAATGATGACTCTCAAATGCAATGGGTTTCCATTCATGCATGATTAATTCCCCCATTCCATATCCTAAAACATAACATTTAAAAATGAAATTCCCTCAAAAATATGGGGTAACATGAACCAAATTAATGAACATGGCCTCCTAAAGTTTCTAAAAGTCATTAGTGGTAGTTTTGTTCTATTATAAGGAGTCCATATTCAAAAAATGTTGTGAGTGGTGATATGATTCTACCAGAATTTTTCATCAACTGAATATAGTAACTTGTTATCCCTACAATTATTTGGAGGTTATTAATGACTTAAAAAAAAAATCATTATATCATGGCATTGATATTCTAAGGGTATACTTTGATTTTTTATGAAAAAATATTATGACTCAAGTGCTCAACCTCTTGTACTCAAAAATCACACTTGGAAGGCTTTGCATAAAGCGTATGTTTTTATAGATTGATTAATACGTAATTCACATGATTAGAGTGTTCTTACCATGTATTATTACATATTAATATGTCATTAAAATATATAAATAAAAATTTATGAAAAAGGGCCTAAATATAGTATTTATTGAACTTTTAAAAGTATATGGTGTAATTGTCATACCAAAAGGCATTACCAAAAAATTATAATGTCATTCACAATTTTTAAAATATCTTATGGATATCTTCATCTTTTATCCAATTTTTTGTAATGAGAATGATGATATAGTTTTATAAATTAGACAACACCATGTAACTTATCTTTTATGATGCACTTTTTGAGTTCTCTATAATCTAGGCACATGTTCTAGGTATCATCTTTCGTATGCACCATGACCATATGTGATTAATATGCACTTTGGCTATGTCTAATAGTATCTAATTTAAACATCTCATGTACCATATTTTTAATCTCAATTTTTTGGAAATATGGTTCCCTATATGGTATGGTGTTTGGCATTTGAATCCCTCAGAGCAACAAAATAGAATGATCACGTTCCCTTATTAGTAGTAATCTTGATCCAAGAAAGTGAGTGGTTATAAAAAAACTTATTTAGGTAAAGTTGTGTATGCATATTTTTTGGTTTTACTTATAAGGAAAAAAAACATGAAAAAAATCCTTCTACCCATTTTTTGATAATCTTCTTCATCTGATGAGAACTAACTAGCTATGGAGACTTTTCCCATAGTCCACATAGTTTAATGGCATGCCTTTAGACTGAGAGTACATGAATAACTCCTATAAATTAATCTCTATCATTCCAAATGTTATGATCTATTAGCATCCCAAAATGATGTCTCCCTCACCTATGTGAATAACAAACATAGATGAGTCTAGCTTGTAGTCTCCCATATAAATTTTTATACTATTGCATTTATATAAATAACTAACGATGCCACCATCTGACATAATGGTCTATAATTTTGGAGCTAGGTAAATAAAATAGTTCAATCATGTCCCAACTTATTTTTGATGAAGTTATGTGTATTCTAAATGTCAATCAACATCATTACTTTTTGTTTATTGAGGAACTAATTGACTTTGATTGTTTATGGGGTGATAATAACTAAAATCTCATGTCATGGTATAATCGGTTGGTTATATTTTGATTCCTCTTTTTTTTCATCCTCACCCTCATCTACTACTTCATCATAATATTAATGTTCATCCAAACCTTCAACATATATATAATTATTCTTAACACATGTATGTAGTTTGTTGTATTTATTGTCACATTTGAAACACAAACCTTTTACATGTTTATCTTCAGTTAATTGAGGATTAAATCTAGTAGCTTGAGGGAATGCTTGTGTTAGAATAATGTGTTTTTTTATATTAGTGAATGTACATTATTTGAATAGATCTATTTTCTTTTCCTTACATAAAAATACCATAAATTTTAAAACTAAACTTGGATTAAAAATTAGACCATTGAGTTGGATGTTATCCTTGATCCCACCAAATAATAAGTCATTTAGGTTTTCCTTTATGATTTCATCTACAAAGAAAAGTTTTATAATAACAAAATATAAAAATTGACAACCCCTATTTTTCATAGGTTTTTATAAATGGATGAAATAGTTTTTTAATTTACTATTATGGTAGTGAATGTATGAATTATCTATGAATACTAACCAAATCACTATAAGGACCTTATTTTTGGTGCATTATTATGTATATAAAAAAAATCACACTACAAATTTTGGTATCATGTTACAAGTATCTAAATTTGAGCTAAGATTATTTTGATTGGGAGAACATGAGTGGAGGTATAAAGAGTTATTATATGGTCACATTATGTGTATATTATTTTAAAAGACATTGATATATTTTGAACTATCATATTAAGTGTGATCAAAATTCATTTCATTGAGTCCATTACACTTTGAACCCATCTAAACATTCCTTTTTAGACTTGCTTTTCACATTATTGGTGTAAATTTTGGTTGCTTTGGATTTGTGATTCATCCAAAAGGAAGTCATGCAAACTCACCAATGGTTGTAAAAATTACCATAGAGATGGTGATGCTCTTCTACATTTTATAGTGGAAATTCCCTCATAATATTTAGGTAATTTGTGGTTTTTGTGTAATTTTAATTAAAAAATACAAAAGAAAACAAAATTGGGAAATGGTGGAAGGTGAGAAGAATAGAGAAGGAGAAATGAGAAACCCACAATGGAATGAATGCAAATAACCAATATAATAACATGGTTTTGAATGAAGGTGAGGATTCACACATGAAATAACAAACACATATTTCCTTTAATAACACAACAAGAGAGAAAATTGAAAGAGAGTAAGTTACTTTAGGAGATCGAATGTAATTAGTGCTTGCAACAACAAGTCATGCATTAACAAAAGAAAAATACATACCCATTAAGGGAAATGAGACACAAATTTTTATTATTTCCTTGATTCATGGACAAAATAATGAGAAAAAATTTTCCTTCTTCCTCCTCTTCAAGATTCATATATTGCAGACATCAAAAAGCCCTTTGCAATAACCATTTCTTGTATTTATAAAAAAGGGAATGGGCTGACCCTTTACATTCCATGTGACCTTTCATATTATCATTTTATTATTATTTTATATTGCATTCATTTGACAATATTGTTTCAAAAAAATTAGAATGTGGGCCCACCGTGCCTTTTCTATTGGGTGAGATAGTCCATAAATAGTATGTGCCACACCCTAACATATGTAACATGGTCTCATAAAGGGGGAATTTAACCAAAAACTAATAATTTAATCATGAAAAATTATATTTTAATATGAGTTGATTTGAATTACTAGATTTATTATTTTAGAACCCTTTTAATGTTTCAGATGAGAACCAAAATGGATTCAAGATGTGGAATATATTTTTAAAAAAGAATCCATGCCTCGTGCACTTATGATGCATTATTAGAAAAAAACTAATTAATATTTGTTTTACCTCAAAAATAAGCATCATAGGATAAAAAAATTACATAATTTTATATGTATTTTTTGATATATTTCCAATACTTTAAATGAGAGATGAAATGGAGTCCAGATGGAAAAGTTATGGACAAAAAATGAAACTAAAATTTCTCCTCTATGCCTTGGCATGTATGCACATCTAAGGAGGATGGGAGGGTTATCTAGATGTCCTTCTGAGATCTGAATCACCATTTACACTTTTCATAAAACCTATGAATATTTGGCCTTTGATATTTGAAACAAATATGATCCCCTTGATGATATATATATGATGCATCAAATGAGAATCAAGAGGGATATCAGTTGTGAAAGTTTTAAAAGAATGGAGTTATATTTGTATTCCCATAGAAATATTTATCACTGGTCACAAATTTAGCATATATATATATATATATATATATATATATATATATATATATATATATATATTCAATACCTTGTGAATGCTTCAAATGAGAGTTGAAACAGAGTCCAAATGCAAAATTTATGGCCAAAAAATGAAACTAAAATTTCTTCTCTAGGCTTGGGCACATCCATGCATTTGAATAGGATGGCAGGGCTATCTAGAGATCTCTATTATATATATATATATATATATATATATATATATATATATATATATATATAGTTAAAATTTTCACAAAATTTATGAATATTTGGTCTTTGATGTTTGAATAAAATATGATCCCCTTAATGATATATATCCAATGCATCAAGCGAGAACCAAAATAGAGACCAGATGTGAAAGTTTTGTAAGAGTGGAGTCATATTTCTTTTTCCACTAAAATATTAATCATAGGATCAAAAAAATTTCACCGTTATTTTTTGGCCATAACTTTTCCATATAGATTCTATTTTGGCTCTCATTTGAAGTGTGGGAAATGTATTGAATATATATATATATATATATATATATATATATATATATATATATATATATATATATATATATTCAATACATTTCCCACACTTCAAATGAGAGCCAAAATAGAGTCTATATAGAAAAGTTATGGCCAAAAAATTAAACTACAATTTTACCTCTAGGCCTAGGTGCATCTATGCATCCATGGAAGATGGGAGGGCCATCCAAATATCCTTATGAGCTCTAGATATTTGGTTCAAAATATATCAAGATTTTTCCCTTAAGGTTTGAATCAAAAATGATCCCCATGATGATATCTATCTAATGCATCAAGCGAGAACCAAAACAAAAACCAGATGTGAAATTTTTACAAGAATGGAGTCATCTTTATTTTGACTGTAAAATATTCATCATAAAATCAAAAAAATACTTATTAGATATATATTTACAATGCCTTTACAATGCTTTAAATGAGATTTGAAATGGAGTTTAAACGTAAAAGTTATTACCAAAAAATGAAACTAAAATTTCTCATCTCAGCCTAGGTATGTCCATGCATCGAAAGAGGATGAGAAGGAAATCTAAACATCTTTTAGAGCTCTAGATATCCTATTCAATTTTGCATTCAATATATGAATATTGGGCCATTTATGTTTGAAATAAATATTATCCCCTTGATTATATATATCTAATGCATCAAGTAAAAACTAAAATAAGGACCAAATGTAAATGTTATGCCAAAATAAAAAATTTGAATTGATTGGGCCCTTCATCCTTGTTAGCTCCTAAATTTACAAATCTCTGGGGTGAAAAAATTATCAACTTGTAGCCTCTAATGTCTGAAGAAAATATGATCCCCTTAATGGCATATATCTAACACATCAATTGATAATCAAAATAGAGACTAGATGTGAAATTTATGCCAAAATGAATATTTTAGACCTAATGGGGCCATCCATCCTTATTGGCCCTTGAAGATGCAAATCTATGGGGTAAATTGTATCAAATTTTAGCATCTAGTGTTTGAATCAAATATGACCCTCTTAACAATATCTATCCAATGCATCAAATGAGAACTAAAAAGGAAGTTATATGTGAAAATTATGCCAAAAACAAAGATTTTGGACTTGATGGGCCCTCTATCCCTGTTAACTACTAAAGTTCCAAATATCTAATATGAAAAATTCATATACTTTTAAATTTTGATGTCTAAAATAAATATGATCTTATTCACAATATCTATCTAGTGCATCAAATGATAATCAAAATAAAGACCAGATGTGAAAGTTATGTTGAATGGAGAATTGCACTTGTTGCACACATGAGGTGCAAATAGTACTTTATTTATCTAGTTTCTCTAAAATGAAATTTTATCAAAGTGAAACATGTAGGAAACCTAGTATACCCTTGAGACATAACTAATCTAGTGTCTATGAACATATGATTACAATAGGGGGAGATTAGTATGGTGTTAGTGAATGAAATCAAATTCAAACAAAGAACACACTAAGCTAACACCCTAAGCCTATCTCAAGTGGGGAGCATATTAAAAAAACCAAATAAGAAACATAAATAGAATGCAAAGACAGAAATATTTCATCTTCCTCAGATGCTCCAAATAACTTTTTGAAGTGGCTTGCTCGACTTGTGCTCAATGAGTCTTTATCAAAGGAGGCTTGGTTAACTCCTCTTCTACTTGGCACCTTTTTGATGGCTTTGGTTTTGTCTTGGCTCAACAATTTGGCATTATAAAACTAATTTCAATGGATTTTGGAATCATTTGTGCATTATAACTTTGCACTATCCAAGCTTAAAATTATGGCTTTGAAATCTTTTATTTATAGATTTTCAAGATGGTTTAGGATCAACCATGACTGTCCATTTCAAGATTGAGATGTGTGGCCATGAATAAATCCAATTATGTAATTAAATATATAAATATCCCCATAAATATTTGGGATAAGGAGGTATTAAATAGGCATGAGAGGCATTAAAGAGGCATGGGAGACCCATAGTCCTAATATTTTATGCATTTATGGCCTAGGGATGCCTTCCCAAGAAATGATGTCATTTGATGATGTAGTTATTCAATATAAATTTCCAAAAATAAATATTCAACAAGTTTCATGAAAAATTAACTTAAGCTCTTGATTTGGTTTAATTAGCCTTAAACATGATTAGTCAACTTTGATGCAAACCTTGGCAATTTATGCACAGATTAATCAAATTGGTCAAAACGTCATATTATTGGCTCAAAATTTGATTGGATTATAATTAAAATTTGATGTTAGATGTGTTGGAACCATATTACCATTTAGGATGTTTCCAATTCAAAATAACAAAGACATGTTTCTCATGTAAAAAATTTGATAGAAAAGAGCAATCCAGAGCACCCAAGTGCGAAAATGTCATTTTGACTCAAAATGATCTGGTCAAAGTTAGTTGCTTCATAAATTATATTGCCCCATTTAAAGATATTCTAGCCAAAATTAGAACTTGAATATAAAAATGTCAACTCATTTTAATGCATTTTAGTGTTTTTAGGCCAAATTGTGCATTTTGGTATAAATTGATCAAAAGCCTAGTTAGAGGTTATCGATGGCTAGTTTTAGGTGTCTATAGTTTGCCCCTATTTGGGAACGTGTTGCAAGATATAAGAACATTAACCTCTTCTCAAATAATGAAAAGGTCATGCATCCTTATAAATTTAATGGCAATGGATGAACTTTATGATGCCCCCTTGAGGGAATGGTTGGCACAAGTAGGTTGGAAAATGGACCCTCAAAAAGAAAGAAGTGAAACTAGGGGACCAAAGAAAGGAAGATGATGGGGTAAGAACACAATGATTTTGAAAAATTAGTGAGAATGTAAGTGGAATAGTGTATAATGGTTTGCCCAAAGGTGGTTATAAGCATTATACTCTGATAGTGGTAATGTGGTATAAAAACACAATGATTTTCCCAAAGGTGGTTATATTCATTGACAAGATGGAGCTACCCCAATTAGGATAGATAAACAAGATAATATCATGCCCCTATTTGGGTAAAAAGAAAGCAAATTTGGTGAGAACACAATGATTTTCCCAAAGGTGGTTATAATCATTGAGAAATAGAGGTGAGATGGTGTACAATGATTTGCCCATAGGTAATTATAATCATTGGATCCTGATTATGGCAAACGTGATTGATTAGCTAATGGTGGAAAATATGATGTGGGTAACTTGATACATAAGATAAATATGAATTAAGATAACCTATTGGTAGGGAGATGCTCATCTAAAATAATAAAGTTTGAAATTATTTAGTTATTTAATTACTATATTTGGGATAAGATTGGGATTGCCGGTGTCGAGGAGATGTTGATTCCACTCTTATTGAGTAGACTTCTTGAAGCTGATTTTTATTATAGCACTTGATGATAAACATCATGATAAAACACCATAAATATTGGGCCAAAATATATATAATTACTGACTCCCAAAATCCAATACTTAATAGAAAACAAGGCACCAATGATAAAAACCATGATGATAATATAAACATATGAATATAGATGGACTCAAGTATAAATACACAAGGAATCACCCAATGAATGCCCAAAGATTGAATCAATGCAATAGTACAAAGAAGAAAACAAATAGGCACACAAACAACAAAGAAACAAATAATAGTTAGTCCTAATTTTAGTACAAACAACATGACTTAAACCTATGTAAAAAATATTGCCCCTAGAAAATAGGCAAAAACTTATCAAACAAACATGATTAGGGGAATAGAAGAAAAGGAAGGGGGTGGTTGAGCTATCTCCATATACATGAGGCAAGTGGATGTTTCTTACATATTTTCATGGACATAATATCCAACAAAAACTTTAGGCCAAATGTAGTTCTCCCAGGAAATGAGAAGAAAATGATAACTGATAAAAATAAACATGATGGTTGAGATATAAGAATAGGAACGGTCTTACAGAATGGAAAGTGCATGGGATAAAAGGCCAAAAAGGATGGGGAAACTAGTGTAGCAGCTAATTCAAACAAAATAGGCATAGTTGGTATAATAACATAGTATGGCATAGTAAATGGCTAATTGGTGCGTCAAGGAATGATAAACAAGTGTTGCCCCTAGTTTTCCCATAAGTGGTTATAACTAGGATAAAATAGCATAGGTCAATGATAATAAGTTTCCCATAGGTTGTTATATATAGGATAAAGATAATGGGAGAGAACAAAACAATAAATGAATATGTGACTACTAAACTACTATCTTACTGCTTGAAAATAACACCTCTATCTGAAATATGGGAAACAACTATTGAAACTGAAGGTAAATCCTCTTACTAAATGTAATTTTGGTATGAATGAAATAGAACCAAGGTCATAGGGCTGAGTAGGGTGGGAGAAATCAACTCAATTTATGGGTAAAGTATGGTAGAATGGATAGACGATAGTAAAAAGTGATAGGTTGATAGGATGGTAAAATGGTATAGTACAAAGAAGAGTGATAAAATGATACAACATGAAATGGTCCTTATAGACAATATACCAAGTTTTTCAAGTGTAGTACCACTTGAGGTGGATAATGTTCATTGGCTCATCAAGTTTGTGTCCATATATTTTAGTAAGCCTATATGCTCATGTTCTAAAGTTTGTTGAAATGATGAAAAGACCAACCCAATTGGGTTTAAACTTAACTTTATGCTTCTTTTTGGCTATGGTATTCTTTTGGTTTTGTTTAAGGATAATATCACCAAGTTAAAAAAAATTATGTTTCATGTACTAATTGTAGTGGCCTCAAAGTTGATTATGTTAGGCTTGGAGATTATTCATTAAATCCATGAATTTCTCATCAAGTAATTGTAGTTATTATAGGTGTCAGGGAATCCAAGAACAAACACACCTTGTTCTGATCCCACTTGTTAGGATCTTGCTCCTCAGAAAGAGCACAATATGATTACCAAACTTAAGCAATTAAACATGCAAAAATATCCAAAAGTACAAGTAACTAGAATTCACAAATAGCACAGAATATGAGAGACAATATACAATCTTGTATTAACACTTGTACAGAAAAGAATACAATAAAGAGACGCCACCCTCTTCCACCTTACAGAGGCTTGCCACACCTCAAGTGTACAGTAATTCTTCTTCAAAAACACTCTCCTACCAAAAATGGTCCCAACACCCAACTCACACACAGAATTGGTGTTCACCTCTCCAACCAGTCAGTAATAACCCTGCCAGTACACCAAGCACTCTAAAGTACTTCAAGTAGATCTCCCATGAACCTGCAACCTACAATTCAACAGACCATACTTACACATGTAGATCTCCTATGAGCTTGCAACAACCTGCAACTCAATGATCTTATAATGGAAGGATCTTCCTTGCCTTCCTTTCTAGCTCATAATTACAATACATGCCAATGGGTCTATAAATAGATCCCAAACTTAAACAATAACTTAGACTCTTATTTTACTAATAATAGACACACAGCTCAAGACTCACAATAGCCTTTACATGCAAACACTCTGTTCACTTAACTAATTATTCATGCAATGAATAGTTTTGGAACACACAGGCGACTGACGTCAGTCCCTATCTAACTGGTGCTGACCGACATCGGTCGACTTCCTGTTGACGCTGGTTGCCTTTTGTAAGCATCTTGATCGACATCAATTACATTGCTGATGCTGGTTCGTTTGGATCTTCAGCAACCTCTCTTTTGTCTGCATAGTTGAAGCTTTTAGCTCCATAACTTAACAATCTCCCACTTGGAGATAAACAGTTGCAACTGTACCTATACCTATACATCATCTAGTTTTTTCCCTTGGCTCTGTATCACTCTTGAAGACCAACCACCACAAGACTTGTGGTGCAACACCTATCATCCAAATCACCTACCACATCCACATCTACAAGCCCATGTAGAAAATAACTTGAACTTGCATAGCATGTGCACCTACTGCTGGTCCCTCTAAGAATCCATTGAACTGCCCTCTAATGCTTCTTTCTCGAATTGGATCCAAACTTGTGACAACTCCCACTACTTGGAAAAACTTAGGTCTAGTACATACCATGCACTTAACCTCATTATGTGAATCAAGACACTATTCTATGAACTGTCCAACCATTGGCATGCTAACCGGTCTCACACAATCATCCTGAAACAAAGTCAACCTGTGACCTTCCATGTCCCTAGAACACACTCATGCCAAAGAATCTTGCTACTCCTAGATTCCTCATGACACGCCTCTAAACTAGCTTTACCTCTAGTTCAACAACTCCCTATATATGTAACCCTGCAATAAGCACATCATATAGTAATAGGATAATGTAGCTAATATTATCCAACCTGGTAAAGAGAAACACAATGATCAAACCTCCATTACCCTACAGCTTATACAAGACCATATACCCTGGCCTTCTATCTCACGTATCCATTTCTGCTCTTCTTCATCCTGAACATCCATTTGTCTCTCAGTGCTTACTTCCAGCTAGCAACTCCACCCAAAACTCTTGTTTGGTTCTCCTCCAAGGAATCACATCCTCCATCCATGCCAAGCTCCCACTATTTCCTAGATCTACCTACTCTGCTTCTTTAACAACTTCCTGGTTCTTTACCATAAGTGAGCAACAAGTAGTGTAAAGAAGGGAAATGATGAATTTGAGGCTTACTTACCATTTAAGTCCTCCATATGGGCACTTGAGACTCCTTGACAGCTTGCTATCCACCCAAAATTTGTCTCAGTGACTGATGTCGATCACATCTCAGTCCACACCTGACTGATGTCGATTCTCTGTGACTACCTCATCACCAATGTCAGTTCCACTTTATCGATGCTGGTGTTTATCTACCCTGAGTCACCGACATTGGGCTACACATAGCTGACATCGATCCCTGTTTGGATGCCGATGCTGGTTTTCTAACTGATGTTAGTCTCTGTGTTTTGCTTGTGAGAATTGACTTCTACCCGCGAGCTCCTTTTGGATCAAACCCTTGTCCAAATCACCCTTGCTCTACTCAAAATTCTTCTGCCCCTTATGCTGAACTTTGTCTATCACCTTCTCCTTAAAAACCAAGGCTTTCTTGCTCTTGTCACGAACATTAGATTCATTAAGAAATGTCACCTTCTTTTTTTGCATACAGAAATCTCGATCTATGCTCTTCAAATCTGAAAGCATACCCTTTGACTCAAGAACATGCATCTCCTTCTTATTCATGTGACCAAGCCTATTAAGCCACATCTTCAAATCTACAGCTAAATTAGATAACTCAGAAAGAGAATTAATAATACAAGTAGATAGATAAAGCATACCTACTTTCTTACCTCTTGCTATAACAAGTGCACCCTTGGTAACCTTCCAAGAGTCCACTGTGAGAGTTACTGTGCAACCCTCATCACCCAAACTTCTTACAAAAATAAAATTTTGCTCCAAAACTGGGACATGCATGACCTCCTTCAACACCCATGTGTTACCTGTCTATAATTTTAGCTTCACTTTCCCTTTGCCAACCATCTAACGAGGCTTTCCATCCCCTACACAAATTTCTCCAAAGTCTCCCTAGACATACTCATGAAAAAATTCCCTATTTGGGGATGCATGAAAAGAGGCACCAGAATCTAAAACAAAAGATTCTACTTTATCCAAAGAACATACCAGAGCATCCTGTGCAATGAAATTTGCAACATCTGCTTCTTCTTCATGTCATTCATGTTGATCTACTACCAACCAACAATCTTTCTTTTCCTGCTCTTTTTTCCATATTTTCAATAGGTTATTTTGCCATACCTGGACTTGGACCTCCTGCCATTAAACTTATCCATTCATAGTCTACTTTCTTTTCCCATTGCTCTACTCCCACTCAAATAGAAACCCCTATGAGTAACCTGTAATCAACACACACTAACCAGATTTAATCCAATCTATTAGTATCCCAACCAAAAGCTCTGATACCAGTTGTCAGGGAATCCAAGAACAAACACACCTTGTTTTGATCCCACTTGTTAGGATCTTGCTCCTCAGAAAGAGCACAATATGATTACCAAACTTAAGCAATTAAACATACAAAAATATCTAGAAGTACAAGTAACTAGAATTCACAAATAGCACAGAATATGAGAGACAATATACAATCTTGTATTAACACTTGTATAGAAAAGAATGCAATAAAGAGATGCCACCCTCTTCCACCTTACAGAGGCTTGCCACACCTCAAGTGTACAGTAATTCTTCTTCAAAAACACTATACTACCAAAAATGGTCCCAACACCCAACTCACACATAGAATTGGTGTTCACCTCTCCAACCAGTCAGTAATAACCCTGCCAGTACACCAAGCACTCTAAAGTACTTCAAGTAGATCTCCCATGAACCTGCAACCTGTAATTCAATAGAACATACTTACACATGTAGATCTCTTATGAGCTTTTAACAACCTACAACTCAATGATCTTATAATGGAAGGATCTTCCTTTCCTTCCTTTCTAGCTTATAATTATAATACATGCCAATGGGTCTATAAATAGATCCCAGACTTAAACAATAACTTAAACTCTTAGTTTACTAATAATAGACACGTAGCTCAAGACTCGCAATAGCCATTACATGCAAACACTCTGTTCACTTAACTAACTATTCGTGTAATGAACAATTTTGGAACACACAGGCGATCGACGTTGGTCCCTATCTAACTGGTGCTAACCGACGTCGGCTGACTTCTTGCCAACACCGGTTGCCTTCTGCAAGCATCTTGACCGACATCGATCACATTGTCGATGCCGATTCTTCTGGATCTTCAGCAACCTCTCTTTCATCTGCATAGTTGAAGCTTTTAGCTCCACAACCTAACAATAAGTGAGCTACAAGATAGTCATTTTCATCCAAAAAATGCTTAAAAGAGATACATAGAGATGACAACTTGACCTCAAAAGGAAGGATGGCTATTGTACCATAAACAAGTGAATATGGAGTAGAACCTATGGGTGTAAAGTTATTGGTATAGTATGCCCAAAGGGCATGTAATATCTGAAGGTGCCAATCATGATCACCATCATTGATAATATTTTTGAGAATGTTGATAATGGTTTTTTTAATGCTTCAGCCTAGCCATTACCTTGAGGGTAATATGTCAGAAAAGTAATGTGTGATGTTGTATTCAGCACATAGCTTTTCAACATCCTTGTTCTTGAATGATCCTCCATTATCAGATATAATTTCAAAAGGGATATTATAGTGGTTAATGAGATGGTTTAAATTAAACTTAGAACTTTGCTTTTCAATCATGTAAGTGAGGGGTATAGTTTCAACCCACTTAGTGAAATATTTAGTAGCAGTAAGGATATGTTTATGATCATCGAATGAGGTAGGATTGATCCTCCTAATGAGATCAAGGCCCTATGTAGAAAATGGCCATGGTGTCAACATTGGTTTTAGAGTCTTGGTTGGGGCATGAATCAAATTGGCATGCCATTGACACTTGTCACACTTTTTTACATATGTAGTTATATCTACATTTATTATGGGCCAATAATAACTAGTACAAGATATTTTTAGATAGGACTAACCTATTGATGTGGGCTCGACATACTCCATGAACTTCCCATAACACTAGTTCAGATTTTGTTGAAGTTAAATAATGAAGCAAAGTTTCATCAAAACTATGATGGCAAAGGGTTGATCCAAGTAAGGTATAATGAGTGGTTTGGTGGATGAAGGCTTTGGATTATTTTTGAGACATGTTAGGTGGAAAAACTTGGTTACAGAGGTAATTATAAAGGTTTGAGTACCAGATAGAGCTAGGACCAACAATATCACAAATCATCATGATTGTTGAAGGTTCATGAGCTAGTGTTAACAAGTTCTCAACAAGGAATTGATACTCTTTAGCTATGTATGTTTTTCAAATCAGAGATATAATAGTGGCTATAGAATCTATGGTTTTGTTACTTTTCCTTGGTATATTCTCAAATTGAATGTTAGCAATCTATTATCTAAGAGTGTTGAATAAGGCCTTATATGAAACTAGCTTATCATTTTTGGTCTAAAAATGATTTATAACCTAATTGATGATTAATTGAGATCACCATAAACCTTAAGATGAGATACATTCCATTGTACCACTTGGTGAATACTTCAAATAAGTGCTTCATATTTGGCCATGTTGTTGATATAAGGAAAACTGATCCTGAATGATTTAGGGATGAGATCCCCTTATGGTGTAATAAATAAAAATCCTAGCCCTAATCTATGTGCTATGAATGATCCATCAAAATACAACTTCTAATTCTACTCCTAAAGAGGTGTGTTAATGATGTTCATTATGGATTCATCAAGAAATTAGAATATGAGTGGCTTTGTATCAGTAAGGGGTGCTTCAGCAAGCTGATTTATAAGAATTTACCCCTTAATGGCTTTTTAGTTGACATAATCGATGTCAAACTCACTTAAAATCATGAATCACTTGGCCATGTGGCCTTGTAAAACTATTTTAGATAGTAGATAATTGATCAAATCTACTATTAAAATAACCACAATCTTATTATTTAACATGTAATGGCATAGTTTTTGAGCTATGAAGACCATGGCTAAATCAAATTTTTCTATGGACATATAATTATGTTCATACATGAAGTGTACGACTTAGATAGTACATGGCATGATTTTTTCCATTATCATTATGCTGAGCCAAAAGTGCCCCCTAGGCATTATCAGTAGTAGATAGGTATAACAAGATGGCCTTCCTAGCATAGGAAACAACAAAATAGGTGGAGTCACTAGATAGTATTTTAGCTACTAAAAATATGTTTGACATTGATCATCCCAGTGAAATGTGACTCCCTTATTCAAAATATTTGTAAAAATATGGCATTTATTAGCTAATTATGATATGAAGCATCAAATAGATTGGATTTTTCCCTCTAAACTATAGCGCTACTTCAAATTAGTCAGTGGTTTCATCTCTATTATTGTTTTGAATTTATTTGGATCAACTATAATGCCTCAATGAGATATAATGAAGCCAAGCAATTTTCCTGATGTGACTCCAAAGACACACTTTTTAGGATTAATTCTAACTTTGTACTCATGTAGTCTTTCAAATATTTTTTGTAGCACTACTAGATGTTTGGCGCTAGTTTTTGATTTTCCAAGAATGTTATGGACATAATCTTCAGCAGTGACATGCATCATATCATGAAATATGATGGTTATGGCTCTTTTCTAGGTAGCCCCTACATTCTTAAGACCAAATGGCATAATTTGATAATAGAATGTTCCCCATGGAGTGGTGAATGTTGTCTTATGTTGGTCTTTTGGTGCTATCTTGATTTGGTTGTACCCTAAAAATACATCCATTAATGAAAGTATTTCATAACCCGCTATGGAGTTGATAATCATGTCAATTTTTGGCAATGGAAATTCATCCTTAGGGCAAGACTTATTTATATCATAAAAATTAGTATAAATTATGATCCCTTCTAGATTTTTACTAATTGGCACAACATTGGAGATCCACTCTAAATAGTTGATCAATCAAATACATCCTATTTCTAAGAGTTTTTCTAACTCTTTTTTCACTAATAAAAAAATGTGAGGATGCATTTTATATAGCTTTTGTTTTACTAGTTTAGAATCAGGATTGACCACAAGGTGGTGAAAAACCAAGGTGGGGTCCAAACCTAACATGTTAGAATATGCCCATGTAAAAATATCTACAAAATCCCTCAAAAGGGTTGTAAGGACTTCACACTCCATCTCAATAAGGGAAGCACCTAGCTTGATCTACTTTAAGTCATTTGGGGATCTAATGTTAACCTCTATTGTATCTTCCACTATAAGGGTTGAACCATCTTCAAGGATAATGGGAAAAGATTTGAATTGGTTAGAAACATTAGAGTCCTATATTAGGACTAGCTCTTTGAGTTCCCCTAGGCATGATGAATCATAGTCCCCCAATAGAAGGTTCATCCATGTAACAAAAACTATTGAAAACTCCTAGATGATTCAATCAAAAGCTTATTGTTCTTCAAAACTAAACTCAAACTCATAAACAAGTTCATCATTAGTGATCTCCTAAGCTATGGTTGAATAAGGTTGAACACCCCCATCTAATGGTGCCTAAAACAACTTTTCACTACTCAATTAACCTTTTTCTTTACTTTTACCCTAGTTAAAAAGTTCCTCAAAGAGATTTTCATTTTGGTACCTCAATATTTTAATTATTTTCTTTTGGCTAAGGGTGTTTACCCACTCTCTAAAATAGGCTTCAGGATCCAACTTGATTAAGAACCTTGATTTGTGGTCCCCCAATGGAACATTGTCCCTAAGGCTAAGAAAATCATAGAAAGCCTCATAATTTTGAAACTCATCAATCGAGACATTGGAATCTTGTTGGTCCCAGTCTATCAGTTGGGGATAATATAATGGTAGTAAATTATGACAAATGATTAGTCTAAGGGTATAAATAGAATGAGGGTTAAACAATTTGGTCTTGATGAGGTTGTCAAAAATGCTATGATCAGACTCTACTTTGTTGATAGCATCTTGATCACTATTTAATGGTGATGGAACATGTGTAATGAACTTGATATTCAATATGCATAAATACCCTTAAGGTAGGGAAACACCATATAATACTCCTTTAGGAAGGAATAACTCCACAATGTCTCTTCGAGGGGACAACCTCCAATATCCTCTTACAATAGAAGACTCAATGCTTACTTGATATCTTTACCATGATATTCATCTTCTATATATATACATCTATCTAACCCATGGATGGGTAACCTCTTAATCTAATGTAGGTCGACCATTATCCAATGTACTACTTCCACAAGTTACTATATTACCCTAATATATTGTACCCATATAACTAACTAAGGGAATGTGTGCCACATGTCAGCATCTCCATCAACCCATATATCATATCCCTAGGTACATAGCATTCCTTCCCTCCTTGACATGTTTCATCCCTAAAACATAGGAAGAAACCAAATAATGAGTGTGTTTCAAATCATTACACACTTGTCTCCAATCTCGATCATCTAGCCATCCATATGTGATCTTGGCAGGTGATAGCTCTCCAAGCTTGTTTCCAAATTTTATTGTGTTCCTCTAATTTCGTTCATGATCATAATTATACTGATTTGGTGTCCAAGCATAATTATTCCTCTTTTTATTCCATGTACCATATTCTGTTGTGCTACTATGATTCTAAGCATGACCATAGTAGGTATTCTTCCATGCATAGTCATAGTGTTTTCCCCATTCATTCCATGTGCCATAGTATTTTTTCTTTGGATTCCATGCATATCAATAATGATTGGAAATTTTATTTCCTATATAGACAAAATAATTGTTGTTATGACACTTCCTCACCTGGTTCCATGATTGTTTCCTCTCATGATGATGTGGGTGTCTATATACCTCAACCTTTTCCAATACTTTGAACTTATCCACCTTTGCTTCTACCTCTTCCACCTTTTCCTTCTTTGTCTCTTGAGTAGATGATTTTTTTCATTTGTAGTGTGTCTTTATCTATATCATTTGAATCTTCACCATGATCTTCATCACCTGTTTCAATCTCATCCTTATGATCTACCTGGATTGTTATTGGTGCCTTTTTCACTATGATATCTTGTAAAGTGATCTTTTTCTTATACCAAAACTTCATGAAATTTTTTTAAACATTGATATTCATTGTTCCCAAAGTCTCTAACCATGGATATCTAAGAACTATATCCATATCATCCATATCCAAAGCATAAAAATTTGAATGCAAAACATATTTTTCCATAATGAGCTTCAGATCTTTAAACATTGAAATATTCTTACCATCTACTTGAACCTCCTTGATATTATTTTCTTGAACATGTAGATGCTTAGCCACATTCATGTTAATGAAGTTAGACTTGCTGGTAGCGTTTATGGACACAACTACCTTCTTCTTTTGAATGTATCCATGAAATTGAAAAATTGACTCAGATTTCTTTAGAGCCAAATTATTTGAACCCTTCTTTTCTTCTTTTTCTTCTTCTTCTTCTTCTTCTTCTTCTTCTTCTTCTTCTTATTCTTCTTCTTCATATGCTTCTTCTTCTATTGATTCTTCTACTTCTTCTTTTTCTTGTTCTTCTACTGATTCTTCTATTTCTTCTTCTTCTTTTTCTACTTCTTCTTCTTCTTCTTCTTCTTCTTCTACTGATTCTTCTTTTTCTGCTTCTTGTTTTATAGCCCATCAATCTAAAAAAATATTTTCCATTTCTTTCCATGAAGAAAACCTTTCTGTACAACTCAACTGATCAAACCAATCTAGTGCAGGCCCAGACAAAAAAGGAGTTAATCATCTTTGCCCAAATTTTTTTGTAAAATTATTCTCCAAAAGGAGCCACCATTCTCTAGCATCAATATCATCTTCCCTTGAAAATAGTTGAAACTCCATGATCCACAAAAAAATTAAGGTTCATGAAACCCTAAAATGTCAAAACTGATCCATAAAATCACAAAAAATAACACCAAATAACTTGAAAAATTCTGATTTTTTTATTGTACTTTTCTTATATCTACTTACATCTCTAAAAAAAATTTTGAATAAAAATTCTTTATATTTTGAAAGATATAGTGATATTATTATAAACCCTAAAATAGAAATAACTCCCTCAAAATGAATCAAAAAATCTCAATTTTTTTACTAAAACTTATTTGAAATATTATCCATATCCAAAAAAAAAAATTGTGAAAAACTTCACAACCAATCGAATGTTATTGATGATTCAAAAAAAAACTAGGGTTTTGCTCCATAAATTTCCCAAATCGAAGCTCTAATACCACTTGTAATGATCTTGATATTCAATATATGAATAAATACCCTTAAGGTAGGGAAACACCATATAATACTCCTTTAGGAAAGAATAACTCCACAATGTCTCTTTGACGGGACAACCTCTAATATCCTCTTACAATAGAAGACTCAATGCTTACTTGATATCTTTACCATGATATTCATCTTATATATATATATATATATATATATATATATATATATATATATATATATATCTAACCCACGGATGGGTAACCTCCTAATCCAATGTAGGCTGACCATTACCCAATGTACTACTTCCACAAGTTACTCTATTACCCTAATATATTGTACCCATATAACTAACTAACGGGATGTGTGCCACATGTCAGCATCTCCATCAACCCATATATCATATCCCTAGGTACATAGCAACATGAGTAAGGTATATGGGGTTACCCTTAGGTAGTTTAAATCTAAGTCCATAGGGCCCTTTATATTTGGTCATAGAAATTAGCTCAAGTGTTCCCTATTGATTTGGTCTAAGGCCTCCTCCTTCAAATTCTTGATTCTTCATGATCCTATTGGGAATAGGATACTTTGTATTATCATAATAATCAGCCTACTTGTCATTATACAACCATGATTCATATCTCTCAAGAGGGTCTTATTATAGGCTAGATGCTGGTAAAAATGTGACAGGGCTTTTACCTTTGCCCTTTTGTTTCCATTTTAGATGAAGTGGCTTAGCTTTAGGTATTCTAAAGGACTTTGGGTTCTATGGAAGGTTTGCAATATGAAAGGTATCACAGGTTAAATACTCTCCCAGGCCATTGGATGAGATGGTATAATGAATAGATATTTCAAGAGGTGATATGTGGGAAAGGGAATTGAGGGTATTAGGATCAATAGAGTTGTCCTATAGTGAATCAAGGCATATTACTTTTCCTCTATTTTTCTTAGCCACTAGATTCATGATGAAATGATAGTTATAACTCTTGAACTCAGCCTCTAAGTGTTTTCAGTATTTGTATGGATGCAAATTTCTTAATATATAAACTTCCATCCCTAAATGGGAGAACTTGATACATTGGTGTAATGTCAATGGGACTGCATAAATTTCATATAACCAAGGTCTACCCAAAAGCATATTGTATGACAAATCAAGATCTATCATTTGAAAAAGTGTATCATGGGTTAAGGGCCCAAGGATAACTAGTAAGTAGATGGTGCCTTATGATTCTCATTATTCATTATCATAGGCTTTGATGGTTATTGTCTCTACCTAAAGATCTACCATAGTGTACCTAAGAAGCTTGATGAGCTTTAGAGACACTATGTTTAGACCTAATCCATTGTCTATAAGGACACATTTCACTTTATGCCACTTTATGCAAACTTTAATGTACAAGGGGTTATTATGAAATGGGTCAAGGGATGAAATATAAATTTGGTTGAAAGTGACTTGATGGGATAGAGCTAGGTGTCCAACCAAAGCTTGAAATTTTTCAAGGGATATCTCACTAGAAACAGTGGATTGACTAAGGAACTCGTTTAAAATATCCTTGTGGATTGTTAACATACACAAAAAATCTAAAATTGAAATTTTTGTGGGTATATTTTATAATTGTTCCAAAATGTCAAATTTCTTCTCATGGTTAATGTTAAATGGCTTATTTTGACGTTGAATGACTGTTGGGTGATGGGAGAAGTGGTAGATAGATGTGTGTCAAGAATAGTAAGCTTCAATCACTGAGTTGTGATTACACAATTGGGATTAAATATAAGACCATGATTTCTAACAAATGTTGGTGATGGTGGGGACCAGATAAGATAAGTCTCAATTACTAGTGCACTTATGCATGGTCATGAGGCAATGATGGGTTATCAATATATGGTCTAAAACTAGTGATCCATGCTTTTTGGTTCACTTGTATATAGTACCAAGTCAAAGAAGGGTTACCAATGTGAATTGGATGAATGGTATTGTTTAGTAAAGGTCTTGATTGATTGGTATTCAATCTTGGATTGATGGAAATGATATTGACCTACCTCCTACAATATGTCCTATAACCCTATTGTAGTCATGTGCAACTACATGGTAGGTCTATTCGTTGTTGCCATTTTGCCCTTGATTCTATCCATTATTTGGTCATTGCTAGTTCTATTATTGATTATATTGGTTTGGCCTTTGTTTTTGATAATGTTTATTTTGTTGTTGCACTAGCCATTATTGTTGTTATTGTTGTTGTAGTTGTTATGGCTAGTTGTTATGTTGGGAAAATGGGTTTTGATAGATTCTAAGAGTCTTATTAGAAGTGGAAAAAGCACCATCTAATGTTATCTCCCTATTCTCCAACATATTCTCAATTAAATGTTTAATTTGTTCACAGTAGTGAAAATTATGTCCATTAAACCGATGATATTCACAAAATTCATTTTGGTGGTACCAGTCAGGATAAGGGATGCCTTAAGGATAATGTTTTGGTATATGCCAACTAATCATATTAGTGGTAGAAATATTGTAAAGCATATATTTAATAGGCTCTCCAAGATCACTAAAAACATGATGAGTGGGTACTATTCTCTTTGGAGGAGGGGATTTCAATGGGAAAGGTTTATACATTTATTGCATGGGCTTGGGCTATTGTGATTACTATGTTTGCTAAAAAGTTTATGGGTTAGGAATAATTTTCATATGTGGTGTGGGCTGATTAGATTGTGTTTGCACCATTTGGACATGATGTGACTATGTGACCCCATTTCTATAAATATTTTTGTTAAAGTTGAATTGCCTTGATCTTTCATTGCTATTGGCCTATGTTAGTTGCAATTCTTATGCTTGGACTAGGTGTTGGTTTTGTCCATTTCTAGGATTTTTACCTTGATTCTAATTGGATGAGGTAAGCTTGATGATCCATTTATTAATGATGGTGCACTTGATCAATAAACCTTTATTAATTATTTCCTTAAAGGTATGTACACACTGTAGTTCTAGATGATAGGATATCTCACTATGCAAATAATTAGTAAACACAGTGGCTAATTATTTATCTGGTAAACTATGGGTGAATCAACTTGAAAGAGCTCTCAATAATTGTAGATAACTTTTCAAACTTTCATCAGACTTCTATTTGTCTTGTGTCAAGTCTACAAAATATATTTCATGCTTGAGATTATGTGAAAAGTGTTGCACAAACTTGTCTAAAACATCATCAAAATTAGAGATAGAATTCTTGGGGAACTTTAAAAACCACTCCAAGTCTTGTCTTTCTAGACTCCTTGGGAACAATAGAAAAAGGTATATGTCTCTATATGCCACTCAATGGCATGAAACAAAAAACTCATTCAAATGATCCTTGGGGTCACCTTTCCCTTTGTATTTATCAAATTTTGGTGGTTCATATCTTAGAGGAAATGGTATATATAATTACTCCATGTTAAATGGATAACACACATCATCTAACTTAAAATTTTAAGTCTATTTCCTAGCTTATATGGTAGCAATTGCATCCTTCATCGGTTATAGTTCTTGGGTTAGGAAACTAGAGGGAACATTAGCTTGAGGTAGAATATTGGCCTGGGTAGATGGTTGAGTGGTCACAAGTGGAGAACTTTAAATAGGGTATGATGGAGGTATTTATTGGGATACATTATTTTAGTTAGGGAATGAACTAGGAATATGCATATATAGATTAGGATTTAATTATTGGAATTATATGTGTTGTGGTACAATATTCTAGTTTGGGTTAGGTAAGTAGGTTTGGTTTTGGGAATTTTCAAGTTGAGATGGAGGGATATGGCCATACTATGCCTACTAGGATTGAATAGGGAATTTTTGTCAACTAATCAAACCTTGATGTTGAGGGATTACTTGTAAACCAAGAACCTATCATTGAACTAGTGGCACACTTTATACAAAAGGCAAAGGTTGCCTGATTGGTACTTGAGGAACATTAGAACTTATTTTTTACATGAATCCTTATTAGGAAGTTGATGCTTATTAGAGATTTAAAATCTCTCACTAACCAATATTCATATGTTGTTGATTAGAAATATTTTTTATTTGAATTGGTATATTGGTCTATGAGGGACAAGGTATGTTCCCTATTACTTTATGAGGTGGAACATTGGTTGCCTCTTATTGAGGTGGCAATGTATTCTACCTTTTCTATGTTGGTATGTTGTATCGTGCCTATTATTATATAATATTACTCATTATCTTTTGATTAAAATTTGTCATGTTTTGTTGTTGAGGCATGGTGTTGGTCACTAATTGACTACTTAATCCTATTAGTTAAGCACTTGAAGAAGTGGCTAGTTCAATATTAGTAGCAGTTATTGGTTGAGGTTGGGATGTAGAAAATCCTACTCCTTGATTTAGATAACCACTCATGGTTTTAATTAAAGTTACACTCATTTTTGTATTAGTTATTGGGGTATTTACACCACTTTGGTTCAGATTGGACATTTCTTGCACATTATCCATTGTATTCTATGTAGAAGTATAAGACACTTATTTTATGGTTGGTGTATGAAACAAGTTGTCAATTGAAGTGTTCTACATGAAGTGGTTTTCACCTTGATTGTCCTAACCATTAAATTCTATTAACACTCCTGTTGAGGGAACTAAATATATGAGAGGCCGATTTGACATGGTCATCTGATTAAAATTGCATGCTAGGTTCAAGTAGGTTTGGTATGCTATTTACATCTATATAAAGTGATCCTCCATGATGTCCTTGCCTTTGAAAAGCATACTAGAGTCCTGATATGTCATTTGGGCAAAAGGATTTCTAGAAGAATCCTATTGACTATATAGTATGTTATGAGGCATTCTTCCTAGACTTGGAAAAGTCTCATGGGGGAAATCTATTGAAAACTTGACCCCTTATTCTATATATCTAACCAAAATCTCATCTTTTTTATCTAATAAATGATGTTCAAAGAGATAAGGATCATATGTGGATGGTGAAGTAACATAGTATCATTATTGAGGAAAATATTCTTCAATAGTAGGTATTGTATCTAGGTATCAATTTGTTTGTGCTTGATCTTACTCTAAGTAAGGATATTTTTTACCAAGTAATGGGCCAATGGGTCTTGGTTCTATGCCCCTGTTTGAGCATTATAATAGGGATAAGAATTCATCTCATAAGCAACATTATCTGCATAAGGGTCATAGACCATTACTTTATGTGCAACTACATTACTAAATCCTAGATTATACATGAGACCACTACAAGTGTAGGAAGACATATTGGGATCCATAGTAAATTTTTCATGGTAAAAGGGAATAGAGTTGTATAAAACTCTAAAAAAGTGATGTCTAAAAAGATGTTCAAACTTGGTCTAACTCGGTCAAAAGGATGGATATGTATATCCAAAAAGGTTGATGTAATGACTTGTGACAAAATAAGCTAACATCAAGTATCTAACATTACACATCTCACACAAAAAGGTTAAGTAATAGGATCAAAAATCAAAATGCTAATTTCTAGGTCAAAGTGTTTCAAATCAGTCTAATCTAGGAAAAACAAAAGTTGTTAGGTCTTTTGGCCAAACACAAGATCAAAATCTAGGCTCAAAAAAAACATGTGCTAGGTCTTTTGTCTAAATGACATCTAGATCTAGACTTTAAAAGATGAGATTTTTAATCTAACTGATTTGAAACACTTATAATAAAAACTAGGCATTTGACTCTTAGATGTAAAATTGATCAATAAGTATGAGGTATGAAATGAAAGTCACTTGGAGATAGTTTATTTTCTCCTAAATGATGGCACAAAGCTATATTATTTTGATAGATAAGCTAGGCAAAGGTGAATGATGTAACCATGCTAGATAAATGAATCTTAAAGAAAAATCAAAATGTTTGTACCTTTGGAGCAAATAGGACTCTACACAAAGAGGTATATGAAAACAAGTCTCAAAATGATTTAAGTAATGTAACAATGCTAAACTAATCAAAATATGTGATAACTTCTTGTTTCAAGACTCTAAGGTAAAAAATGGTTTCAAAATAATTTTGGCAGAAAAATACTACCCTCCTTAACCCAAATGATACACACACAAAGTTAGACAAATCCCTAAGGCAAAAGTATGCTATCAAATGGACCTAAGACAAAAGGTGCATTAGGATTGATGGTATAAAAATGTAGCCTAAGACTCAAAGCATGAATGATATGTACGATGACTTGAGCCCTAAAAAGTGATGATAATGACGTTGAGTATAAAAATGGCCCTCAATTCAAATTGGGAATTGAACTAAAGTTAAAGCAAGTCAAGTGCAAAGTGGCAAACCCAATTTAACACATTAACCTTTTAAACTTGGAAGATTCCAATTTTGAATTTAAATTATCAATAAGGGACTTAAACATAATGTGGTAAAAGGTCTAGACTTAAATAGGCAACATAAATGCACTGATTTGAAAGATATGACACAAAATGTATGATGATGATCTTAAACAAATAAAAAGATTTTTTTTCTTGGGCAAGATAATACCTACTTGTTTAAATAAATTTTGGAACAATGTGTTTAGTTATGTCATTTTTGTTAACACTAAGTTTTGACTCCACACAAAAACCAAGTAATCTAAGATAAAAATAAATTAACTAACTAATCATCTTAAATCTTAAACTGACAAGGTATGACAAAGTGGGGTTAACTAACTAATTATTTTTTGAATATTATAGATAGATCAATTACATAGGACTTTCACATCCAATGTGTGAAAAGATGGGTCTATGGCATTTGGCTTGATGTAAAAATGTCTAGCCATTTTTATAACCACTACATCTATTGTTTGCTTAGTGTAGTGTAATGTCCAATGTGCTTATATGTCTTAGACTTATTCTTAGTGTTAGGAGGTGGTTTAACTACTAAAACCTTTAATCTAGTGGGTTGATCCTAATTTATATACCCCCCCATGGAGAGGGGTTGAAGATAATGCTAGGAGATAAATTATTGGGTCAAGGCTTCCTTAAAAAACTCATGGGAGGTAATTAAGTCTCCCTAACAAACCAAGATGCATGAAATAAATGACAAGTAAAAGAGATTTAAAGGTTGTTTCTAGGTCACCCAATCCATGTAGGTATTGGGTAGATCCTTGATAACTTCTCTTCTATGATTTTAGACTAAGGCATTTTGAAATAAAGATGAAACTTTTGATGCCAAAAGTTCCTTAAAGGGGATGGATGGGAGAGCATACATGCACGATCTTTCTTTTTGTCAAACAAAACTAATTAAGCCATGATCTATTGAATACAAACAATGAAAATGTGTTCAATTTTAAAGCACTTAATTAAAAAGTGTGTTGGAGTTCTTTAGTCCCTTGGATTTAAGATGTAAAAACATATAAATATTGCACCAAAAATAGTAAATTAAATAATAATCACCTAAGTTCATTTTAAACCCAAAGTTTGAAGTATTCAAGACTTAGCATGTTAAAGATTCATTTTAGGCACCAAATTTGAAGTATGTATGATTTTAACCAAGTTGCTGTTAAAACTCCAAATTGAAGTGTATGATTAGTTAAAACACCAAAATTAACTTCCAAACTAGCCTTTCAACTTGCAAAAATAACATTAGGACTACCTACTTTGAAATACTTATGAGATTGAGCAAATAATTTTATAAAGTAAACACCTGTCAACCCAAAGGCATAACCTCAATAATAAATGCATTAGATTATACTTGGTTATCAACTTGATTTTATTAAAAAACTATGCAACTTGAAGGTAAATTGATAGCATATTCTAAAAAAACGTGTGGTTTTAAAAAAAAAATCATCAAAAATAAAGTCCATATGACCCAAAACCAAGCTTCAAAAAATGGCCTATTAGCTCTCAGGTATGTGTTATTTAAAAAAAAAACAAAGTGACCATTGATAATTATAATTGACCATCAATGGTTATACCTAACCATCGACAGTTGAAAATGACTGTTGGTGGTTGTACTGACCATCTACGATTGAAAATGACGTCAGTGATTGCACTTACTATTGGCGGTTGATTTGTAAACTTGCGACAAACAAAAATGGAAAAATAAAGTTATAAAATCAAATTTAACAAGTTTCAAGCATTCAAATCTTAATTTAATACTTGTATATTTATCTTCTTAGTATTTAGAATTCATTATGTCCCACCAATTGTGCCATTTGTGAATGCAGGATTGCAATAGGGGGAGATTAGTATGGTGTTAGTGAATGAAATCAAATCTAAACAAATAACACACTAAGCTAACACCCTAATCCTATCTCATGGGGGGAATATATTAACAAAATAAAATAAGAAACACAACTAGAATGCAAATACAAAGAAATCCTTCACCTTCCTTGGATGTTCCAAATAGCTTATTGAAGTGGCTTGCTCAGCTTGTGCTCAATGAGTCTTCATCAAAGTAGGTTTAGCTATCTCCTCTTCTCCTTGGCACCTTTGTGATGGATTTGCCTTTGGCTTGGATCAATAATTTGGACTTATAACACTAATTTCAATGGATTTTGGAATGATTTGTGTATTATAACGTTGCACTATCCAAGCTTAAAATTATAGCTTTAAAACCTACTAATTATAGATTTTTGAAATGGTTCAGGATCAACTATGACCATCCATCTCAAGAATGAGATGTGTGTCCATAAATAAATTTACTTATTTAATTAAATCTATAAATATCCCCATAAATATTTTGGATAAGGATGCATTAAATAGGTATGGGAGGCATTAAAGAGGCATGGGAGGCATTAAAGAGGCATGGGAGACCCATAGTCCTAATATTTTGTGCATTTATGGCCTAGGGATGTCTTTCCAAGAAATGATGTCATTTGATGATGCAATTATTCAATATCAATTTCCAAAAATAAATATTCAACAAGTTTCATGGAATTTTAACTTAAGATCTTGATTTGGTTTAATTAGCCTTAAACATGATTAGTCAATGTTGATGCAAACCTTAGCAATTTGTGTCCAAATTAATCAAATTGGTTAAAATGTCATATTATTGGCTCCAAATTTGACTAGATTAGAATTAGAAGTTGATGTTAGATGCATTGGAATCATATTCCCATTTAGGATGTTCCCAATGTAAAATAATAAAGGCATGTGTCTTATGCAATAAATTTGATAAAAAAGAGCAATTCATAGCACCTAGGTGTGGAAATGTCATTTTGACTCAAAATGATATGATCAAAGTTACCTGATTCATAAATTGCATTACCCCATTTAATGATACTCTCTCTAAAATCAGTATTTGAATATAAAAATCTCAATTTATTTAATCCATTTTAGTGTTTTTAGGCTAAATTGTGCATTTTGGTATAAATTGGTCAAAAGCCTAGTTGGAGGTTATCGATGCACATTTTTAGGTGTCTACAGTTTACCCCTATTTGGGAAGGTGTTGCAAGCTATAAGCATAGTAATGTCTTCTCATAGAATGAAAAGGTCTTACATGTCTATAACTTTAATGACAATGGATGAACTATATGACCATTGATGGTTATACCTAATCGTTAATGTTTAAAAATGACCATTGATGGTTGCACTAACTGTCAGTGGTTGAAAATGACCATCGATAGTTACACTGACCATTAGTGGTTACTGTGTAAACTTGTGACAAATAAAAAGGCAAAACAAAGTTATAAAATGAAAATTAACAAATTTCAAGCATTCAAATCTTAATTTAAGACTTATATATTGATCTTCTTGGTACGTAGGATACGTTAGGTCCCACCGAGCATTCCATTTGTGAACATAGGATTTCAATAGTGGGAAATTAGTATGGTGCTAGTGAATGAAATAAAATCTAAACAAAGAAAACACTAAGATAACACCCTAAGCCTATCTCAAGGGGGGAGTATATTAACAAAACTAAATAAGAAACACAACTAGAATGCAAAGATAAAGAAATCTTTCACCTTCTTTGGATGCTCCAAATATCTTGTTGAATTGGCTTGCTCGGATTATGCTCAATGAGTCTTCATCAAAGGAGGTTTGGCTATCTCCTCTTCTCCTTAGCACCTTTATGATGGATTTGGCTTTGGCTTGGCTCAATAATCTAGAATTATAACACTAATTTCAATGGCTTTTGGAGTCATTTGTGTATTATAACTTTTTACCATCCAAGATTAAAATTATGGCTTTGAAACCTTCTATTTATAGATTTTTAAAATGGTTCAAGATCAACCATGATCATCCATCTCAAGATTGAGATGTGTGGCCATGAATAAATCTAATTATATAATTAAATATATAAATATCCCCATAAATATTTGGGATAAGGAGTCATGAAAGATGCATGGGAGACACATAGTCCTAATATTTTCTGCATTTATGACCTAGGGATGCCTTTCCAAGAAATGATGTCATTTGATGATGTAGTTATTCAATATCAATTTCCAAAAAAAAATATTCAACAAGTTTCATGGAAAATTAATTTAAGCTCTTTATTTGGTTTAATTAGCCTTAAACATGATTAGTCAACTTTGATGACAACCTTGGTAATTTATGCAAAAATTAATTAAATTAGTCAAAATGACATATTATTGGCTTAAAATTTGATTGGATTGGAATTGGAAGTTGATGTTAGATGTGTTGGAACCGTATTCCCATTTAGGATGTTTCCAACTCAAAATAACAAAGGCACGTGTCTCATGCAATAAATTTGATAGAAAAAAGAGTAATATAGAGCACTTAGGTGCAAAAATGTCATTTTGACTCAAATTGATCTGATCAAAGTTAGTTACTTCATAAATTGCATTGCCCCATTTAATAATACTCTAGCCAAAATTGACACTTGAATATAACAATTTCAACTCATTTAATGTATTTTAGTGTTTTAGGTCAAATTGTGCATTTTTGGTATAAATTGGTCAAAATCCTGGTTGGTCAAAACCTCTAGTCTCTTCAAGTGGGAACCATTTTTTTTAAATGTCATGAATTCAAATTTTGGGTTAATGGTGGCTCTAACTATATATCTGCATTCCTCCAAAGAATGTAGGATAAATCTAGTCTCTTTGGTGACCAATTCCTTATCCACCCATTAGATAGTGTGTAGTGTACATGCATATGCTGATCTAATGAACTGGCAACTAATTCACCTATCCTAGTCATATAGGAAATGGATGCGTGTTGTCAAGTTAGATCATTATATTGAAAATTACACCTATTTGTCTAAGTTTAAATTTTGTGGATTTCATATTCTTGGGAGGATATATAAGGACAAACTTCCTTTTTTTTTAAACATAATTCGATTTAATTTGAATACATTTGGAAGCTAGATTTTACTTAGAACAGATTAAGGGCTTATATTATGAAATCAACTCCAATATGGGGAAGGATAAACACCATAGTTTACAATCTATGTTTATTAAACACACACACAATAGAAAAGTGGAAGGGAAAAACATGAGCCAAAATATATAGAAAGGGAAAACTATTTACAAAGGGAAGTAAAAAACAAGACTAAACAAAGCCATTTATGAGTTGGGAAAATTATGAGACCTTATGAAGCAATTTTTGACAAGATAGTGAGAAACCACAACATTATTTAAATTGTATCTAGGGGATAAACATGAGGCATGGGTGGGAAGAAAAATATGGGATCAAAAACTTGACCACACATGTTTTCATGATGAATATAAGGAATATGTCTCAAATTGATGTTTGGAATACTAACAACAGTATTCATACCTCCTAAGTCTTTACTTTATGGTCATTTTTTTGGATCTTTATGTTGAATTGAATCACCTTTAGGCATCTCCAGAGGTGGGCTTAGGGCCAAAATCCCATGGAGATAAACATGAATATAAACTTATTGATTATTGTTTCTACCCTCTTCTTTAAACACTTTTTATTTTTTACAGTCCACATCATCATGTACCTATTTTTATTTAATGTGAAACTCACTATTTTCATGACTTATCTCATTTTTTTGGAATGAGACTAAATTTGGATTTTCATTGTATTCTCCTATGAATTCCTTCTCTTGGGTTAAAATTGCACTATTTTCTTTAAAACAATTAATGAAATAAATCAATTCCTCTATTGTAGTGCTCACCACAGTATAATTTGAACCATCACTTTCATATCCAACACAAAAACTTGATCTTTTTATATTTTCTCCATTGTAAGCGTATATTGAATTTGTAAAACTTCTCTTTATTTTATTTTTACAATTCCATAGAGATATTTTAAAAACTTTACACTTTTTGGATCATCAACAATCTCAAAAATCATATTTTATTTGAAGGTTAATATGAAGAGGAAACCATCTCTTATTATATTATCATTTGTAAAAATCCAATCAGCCTCTAATTTAGGATCTTTCAAAACACTTATCTCTTTTACTTCTTATTATTTCGACCCAAAGCTTTTAATGTGTGAATATTATGTTTTTAGATTAATATCTTCATGGATGCAACCAAAATCAAACCATGGGCAAGGATAGAAAAATTTAGAAAATTAAAAGCATGAGATGTATTCCATAATTTCTAGGCATCATTTCAATGCAGTAACCAATCTTAATTTTCAAGGGGATTATTCCCTTCAAATTATAGGAATCAAAGGCACCTTTTCAATCCCCAATGGAGTTTCCAAAAATTATTGGTGTAAAATTTGGTCACTTTGGATTTGTGACTCACCCAACAAGAAGTGATACAAACTCACTAATAGTTGGATAAATTATTTTTGAGATGGTGATTCTCATCTACATTTGAAATGGGTAGTTACTTTGTAATATATGGGTATTTTGTGGTTTTTGTGTACTTTTAATTATAAATTGCAAAAAATAAACAAAATCAGGAAATGGTGGAATGTGAGAAGAATAGAGAAGGAGAGATGAGAAACCCATGATGGAATGGATGTAGAGAACCACCATAATGACTTGGATTTGAATGAAGGTGAAAGCTACACATTAAAGAGAAAACACATATTTCTTCTAACAACACAACATGAGATAAAACTAAAAGAGAGTAAGTTACTTTGGGAGATCAAATGCAATTGGTGCTTGGAAAAATAAGTTATGCATTAACAAAAGAAAAATACACATCCATTAAGGAAAATAATACACAAATTTATATTATTTCCTTGGTTAATGAAAAAAATAATGATCACGAATTTTTCTTATTATTCCTATTCAATATTAACAAATTCCAGACATCAAAAAACCCCTTTACAATAGCCATTTCTTATATTTATAATAAAAGGGAATGGGATAACATTTCACATTCCATGTGACCTTTCATATTATTATTTTTGTATTATTATATTTATAATTCTTTTTACAATATTAATTCAAAAAAATCATAATTTGGGCCCACCGATCCTTGTCCACTAGGTGTGAGAGTCCAAAAATAGTATGTGTCACACCCTAACATTTGAAACAAGGTCATGTAAAGGGGGAATTCGGCCAAAAACTGAAAATTGAGCATGCTAAATGATATCTTAATATTAATTTATTTACATCACTATATATATATATATATATATATATATATATATATATATATATATATATATATATATATTTTAAACCATTTCAATGTTTCAAATAAGAGCCAAAATGGATTTAGGATGTGGAATATATGGTCAAATATAGAATCCATGCCTAATGCACTTGTGATGCATTGTTAGAACAATATTTATTCATATATTTTTTCCCATAAAACTATTAACCATGGGATAAAAAATTACATCATTAAATATATATTTTCAATACCTTTCCAATGCTTTAAAATAGATTCAAAACAAAGTTCAAATGCAAATTTTATGGGCAAAAAATGAATTTGAAATTTCTCCTCTAGGCTTG
>JARHVA010001962.1:1940000-2065000 GCA_037957365.1 Torreya grandis | reverse complement strand
GAATCTTTGGGATGAAAAATGTATCAATTTATGGCCTTTTATGTCTAAATCAAAGATGACCCCCTTGATGATATATATCCAACACATCAAGTGATAACCAAAATAGAGACTAGAGGTGAAAGTTATGCCAAAATGGATATTTTAGACCTCATGGGACCCTTCATCTCTATTATCTCCACAAGTTCTAGATCCTTAGTGTGAAAAATTCATACATATCTAGACTCTTATATCTTAAGAAAAGATTATCCTCTTGACAATATTTATCCAATGCATCAAATAAGGAAAAAATAAAGACCATATGTGAAAGTTACGTTGAAATAGAGAATTACACTTATTAGGCACATGAGGTGTGAATAGTACTTGATTTATCTAATTTATCCAAAATTAAATTTTTCAAAGTGAAACATGTAGGAGACCTAGTACACCCATGAGACCTCATTGATCTAGTGTCAACCTCTGGTTTCTTCAAGTGGGAACTAAAATTTAAAAATATCATGAATTCAAATTTTGTGTAAAACACACATTATCATGAAAAAATTTAACCAACTTCAAAACTCCTAAGTTATAATTTTCATACTTCATTTCTTCCTTACTAGTCATTTTTCCAATAGTTCCTCGTCATTTTCCATAACCCCTAGAATTTTAACTAGAGATGCATGAAATATAGGGCATAGAGATTTAAAATCTAGGGTAAGTCACATGGTTTAGGGTTTGGGGGCCAAACAATGTGTACCAAGACTTATACCATTGTGATCCTCTCAATGAGATGAATCCATTAACTATTATTTTTTACAAGGGTATGAAAAGAATATCTAGACTTAAATAAAAACTTCAAACAATACTACACTATCTACAAAATAATTCTTCCTAGATCAAAAGATATGTTTTTTATCCTTTTATTTCATTGAATAACTACTACGCTAGATCTAAAAAAACATACACCACATAAACTTTCCCAAATCATAACTCTGATACCACTTCTAATGAAATTTTTTCAAATAATCACATAAACATAAATAGTATGGGTTGATCATCAAATATATATCATATTAACAAGATAATAATAAGCAAATACACACCAATAGTTGATGACATAGTATAATAATTGATAAATAATAATGATCCACTTTGAGGGTTAAACCTCCACAAGCATGAAATAAGAACATTTTTTTAAAGATCCTCAAGACCAACACCTCCCTCCCATTTATACTCTACATAATCTATGGTTACTCTAAACTCTTACCCTACAAATAATTTAATGACATAGATAAATGTGACATGATAATGTAAAGACTTATGTAATCCATATGTCAGCCCTAAATATCCATAGACATGTTGTAAGTTAAGGGCATGTCAATGGATAATTATTTTGAATATGATATAGTGAAGGGTCCCCAAAAATATAATCTTCCTTGCATCAATTTCTACAGTCATGTATCCTTGTGGTGGGATCATGTCCAACTACAAAGGGAGACAATATGAAAAGAAAAAAAAACTAGGATAAAATGGTAAAAAAATAGAGGTAAACTTATATTATTTAATTATTAGTTGAGTCTATTCAAAAAGTTGCATAATTTGAGTGAAAGGAAGTGTTGACCAATTTTAGTCTACATACCAAAAATTTACCTAGTCAAAGAGTCCAAAGAAGGAGCAAGATCTTGATTGAATAAGTGACCTAATGTCATGAAGATAAGATAGACCTCAAGTGGAAATCATATAGCTTTTGCAAATATTTTAAAACAATTTAAGTAACCTTAAAGTGTGATATGCTTGATCTTCAAGGGATAGGTCTATAGTTGTAGGTGAAAGGTCCAAGTAGTTTTCATGGTGTCCAAGAACATGAACCAAGTTGCACAAGCTTTAGGAAATCATTATATTCTTAAAAAATTGAGTGAAATATGGATTGTGCAAATTTGAGGAACCAAACTATTACCAAGACATCATATGAATATATATAAACTAGCTTGTTTAAGTAATTTTTATCTTCACTTAGAAAGCTCTCAGAACTAGTGGATCAAGTGGGTTCACCATTTTTGGTATCAAGAACATTTCAAGCAAATTTGGTCCCTCCATGATTCTTGTGCTTCAAGATATAAATATTCAAAGTGATTCAAATAATGGGAGGTGTTCATATGAGAGTCAAATTAAAGGTCAAAAAATCCATTGGAACTTAAATTTGATAGTCTATAGAATGTCAACTACGTCCATAGGGACATCAAATGTCATTCATGAAAATGTCAAATTTAAGCACTGTAAATTAGCCATTGGGGTTTTAAATAGGTCCAAGATTAATGGCTCACATTCAATCATACACCTTGATCTAATAGAATGAGGTATCCTAGTAGTATCAATGGCTCCCTAGAATATCAATGGAGTGTATTTAATTGTACATCAAGATTAAAGAAGTGAAATAAGTTAAAAGGGTTAGAGGATCATGATTATGAATACAAAGAAGACAAGTGTCAAAATTTAGTGGGTCCTAGTAGAATATCAAGGACTTGTGTGTATTCGTATATCCAGATCTAACGGTATGAGTAGATTCAATAAGTTAGCATATTTATGGGACCAATAAGCATGAATATAGTTAGGAAAAATGTAAATGTTCCAATTTGGCAATTGACAACTAATAAACAAAAGTGAGCTCAAGACATTTTTTATATAATTAGGACTTATTTTAGACCTAGGAAAATCAAATGTCAAAGAGTTGAGATCAAAAGCAACCTAAGGTCAAACCAGGGGTCACATTTCAGGGACCAAGCATTACAATTAGAGCTCCATATAGGTAAAATAGGTCTTTTGGGCCTAATACAAAGGTTGAAGATAGACCATTGATTGTGAAGCAAGGAAAATCAGCCTACGATTTTTTGTGGATATTATGACTATGTGAAAACCAATAATTGGATTATTTCTCACCTATAGTGGACCTATGTTTGATATTTAAGCAAATGCATATGTATATGTGATCATGAAGAGGCATCTCACCTATCATTAGGGTAACATTTTTATTAAATAGGTAATGATGTCCACCTAAGATAAAAGTGGCATAATTATGCCAATTCCAAGGCATGGCCCTCATTAGAAAATTAGATAGATAATGACATAGAGTTATAAGAAAGAGGACCTACTAGTTCAATAAGGTAAATGGAATTTTAATTCTTTTATAAAATTGTTCTTTGTTGATAAGATCATGAGTCAGCATCCTCGAGAATACTAATCCATCAAGAGAAGTTGAACCTCATTCAAATTTTTATATCTAATTAGTTCTCTCTCTCTCTCTCTCTCTCTCTCTCTCTCTCTCTCTCTCTCCTCTCTCTCTCCTTCTCTCTCTCTCTCTCTCTCTCTCTCTCTCTCTCTCTCTCTCTCTCTCTCTCTCTCTCTCTCCTCTTTCTCTCCTCTCTCTCTCTCTCTATTTTTTGGATAAATATAGGCTTTTAAGCCTTAAATCATATCCCTCTTTTTTGTAGACTAGAATCGACCAAAATTTGTATTGTAACAACTTTTGATGTAATAAAGACTAAATTCCATTATTTTCTAAGTTGGATTGAAGTATGTTCCATGAATTCATATATTGGTTAAGTGAATGTATGTTCCTTGTCTATTTCTAAGTTTTTCTCACCTTCAAAGAGTACTTAGTAGTTCTTACAAGTCATTATAAGTGCAATTTATAGTTAGTTATCTAGCCTAAAAGTGGATATTTTCCCTCTCATGCTAATTTGATTTTTGATTAATGCCTTATTCTAAAATATTTATGTGAGACTAATCTTCCTTGGTCTTGAAAGTGTCTTACAATATGTATTGTGTGAGTGGGACTCTAACCCATAATTACCTTATTAGAAAACCAATAGTTTTGGCATGCCTGGTGGGACTCTAACCCATAATCACCTAATTAGAAGTCAACATCTTTGAGAATAATAATCCATCAAGAGTAGTTGTACCTTATTCAATGTTTTCTATATACTTAGTTCTCTCTCTCCTTATTTTTTATATAAATATAGGCTTCTAAGCCTTAAATCATATCCCTCTTTTTGGTATGACCAAACTCTGCCATGAAAGAGTATATGGAGGAGTTATACAAGCTCACCATTATATTTGGTTGTATGTAATGTGAACAAGATAAGATACCAAGTTATGTTAGTGGATTCATATTTATATTTTATATTATTTTTAATATTTAATTTTAATTTTGTGTATAGATCCTATTAATGTGCATCAAAGACATGTGAAAATTTGTTTAGAAGGAAACAAATGAACTCTAGAGGTATAGGAAGGTTATAAAGATGAAGATGATAAACAAATAATGATATATAATAGGATACTCATGAAGTGAAGCAATAACTTCATAATATCATAACTAGGACCAAAAGGAAGAAGACATTATTCTAGAGGATGTTTTACTCAATTATTATTAATGCTAACCCTAAATAATATTGAAATTGTTTATATTTTAGATTTTATAGAAAATAGAAATACGTGTACATATAAATGTAAAGGGTTGAATCTGATTTGAAAACTTCACTTATGAAATATTGAAATTATTAAATAGGATATGATACTTAGATTTTATGTCTCAAGAAGTATGTCAAAAAATGATCATGGATCACTCAAATCATGATATAGAACTTTGTTTACACATAAAAAGTATCATTATCCCTAGACTAGTACCATCTAATGCCACGTTCCTAGTTTTATGGTTTTGCCTTTACATATTTGTCATTTTTGTTTTAATACAAGTAGGTGAACTTATTTGTCTTTAAGATATGTGTGATCCCAAGGTTTTTTTATGTGTGAAACTCATAAAATTTTGTCTCTTTCACTTGAATCCCAAAGTCAGCTTTTAATGATATCAATAGTCCTAAAAAAGGGGAAGAAATATGGGTTGAGATGATCCCAACCACTCCCAATTGAATGGTTGGGCTCTGTCTACATATCTAATAATTCAAAGATGTTATCAGATGTCATGTTGTTTTCCCTATTAGTTCAATGAAACTTGTAAACTATCTCTTGATACTTATAAATTGGTAACATTGGCTTATCACTTGAGTTTTACAAACTTTGAAAATACTTAATGCTAGTGACCTATTAGTAAATTTTAAATAGTAGGGTAGCGATTTTGAATGTGAAAGTGTTATATTATGCTTGATATAGGGGTAGTAGGCTTGCACCTATTTTGTATTTATATGAGGCTCTTTGGGTAACTTCTCATGCCACTAACACCAAAGATGGATTGGCCAAAAATAGGAATGATTTAAATTTTATATCTAACCATCACTTGGCACAAGATGTAAACATCATGCTTAGGTTATATGATCAAGCTGTATGTTCTAAGTCTTATGTTATTGTTATGAAAACATAAACATTGATATAATGATCAAGATATGATTGAGTAGGATAAATATTTTGGTTAAAATAGACTAGGGAAATTCCTATAGGTGGGTGATAAAAACTAGAGAGGATCACACCCATGAAAAGCATGTGGATATGAGATAATCAAAATTAAGATTCATATTTGTATGCACAACTCATGTAGGCTACAAGTAGGCTAAAATTAACATTTTAAGTATCTAATACTAGATTTTAGTATCTATCAGTTCCCCTTTTTTATTCTAGTATTGAAATGAAAATCAAATAGAGTAAAAGGATAAACTTATGTACTAGAGTGTGGGAAACACACTTTGTATTTAGGAGAAAGCTCCAAATGTGAAAATTTCTCCATAGAAACCTATAATGAGTATGTACTAACCAATGTTTATAAAATTAAATTTGAAATATAAACTATAATTGAAATTTGAATCTTAAGATCAAGGAAGGACTACACAAGTTCATAAACCATGTTCCCCTATAACTTGTAGGAGATCTTGAAGCATTAGATAATTAGAATTCCTTGTTGAATCACTAAGATAACTAGTGTGATTGTGTCATTATAACTAAGGAAAGGCCATGGGTTGGGATGACAATTTACCCCCAAACCTCATGAATATGGATTATTTTTTAAGGTTGTTAAACATCATTCAATCTCCACTATACTAACTCATGTAACTGATATTGCAATAATATTTGTTACCCCAAGATGGAAGGTAGAAGACACATATTGGGATCACTATGAGTAATTCCAAATCCATAAATATTTTTTTAACCTCAATAATGTTACCTCAAAAAACATGAATAAATAGTACATATAGACTTATAGATTCAAGGTTGATGGATTTTGGTACCATTAAATATGTTTACAAATAAATAAGTGTAATGGTTTGTATGTACATGAACATGTTCATACCCCATGAATCAGTTCTAAATAATAATGGTAATAATTATAACATGACTTACTCTCATGACCTAAATATCATATAATTGGTGCCAACATTATATATAATTCTATGTAACTATATGTTATTTTTTATAGATATTATAACCTATATGTCACTATACTAAAAAATTAGTGCATGTGCACTACATATACCTACCCAAAATGGATATGAGTTTTTTAATATATTGAAACTTGTAGCATATTTTCCTAAATTATATGTTCACATGCATGTCATATGCACTCAATTATATCCAAACGTGTACTTGTGTCCCTATAAACTGAGTGCATATACATGATGTATGAATTAATTTTTTTTAAATTATATATATGTGTCTGAATTTATTATCTAGACCACAATGAAATCTCTTAATTTTATATTCTATCCCAAATTTAAAAAATTATGCTCATGGAGGCTTAAATATATTTATAAATCCCACTAATATGCTCTCATTTTAGGTGAGGGATGTATCATGTGAGTCAATCATATCCAAAGAAAGATTTAATTGTATAACGTTATGCATATAAATATATAATCGTTTAGGACCATGTCAACATGTGGATAATATGTCAACATAATAATGTATGTGACATCAAAGTATGTATGTAAAATATATAATTCAAGGCATAAAAGTATTAAACACACACACACACACACACACACACACACACACACACACACACAGAGAGAGAGAGAGAGAGAGAGAGAGAGAGAGAGAGAGAGAGAGAGAGAGAGAGAGAGAGAGAGAGAGAGAGAGAGAGAGAGAGAGAGAGAGAGAGAGAGAGAGAGAGAGAGAGAGAGAGAGAGATCATGCATTTGTAACACCATTATTGATTAATTCACTTAACAAGACTACATATTAAAATATGGATGTTATAAATCATGGAACCATACTAAATGGGGAGGTGTGTGATGTGGATAACAACATAAAAAAAATCAATAATCTCAATAAATAATTTCAAGGCCATGATACACACAATATAAACACAAGTACTAAAACTCAATGTCAGACATAATTCCAAGGGACATATAGAAGGGAAATGAATATGTTTTAATAAATAATTCCAAGGGTACACAAACAAAAGACATAAATATGTCCCAAAAAATAATACCAAGGGGCCAAAAAAAAAAGGACATACATATTTTTCAAAAAATAAGTCCAAGGGGGATAGAAGGGGATAAATATGTCACAAAAAAGGAAAAAGTCTTAAAAAATATATAAATAATTAATATCTCAACATGAAAGATAAATAACATCAATTATCAAGTCACACTAGTCTACACTATTAATGTATTCTAGTGTCACAACAAAGTAAAGTAACATACCCATGTAGCACTATATAAAGTATTGGTAACAAAAAAGACACATGTAAACACTAAAGTTACATTAACATGACAATAAATAGGTCATATAAATATATAACCTACAATAATTTAACTTTTGAAGAATATGCCCCCAATATTGGCATGACCCCTTGGCATATGAATGGCCCATAATTTATGTATCCAAGTATAATGTGTATATGTATGCCCTTCACATCACTCATGTATACCATGAAATGCATGTGTATTTATTAAATGATATGTAATATAAAAATCATGTGATAGATAACATATATAAATAATGTATATTATAAATCATGTCATACTTAGATCTTGATTTTTGTTTTTTTAGAATATTTGATTTTTCCTTGTATTTTTGATATTTTTTGTATTTTTTAAATATTTTAAATTTTGACATACATTTAAAGATTCATTCAAGTCAAATTTTAAATTATTATAGAATATAATAATGGGAGAAACTTTAACAATGTACAACATGTGTCAAATCATATTGTGTATTGAATATAGTAGTATAGAAAGGTGGAAGGAAAGTACATGCCCTCACTGTATATGTGAATCATCACATCATAAATTAAAAGAGAATGCATGTTTAATAATGGGATTAGGATGAGTATATGTAAATTATTATGTAATTTTTATCCATAGATATATTTGATCATGTAATAAAAATGTATGCCATAATAAAGAGAAGTGTATAGAGTCATTAACTGGAAGTGATAAAGTAATATGAAGTAAAAGAGGTGCACTAGAATCATTTTTAGATAAGTTTCACATATGTCTAAATGGGGATAAATAAGAAAAATTGAAGTTTAAAGTTTAAAAAAAAATCCAAGGGATACAATAGTGATAAATACAAGACCATATGTACATGTGTGTGTCAAAATAGAAGAAATAGTGTAAATAAACAATCGAGAAAATATGAAAAATAAATGTTCACAAAATTATGTTTGAGATAATTGGGATATCCACATATGGGTCCAATATCAATCACTACAAGATTAATTCATTGGGAAAATGAGTCAATATTATTCATATTATGGTTGGTTGCTGATTAAACTAATGTAGTCATGCATTTTTTCAATTTATTTTGGTAATGCCAAATGATTATGTGTGATGTCCATTCATTTTATGATAAGCACAATAATATCTATATATATTCACGGTATGTATAGGAGGCAAAGTGATTAAAATGTTTCAAATTATACCTTTTAAGACTTCACTTTAATTCTTATTGACCTTATACAAACTATTTGAACCATTGATTACTTATGTATTTTAGTTTTTAAGACATAATTGAAATGAAATATTTTGAGGCAAAAAGATATGTAATGGACAAGTAAAGGTGAAACTGAAATTAACATTATTATAAATGTCTACATGTGCAATCTTATTCTCAAGTAATGTGACCCTTACAAATAAATTTTTATTTTTATTTTTCTATTGTTGTCGACTTACACTAAAACAAGTTTTTTTAACTCTGATTATGTTAATTATCTTGAACTATGGCCTTTTCTTTATCAATATCAAATTTATTTTAAATGTGAACTTTAGAATTATGATTTTTATTTATGTATGAGTTGTCCCAATACTCTCTAGACCAATAGGTGTAAATATATTATTATAAAATTACTCATTTGGATCATGCAAAAAATCACATGTTATATCTTACGTATCATTAATATCATCACTATCATACTAATATGTGACTTAGCAATTATAATATTATAAATTGATTGAAAGAGAGTGATCTAAAATTATCTCATTTTTATATACAATAATTTATGGCACTTTATTTGTATTTTCATTAATGTTCATAATTGGTTCAGTGTCATTTAATTTAATATATTCACCCACCTCATATGTATTCATATACTCTAATGGGATTGGTTGTGATGGTGTTACTATATAATAATCACAATAATGTGATTGACTATGATTTGTAGATTGTGTCACCATATCAAAAAGGATCATCATCTATGGGAAATGTATAAAAATATACATCTTACATGAATTCCACACATTGGTGCAATGTAGAGGGAACTACCTACATAGTATGTATATAAGGCAATTTAAAAATTAAATTAATATGTATATGACTAGGCATAACCTAAAATAAGTTAAGGGCTATTTTGGATCCTAGTTTTAGATCTATTGAAATTGATCAAAGTTGGTGATTCACATATATGTTTTACCCTAATTTTGTATTAATTCTAACCCTAAAGATGACATATATTTTTTGTATTTTATATTTTAAACAATATAAAAATAAGAATAAATGTAAATGTAAATGGATAAATTTTATTTGACCAATGAATTTTCTAAATAAGGAAAATACTAAATAGGATAATATACTTAGTGGTTAAATACTTTGTGAAGGACTAAAATTGAAAGTAAGAAGTAGTAATGATGGAAAACAAGACTATGAGCTGATCAAACCATGTTTTATCCCTATCTATTCACCTAGATATTATTTTATAGTGTCAAGTCAGTACTATTAGATGCTATGTTCCCAGTCCAATGTATTTTCCTCTCTATTTTGATACATGAAATTATGTCTATTTATCTTTAAGATTTATGTGTGATCTCAATGTTTGATTATTTATGTAACTCATAAAAATATGTCTTATTCACTTGAAATGATATGTCCACTTGAAATGATAATACTAGGCTTACAAAAAAGGAATAAATGTGGGTTGAGTTTATCACAACCACTTTTGTTAAATGGTGAAGCTCTACTTACATATCCTATACTATGAAGAGAGAAGTAAAACTACATGTAATTCTCTCCAAAAGGTGAATAGGTGAATTATTAGTGGTTTAATGTGTGTAACCTATTATCTATCTCTTGATGTTTTGTAATTAAAAACTTTGGCTTGGATCTTGAGTGACTTAGGCATGGAAAAGATATTCCACTATTGAATAGTTTATAAACTTGGGAAAAACAAATATTCCCTTTGAATATGTAAGTGTTAGAGTATGATTTATATATGTGTAATAGGATTACACCAAATTTCTATTATATGAGCCTCTTTGGGTATTATCTCGTACCACCAAGACACTAGGTGAATGAGCCAACCCATATGAATGATTTGAATTTTAAATGTGATTGTCTATTAGTGTGGGATAAAACCACTAGAATCAATTTATACCATCTATTGGTATGTTCTAAGTCTAATGATATTGTCTATGAGATAGAAACACTAATATCATGATCTATAGATGTTTTTTAGGGATATATAACGTTTTTGAGACAAATTGGGGAAATTCATGTAGGTGATTGATAGAAACTAGATATGATTGAATCCATGGAGAGCATGTGAATGTCATATAATGAATAATAAGATTCATATATTTATGCACAAGTCAGGTAAGATGAAGGTAGGTAAAAAATGAATTGTCTAATTATCTAATACTATATTTTAGTATCTATAGAAGAAGATGTTAGTTTCAAAGAGGAAATAGAAGAGGTATAAGATTCATGGATAAATAATTTGAGGGTGAAAACATTGGGCATAAAGAAATTGAATGTCTAAAATAAATTTATAATTGTAATAGGATAATTGATGCAAGCTATCATATTTTTCAAGACGATGGAAAAAAATTTGCATGCTTAACTGGAATGGAGGAATGATAACTTGTTGAAGATCTTATGATGAAGATATTAATGTTGAAACCAATTAAGGAAGAATATGAATAAGTGAAAAGAAGAATATTTTCCTAATTATTTGAAATTAGAAGGTAAGTGTTTTATGGTTATTATTAATATTAATAGGATAATTACTTTTAATTTAAAATAAATGGTACAAAGTTTTGGCTAAAAAATAAGTTTTCATCCCAACCCATATAAGTTTTCTTAATTTCATAATGGTTATTGAGTGTTGGTAAAAGAATAATATATGTCTAGTTTTTAGATTGGTTTAGATAGAGATAAATCATTGTGTGACATAATGCCCATGGATTTACATCATATGTTGTTAAAAATACCATAATAGTTTGATATAAAAGATAATCATGATGTTATAAATAATGCCTACACACTTTTGAAGGATTGTAATAGGTTCACATTGATCCAATTTAAGGAAATAGGAAAGGAGGTACATGAAATTTCAAAGTTTTTTATGGTTTCCTGATGAGATATTATTTATTTAAGAAAAGAAAGAGAAGGAACATTTTTATTTCATCTCTAAACTAATGAAAGTTATGATTGAAAAAACTAAGAGTGAAAATATTTTTGAATTTTAGAATGTTTTGGATGAAATTTTTACATGTTTTCATTTTTTTTATAAATGGATTGTCACCTATGATAAACATATATCATCATATGGATCTAGTGCCTAGATCAAGTTTTTCAAACAAGGTAGCATATAGGTTGACACCTATAGATAATTAATAAGTGAAGAGGTAAGTAAATGAGTTATTGCAGAAGGGGTTAAAAATAGATATTATAAGACCATACACAATTATAATAGTATTGACACCTAAGAAGGTTGGATATTTGAGAATGTATACCGATTTTAGAGAAACTAACATTATCACTATCAAGTATAGATTTCCATTTCAAATGTATATGACTCGAGGCATTGTTTAAGTGGATAAATTTAATTCACCAATATTGGTTGTAAGAGTGGGTATACATAAATTATAATTATATAAGGGGATAAGAATAACATTGTATTCAATATGAATGATGGTTTATATTAATTTTTTTAAACCCCTCTTTATTGTTAAATGTAACTAGTATAATCATGATACTAATGAATGAAATGTTAAATCCTTATATGGGTGAGTTTTTCATTGTTATTTAGATGATATTTTTATTTTTAGTCATATAAAGGAAGATAATTTATTAAATTTATTATTGGTATTATAAATATTAAAGGATTAAAATTTGTTAATCAATTTGAATAAGTATTGCTTCATGAATGAAGAATTGATTTATTTGGATTTTTTTATCACACGTGAAGGGTTGAAAATTAACTTGGACAAGGAAAGAGAATTATTTAAATTATAATCATGCCTAGAACTATGTTTGAGGGTATAATTTTCTATACATTAGCAAGTTTCTATAGATATTTCATTAGAAACTTCAGATTCATATGTGCATACATTATAAAGACAATGAAAGGTGATAAAAATAAGTTTTAGTGGACTACTTCAGCCTAAGATAGTTCTTAATTTAATAATAATAGTGGAACAAATAATGTTGGTGTTGTCATACTTAATCAGGATATTTCATATTTATTATGATTGGATTGGGATACATTGTAGACACATAACTTCAGTTTTAAACACTTGATAATGTCAGTTTTGACAATCCTTAATATACATGAATTTTTCATACATAGTTGACTCTTGTTGAGATTATTTCCTATCCATTTATTTATAATGGGATTTCCCTTCCCATTTACATCACTCACATATAGGATTCCATAATTTTTACCTAATTATTCTATTATCCTAGGAAAACTTTTTACATTATTGAAATCATTGTCTACTCCACCCTAGAAGCATCCTAAAAGAGTTAGATGATAGGTTTTATCAATATCACCTACATTCACTATAAGAATCCTAATTTATCCAAATAGTTATATTTAAAATTTGAACCCTTTTCTTGAGTTGGCCCACATGTTTCGCATGAGTCAACTATATATACACATCAAACCTTAGGCTAATCCATTCCTTGAATTTTTTAAAATAATACATAACAAAAAATATTTCAAATTACATAAAATGGAAAAAAAATCAAAAGGTTTGTTCTTTCTCAAAAAAAATAAAAATTAAAGTTTTTAAAATTTTGTATATTTGCACATTCGTATGCCAAATAAAGGTTTTAAATTATGTATCATATTAAATAAAAACAAAATAAATATAAATGGTTTTTTCATTCCTTATTCTATATAACATATTACATAATAACTAAAAAATAAATTATATAAATCAAGGGGGAAGTAACAAACAAAATATAACTGAAAGGTTTATTCTTTGTCTATAGTGTTTCAAATAAAAGTATTAAAATGTTGTATATTAGGTTCATGAAGTGCAAAAAATCATAGGGATAAAATAAAATAGAATATATATATTTATATTTTGTGAAACTTCATTTACACAAAAAAAAATTAGGAGTTACAAATAAAACTAGTTTTGAAGAAAAAAATAAGTATGAAAATATTCAAAAAATAATTTATCTACATAATACATGTATTTATATATACAAAGAAATATTTAATAAAAAAATGTAACAAATGGTAAAAATTACAAAATGACATAAAAATAGTATTAAAACATGGGTGTGTCTATTGTTTGCAACTCTGGACTTCACAAGATAATTTTCTTGAATACAATTGCTTGGTCGCCTTCTTAGCAAGGTGGTAATATTATTTACAACTCCTTTTTAGACTACTTGACTCTTTATTATAGATATTTATTTTATCTATAAATAATTATTAACATAAAATATGATGCATTGTATTATTAAGTTAACTTCAATTATAACCTATGTGATGTGGGGGTTAATATTTATTAGAAATAGTTACCACATACATTTATAAAATAAAAGAGATAGATGTGTTCATTCCTAGTATTTAGTACATAGTAATTCCTACTCTAAATTTTATTATATTTTTAAATGATTATAATAACCATTGAATCCAATGTTTTGATATATCTTTACGCTATACCACCTTATACTATTACAAATATTACTATGCTCTATGATCTCTTAGTACTCTACACTATTATCCTTCAACTCTCTTTATATTCTCTTCTCTATTATAATGTTTTAATATAAATACCCACTTGATACCTTAAAAATCAATGGTAATTTCTATGTGAGACATGCCCTTTATCAAATTAGGTCATCCTATGCTACCATAAGATTCAAATTCTTATTGCATTGCCCATTCGGTATAAGCCTTTGTTATGTCATCTTAGAGAAATATTTTGTTGTTATGGTAAAGGAAAAGGATCTACATTATCTGTAGTTTGGACCTCAACTGACTAATAATAGTTTCAACATTTACTGTAATTTTATCTCTTTATCTCATTCTCAAGGAAACTCTAAAGTATTGATAGGAACAAAAATTCAATCTACCTAACTGTAACAAAATTGACTCATTAAATTTTTTAATCACAAATGGGATTCCCCACTCTTGGGTAGATGTTTTCCATATTTTCTCATCATCTCCCTAGAAAAGGTATCCTAGTTCAAAATTATTGCCTCTAATTCCCTAACTTTTATTTATAACCACATTTTTCTTTTTTTCCATCAATATATCATTCGAAACTGGGGATTTTTCGAGTATTTATAAGTAGTTTTCATGGTCTTTGATTTTTACCTCCATATTTTCTATCTAGGTGGCCATGTAAATGACATAATGCTCCATATCCTTGTATAATTATCTCCTTGTACTACTCATGCAGAGATATTATCTTGGCTTGGTCTACTTTGTATTGGATGTGTTGGATCCCAAACTAGTTTAAGTAGCACTAATCTTTTTCCATTGCTTCTAGTTTCACCTTTTTTCTTGTGTTAAAAGTGACTAGTAGAGTTTTTAAGCAAATAAGTAGTTACATCTTCAATTGTCTCTCATTTTTTCATTACTTTCTCCTTGTCTTTTATTTTATTTTATTTATTTTATCCTTTGAGTGACCCTACCAAGTTTATCTTATATTCCTCCCATGCCTCAAGCTTTATTAGGATTTTATCAACTATAGGTCCTACATGATTATAAAATTTTCCACAATGTCTTCTAACTATTTCTCTATCATTAAGGTTGTATCAAGATCATACTATGTTTGAGATTTAGTTAATGAATTAATACATGTTTTAATTCCTTATTAAAGTATTAAAAATCATGCCATCTAATCCCATGTGCCACTCTAAACAAGATTTTCCCCAATATTTATTTTTTATTGGGGTTAGTTTTTGTAGGACTACTTGAATTTTTCCTCCTATAGTAGGTTGGATAAATATTTTTGCCACCATAATGGTAGATACAACTTGTTTGTACCTTGATAATTATACTTTTATCCTCTTTAGGGGGTCCATAGTTGTAACTGTACCTCTTTGACATGTTCCTATTTTTTCCAAATTATTTTGTGCTAACATTTTAATAGTGTCCCCTATTGTTTGATAACTTATATAAGGGGATACTCAACTCTTCACACTTCCCCTTTACTCCTTATTCTAGTTTTACTTTTTCCTCTTTTTTATTCTCTACCTCTTTTACCCTTTTCTTTCCCTCCTCTATTTATGAAATTTTATTTTTGTTCTCCTCTTCTTCTATTTTTTTCAATTTCTACTCTTGTATTATTCTTTCCTTCTATGATTTTATTTTCTTATCCTCCTCATTTTTATTTTTCTCAACTTCTTCTATTTTATTTTTATTTTATTCTTACAAATCATTTTTTTCTTCCTTTTATTTTTATAACTTTCTTCTCTCTGTTTCTTTCTTTGCCTTCTCTTTTTCAACCAATTATTTCACCTGTTATGTAGTAGTTTCTAAAATTTCTTTTATGCTTCTATTTTATTTAGCTAATTATTTTTCTAGTTGTTTCCTATGATGAATTATTACATATTCCATTTATCTAGCTAATTGTAGTTTTCTATTTTTCCAAATATTTTGATATTATTTATGATTTATATTTTGTTATTAAATCCACTTTTTAGAGTTGTCTCAGCCTTTACTAGTTATATGGAGGCATAAATACTTCTTTTACGATTTTATTTAACACCTCCTTATAATTTTTTTCTATGGCAATTCAAGCCTTTATTTTCTTCTTCTTTGTTTTTTATGATTATTTTATATAAATATATTGGGATTCATATTATTATGTCATCTAATTCAAATGTAATCAACTATATATAGTCCAATATAGCTCTAACTACCCTCTACCTCCCTTCTATATTAACATTTCTATACAAGTTCCTAACTATGCATATACCTCCTTTCTTATGGAACATTCTCATCAATATATTTATGTTAGACACCTCTGGGATATCATCCCTTTCATTGCTTGTTTCCATTTCTTCTTTGTCTCCTTCTTCTGAGGAGTCTGACTTAGAATATGTTACTAAATTCTACTTTTTATCTTCGATTTTCACCACTTTTTCATTTCTCTTCCCTTTTTGTAGTGGTTCCAGTGAGGAACTTCTCCCTATTTTTCATCCACTCATTTGAATTAAAGTTTTCCTAGCCACAAAATATGTTGTATGGGACACATATTTTTCTTCTACTATCTATATTTTTATTTTTATTTTAGATGGTGTCCCTTCCCTTGGTATGGTGTTCTTTCACCAAAATAATATGAGAGGGTACCCTTACTTTCCATTTATTATTCTCCCAACACCTCACCAATATTATAAAATTTAATCAAAAGTGTCTCCTCTTATTCTTATTATTTAACAAAGGGGTCCAACTCTATCATCCCCTTCTTCAACCTAGATGATCTACAGACACTAGGGTTTGTTTTTGATGTATTTACAACCCTATATGGTATTTTTTTCACTTCCATGGGTATCCTCTTATTCCTCCTTATGCTAAGAATACACCTCTAGTTCACTCAAGAGTTATTATGCCCTAATGTATGATGGTAATCTCTAAAGTCCATTAATTACCCCCTCAACTTGTTCATCACTAAATTTATAGTGGAGGGGTATAAGGAGTGAAACTTTTGTTGTAAAAGGCTCATTATGAATGTTATCTATATATACTATGACTTAGACTTTTGTATAGTATTTTTAGTTTATTTGTTTGGATATATAGAGTCTCTCATCTACCATATTCTTAATCATGTTTTCTAATTAAATAAAATTTCCCACCTCATGCATTACATGGATACCTTTAATTTTAGCTATTATTTGGGCTCATATGGGTGTATCTAATTTTTATTATACTGGCCCTTCATGTCTAAGAATAGTATGCATAAAGTACATATCTAACACTAAGAGAAGTGAACCATAAAAAATGTCATGGATATGTTTATCTCTCTTAATTTTATAAATATTCTCTAAGTATTTTTCATGGAGAGAGGTAGCTAAATCACATGACATAAGTGTAGAGATCATATCATATGCTATATGTACACGTTTTGAAGTTTTTGAGTCTTATTTATTTATGTATTAGACCTTACAATCTATGAGATTTGTTATATATATGACCTTAAGATACTTTATATTATAAATTAATAGGGCTCAGTGATTGAATTTTTTTCATATAAGCTAAGCTATTGATTTTGTGCTCACATTCTGATTATCATACTTATGAGTGTTGTGTACCTCATGCATTAGTTCAAGCACTATCTAAATTATGTTTTAAATAATTTGATAGGGTTAGTCTAGGTATAAAATGTCTTCATAGGCTTAGCTAAGCATTATTTGTGTCGATCTTATCATCAACCCAAAGTATGGAAAGTCACTCCATGTATCTAGTTTCATCCTTGATATGATTCTAAATCTTGAATTTTACTCCAACTTGGTATGCCCTAACACACACCCCATTTAAAAATTTAAATAGGGGCCTACTATTGATTGAATATCCTCATTCAAGGTCTTATGAAACTTAAAAGTTTATGACATTGATTTTGAAAGGCATTAGCCTAAAATTATTTCTAAAGTTTAAAGCATGTTTTAGGGTTATGAGAAAAACAATCAAAGCTATTAATAAGACATATTACATGATTTACTTTTGTCCTTTGATTTTATTTTAACTTAGAGCTTATGTACATGTTGGAATGTTTTATTTAAAAGCTAACCAGGATAAAGTGTCATGTTCTATTTTGTTCTTTGCCTATGTTATGTCTTGAATAAACTATTTCATAATTAATTATTTCATCAAACATCTCTGAGCTCATCTAATCTGGACATGTAGAATCATTTTGCTTACTCAAAATCCTAGTAAAAAGCACAAGCCACCTGATCTAGAGGATCACTAAGTTCTTGCCAGATGTCACCATCTTGTTAACCTATAATCCCTTAGATAATTTCATAGTTTAGGAAATATACCTATAAATATGAGTAGGGATAAACATCCACATGTCATCATCCATATAATCTAGAGGTGACATTAGCAGAGTTCCTTGTACTATCATGTTAGGTAAGTAGAATAATGAAAGCCATCCATGTGTCATTATTCGACTAACCCAGAGGTGACATTATCAGAGTTTTTTATACTATCATGTCATTTAATTAGCATGGTGAGATCAATCCACATGTCATCATCCTACTAACCTAAAGGTGATGTTAATAGATTTCCTTGTATTGTGATATCAGGAAAATAGAGTAGTGAGAGTAATCCACATGTCATCATCTAGCTAACCTAGAGGTGATATCAATAGATTTCCTTGTTATATCATATTCGTAAATTAGAGTAGTGATATCCATCCATGTGTCATCATCCCATTAACCCATAAGTGAATCATTTCATAATAATAATTATTATACTCTAGGCAAGAAAATCATCAAGATCTTACCACGTGATAATATCTCAATAACCTGTGGCTAGGAAAATAAGTTACATCAAGACAAAAATTAGTCACAAGTGGAATAGTGATATTCAAACACATGTCCCTTAGCTACACAATAAAATAAAAAGGCATGAATACTGAGTTTAAAACCTCAAAATGGGACATCCATCATATTATGTTGATAAGGCACCTCAGAGCAAGTGAAAGAAGTTGCATGGTAATGAAGTCTACGTAAATTAAGATTTCAAAAGTAAAATTCAAATAAGGTAGGAAAGGAATGGGTTTAAATATATTATTGTCATTAATTCACATGAACTGATGACTTAATGCATTCAATTCTCAAATTTATCAAATTTAAAGAAATATAATTTGATTTGCCATACTTGATTTGATCGCATGCCTCCTATATGCCAAGTGAAAATTGTGAATTGGAAGCTTTAAAATGACCGAGCTATTTAAATATTTTCAAAAAACATGTATATTCCTACTTAAGTTTTAATGACCTCCTCATCTCACACTCCTCATCTTTATGCATATTCAATTGCTTGGCCAATTGAGAATGTAGACACAACAATTAATTCATTAATTTTTATCCACGATTTCAAACAGTATTCATCCATCTAGGATGAGGTTGATGTTATAGAGCCATATAGGGTAGAATACCATCTTTAGATTTTCACACAAAGATACATGGATGGCCTTCCAGCAATAAATATAGTCAGCTTACATAATGTTGTAGCCAAGCTAGAGGTAATCCCCTGTATTAACCTACTATTTGATTTATTTTTAAATGGGAATTTTTTTGGGAAATTCCACTTTTTTGACTTAACAATACTCATGTGTCATACATAAGTGTAAATGCATTAAAAAGGTACTATAGGCTCCCTTTTCCATAGATTACCTATAGGTAGGACATGGTGAATTCATGGATCCTTAAAAATACATCCATAGAAAATTACAAGAATGGGCTGGTAACCCAAGAAACTTTGTGATTTAATGCCTTTCTTTTACTATTCCCATAGTCACCTTCAGACTAGGGATAAGGATTGTCATGAATTTAGTAAATATAATATATGGTTTCCTAAGCATTTCTTATGTTAATGAGGTGGAGATACTTAGCTCTAATTTAATTCAAAAAACCACCAATCCAAGGAGCTTACTTGATGATAACTTTCATACAATGTCTTATTTGGTAGATGGTGTGATTGTAACAATGTATTAAACCTATGAGGAACCCTAAAAACCATATATAAAGTACTTAAAGAACATGATTTGTGATGAGTTTAATGTCCACCATGTTCATAGGTTTAGGAAGCAAATAAAAAGGTTGAAAAGGACCTTTTATCCTATGGTGTACTAGGATATATATAGGAAGAACATGCTTAGATTATTAGATCCCATAGACAAAATTATTCATAAAATAGGTGATTACTAGTTCTATCCTAAATTCACCATAATTAGGATAGAGGGCACTAAGGGACACCCCCTATATTTACCACGTATTATTATTGAAAGATTATCTAAGAAATAAACTATTTTTCAATTATATGATCATGTTGGTTTCGAGTTGTGGAGGGCTAAGAAATTAGTTATTCACCCAACCCCTCTTAGCATTGGCAAAATATAATATATGAGGTATGAATGCTTTTAATCAATGGGGAAGATTAGAGTGCATTATGGATTAAAATGGGAACTATTTAGACATTGGTACCCTAGGAATAATGTCAAGGGGCACATAAAGAAAATATATTAATAAATTAAGAATCAATTACATATACCAATCTTAAAACCATGATTATATATTCATGAATGCTAAAGATAATATTGAAGTGGCTATGAGGATGCACATAATAAATATGTCAATGATTTTATCCCAATAGATCTAGTTTGATCTCAATATCACTAAATAGGATGCCAAGATGATCAAAAAATAATAATGGGTTTCTACACCTATTCATGGGCCACCTCACACATAAATAGATATGCAAGAGAAAAATAGCCCACTTGGGGAAGCAAATGTTGAAGACATAGTTGAGACTACCCTTAGCTCCCCTACACATTCAGTTGTTTCTCCTTACCCTCCACATATAAAAATAATAAAGGATAATTATACAAGTCATGTTTAAGAATCTAGATTATTATCTAAATTACCTTTTCTTCCATGAACAATAGCACTACTAACAAGTCTTATTTATTTCCTCTCTCAAATTTATATTGTTTCTCTTTTTGGGTCACCACTTGTTATGATGACAACACCAATGATAATGCCTCAATATCCTAGGTGACCATATTCACCTCTCATAATTCCCTTAGTAGTCACTACCATTACCACTAAACCACCACCTACTAAAATTATAATCACTTCATCTTCCACTCCACTTTATATAGGTCCAACCCCCCATAGTTTCTAAGCCCCCAGTTACTTATAATATAAAGACCAAGACTCTTGCAATATCACCTCAAAATGTGTAAGTAGAGTAAGAACCTATATAAGTCTTAATAAAATAAGGAAATAAAATAAGGGCTCTACAAATATTAAACCCTATTTAAATATATGATAGTGATGAAGAATATAAACAATGAGCAATTGACTAAGAGCGGGTGTGTAAAATAGATACTAAGGAAATAAAATCGTTTAAGGAAATAACTAAGTAATATGAATAAGGTGAATGTATAACTAAATAAAATAACCACTCCATAGGAACTAATATTATATAGGGACTAAAAAAATTGATCAAGGAAGGGTTAGTTTATTGTCCATCAAGTTGTTGTCAAACAAAAAGGGAGATATGGAAGGTGAGGTAGAGTCAAAATTGCAAGCCTCAAAATAGGGGCCATTGTCAACCACACCCCCATGATTTCCATCTCAAGCTACCATGGTGATAATTTTAGCAACAATCACCACAACTATCATCTCCCAAAGCTTAAGTATACAAGTTCCACATTATTTGGTAACTTATTTAATTGATGCTACTACAATTGATGTAGCAAGAACTACCAATTATTTATGTTATTAAAGCCCAAAAATAAATCTAAAATTAGTCACAATGACAAATTTTCCAACCATAATTTAGATTCTTATGGTTTGATCTTTTCCTCCACTTATCCAACCTACTACGAATCTTCTTACTATGGATATTACCACTAGGTTTGATTACACATCTATAAATGGTTACATGTAAAATTTACTTAGCACCCCAATGACACACTCATTTTTTAGTGGAAATAGTCCCCAATCCTCTAGGACATTGAATAAGGTACATTTTTAGAGTGTTGTGTCTACCTCTATTTTTGTAACACATGTCACACCTGTAGCTTATATACATAGTTAGGAATACCCATTGGCTAAGTTGCCCAAATAAATTCCCATATAATTTTAGTACATAAGGTGGATAAGAAGACTAAGTATATCATTGATACCTAGCACCAAATAAAGTTACTAGATAGAGGAATATTATACCTCCTTTCCCTCAATTATGGACATATCCTATAATAATGCACCCTCCAAGACTATATCCTTCTTCTAATCCTACAATCACATATCAAGCTAAGCATCAAGTTGCATTGAATGTCCCTTTTATGGATTTAATAATTATAAGAAAAGGAACTAGGAAAACAAGCATTGGTGATTATTGACCAACCAAAAATCAAGTTTCATTTTTAAAGACAAACCAATACTTTAAGGAAGGTCAAAAGAAAAACTGTGGTTATAAAGGGAGAATAGGTCGATTTGGAATAAATAGAATGTATTTTCTATGATAAAAATAAGGAAAAACACCTTTAGACTTGTATATATACATGGAAGATGCTTACAATTTTTTATATGGTACATGGGTTGTAATAAAATATATGTTCAATAGTTATGACCAGTCTATATAAAGGATGCAAGATAAAATCACTATTCAAGCTTTAAAAGAAATTATAAAAAATGTATAAGGTGAAACTAATAAGATGTATGACACCATTTAATTAATAAGGTTATAAAGACTACATCCCAGTGTAAGTGGGGGGATATAATTAAATTATTAAATAAAATGAAGGATATGGATGTTAAGATCGATTTCATTAGCCAAGTAATAAGGAACAAGGTGTATTCACATTCGAACCTAATAATAAAACCAAAGGCTATATGGGACCAAAATTATGTCATCATTAAGAGGGATAGATTACTTGAATAACATTGAGAGATGTAGACTTTAGTTTTACAATTTTCAAGTTAAGAGAGAGGTTGTCTCCATTTTGAAATAAAAGAGGGTCACCGAAGTAAGAATGTATCTTGGGCAGCTTAATCCTAAGCCCATTTTTTAGAACCTCTTTTGATTTGTAGTTGATAGCTTTTGAGCATAATTTGAAGTAACAATTTACAAAATTAATGAATAAATCATGCAACTAGTAAATTTTTTTAGAGATATAATTATAGGGACAGATAATTCATGTGGAGGTTAAATCTACATTGAATACACACATGAAGATGATGGACGTACTACCATAGTTGTTCAAAAGGTTATTACTAGATTTTGAAACTTTGGATATTGACTTCCAATCTAGTCACACCCTATATTTATAAATGGAGATGGTAAAGTAGTCAATTTTTTAAGTATATAACACTCCCTCAAATCATTCAATATCAGTATTTGAAGTATACACTAGTGGAAAACATAAATAGGGCCAACATATGTGCCAATTTCTACATTCACTACTACAACTTCATTGATGGAAAATTATATTATAACTCCAACTGGCATATCTACAAAAATAATTCCCACTACATTTATAACTCAAGTTACAACTACAGTCTCATTCACATCAGCAAAAATTCAAGTTACACCTCCCAGTGTTTCCATGTCATAGATGGATTTGATACGAGTGCATGTTATAATTATTATAAAATTTTAGTTTTGGACCCTCTTATTTTCAAAATTATTTTGGCAAAATATTATTTATAATCACATTGTAAACATGCATATCATGCATTAATTTTGGACACCTAGTTTTAAAATTGGAGATGTAAATTTATATTTTAATTGAGAGATGATGCATCCCCACCCAAATATTATATATACTTGTATCCTCCCAGTCCTAAAATAATGATAATTTTGGCTATTAATATTAATAATAAATTCCAAAAATTGTTCTATAATTAGTTTTGATGTGCAAATCTGATTCTTATCCAAGCTCATGAATCTTTTAAGAATTGTTGTCATTATGGAATCTTAGTATCTTATTTATGCATGAGTTTTATTTTAAATATTGTTATTTATATTGTTTTTTTTTATAATTTGAATACCTCTTGTGTAATAATCATACCCTCCCTTTGTAGACGTATAATTGTATTTTCACATCGGAAGCAACCTTTAATTATATAAGCTAGAGTTTACTATATTATTATTTCATTGGACTCTTAACTATGTTTGATTGTTGGTGTGCTTATAATATCCTACATCAAACATTGTCTCTTATTTGTTTTTCCAAGTCCTAGTTCAAGATCTAGCTTAGAAAGGTTTCATCTTATTTCATCCAAAGGCCTTATTTTTTGCCCTACATTTCCTCTTTTATGAGTTTATTTTTGCCAAACTCACCCTAGGTTAGATCCATCATCTATCTACCCATCTCAAGTAGATCTAGATTCATATCCATATCTGAACCATATGTGTGTTTTACCCAATAACCCCCTTTTCTTTAAGAAGAAATGGGGACCCACTTTTTTCAGATTCTAGCCTTGTTTATTAAGCCTTTTTTCTATATGTTTGTGCAAATTCTTGAGAAGATTGAATCTTAGTCTTCATACTTAGAAGAATTTAGCAATTTAGCATGGTATTACTTATTTTATGGACTAACTCTATTAATACCTTTTCAAGAGTTTTTGAACTATGTAGGTTTTTAGGACTTCATTTATTTGGAGAAATTCATTTGGCAACTTATTCATTGGGCCTTTTGTTTGGACATTTTTTCTGACAGGTTTGGTTTTTGGGGTTTTTTGTTTCAAGTTTTCTATTAAAAATCATCTTCAAGTTATTTATTTGTCATGATTTATGTCTAAAGTTTATTCATCCTTTATTTATTCAATATTTTTGTATCAAAATTTGGTCTTTTAAAAAATTTAATCTGAACATATTTGGTCTTCAAGCTTTTTGTATTAGGCATTTTGTCCAAGACAATTATCCCAAAATAACTTATCTTTATTGGAAGTTTTAGGTCTTCAGACTTTTCATTTTATCTTTTTGTTTAGACATTTTGTTTGATGGGCCTTTGGTATTTGATATTTTTACACCAAACATTTTGTTTGATAGATCATAAAGCTTTATATATACACAGTTTGGACTTTTTGGTTCGAACATTTTGTCCAATAGGAATTAGGTCTTCAAGATTTTTATTTGAGTCTTTTGTAAAGGCCAATCCCAACACAAAACCTAAATACTCAATTCCCAAATTCTAAAATACTTGATATATTTAGCTGAATAAATCCAAAATAATTTCTAATAGTTTGTTAAAGTCACTCACCAACTAAAACTAAAAAAATTTGAACTATGCAAAAGATACAAAATAGGTGAATGATGGGCATTTAAATCACATGAACTAGTATTCAATGTTAAAATCTATATACATGATGTGCAACCATTGAATCCTTTATTTCTCACAAATAAACTTGCACTTGAAGTTTAGTACTATCCTATGTGATAAGAGCCCTAGCTACCTGTGAGAATATTGCATGTAAAACTAGCAACTAGTAGAAGTGAGAATTTATTATAGTTCACACAAAGAATATAAAGGATATTCTAAGCACTTCAATTACATGTAAAAAACAATGGCATATTCATCCAACCCATTTAGGGGAGTAGTTCTGCCATCACAGTATTTGATCAAGGATTAAATAGAGTTTAGGGATATAATATTTGATGTTAACATCTTTGACAATAGGTACACAGATTATTCATAACTATGGGACATTATCAATTTTGTATACATATTATCATTATATGGTAATGTATCTCCCTTGGAGTGACTATTCATTAAGGATTTTTTGGCCCTAAAAAGACAAGGATTATATTTTTTTATTGCCAAGCTTGAGTTTATGTCATGCATCGACGTCCTTTGTGACTTGTTCTTCATAGGCAAAGTCATGTAAGATGCTTTCATACATCATATTGGCATTCCAATGGTCATAGTATGCATCACAAGAGATGATTTATAAATATATTTGTCATCTCTAACACCTAATGCATACTTTGACAAGCATAGGTTAGTACAGTGGAATCAAGAGAATATTATAGAGAAAGTTATATATTCATGGCTTCTCCCTAATGAGGTAATTACATTCAAAGGAAAGAATCATAAGTTTCCTAGTCCCAACAACAAGTTTAGGATGGGATTACATATTTGCATGTCATTACTCAAAAAACTTTTTGGTATACCTAGCATCCATTTTTTCCATTTAGATTGGGTGTTATTATTGCACATGATGTTAACTAGTGATGCTAAATTTGCATTGGATGGAATTGTTAGTTTTCATTTAAGAGATTAGGTTAGGCATAAGGACAAGTACCCCACACCTATAGATCATTTTTATATGATGTCATATATATTGGACATCATTATGGGAATGGTCTACAAGGTCCTCGATGAGATATAGAGTCTAGCCACTAATTTTATAAAAAATAGAATATGTGATCATTTTCAATTCATGTGCATTTATGCTTACATGAAGAAGATGTTGAGTATTTTTAAGGATGTTTATCCTCAAGTTTGGTAGGATATCCATGGTTCACCAATGTTTATGGTTGGAACTAGCATTGTGAAGACACTTTCTACAAGAGGTGACTATTTTCTTTATCCAGATTTCATTATCATCATGATCTGGGGAAATAGGGTTCATCCCTTATTCCTCTCAAATTATGTACCAAACAAATTGGATGAGAAATAATTAACTTTCTAATTATGGTGGATCATAGAGTAAGACTTCACCAAGATGAAGAAATCCATATTCTTTGGCAACCACATAGTTATTAGAATAATGGTGTATACCATGAGAAAGCACTTTGGAGATGTCAGTGGCAAGAGGAAGAGTTATCATTTCCCCACACTTCTACATAGGTATTTGGATCCCAATGGATCCATCCAAAAACACATATAGGGCTTCAATATACCTTACATCCATGTCCATTATCCTTATGACTTCTTGTTTATGAATGCAAAAAATGATGAGGAAGTTTTGGAAAGAGCAAGAATTTCTAGTTTAAATTAAAATCACTTGAGGTTGATCCAATAGGAGCATATAATCTCTATGAGGGAATTGGATAGAAAAAAATTGCTCTTTAAAGGGTGGACACATTCAAAATTCTAGAAGGGCCAAATAGTAGAATAATCTAAAGAGTAAGGAGGTCCATCATAGGGACTCCCTATTAAGCTAAAGCTTATTAATAAGGAGCTAGGATTAGCTAAAATTGACCCTAGGGGAGCTCAAGGAGACCCCATCAATCTATTTTCTAATGAGGAAGAGCAAGTATAGGAAGAACCAACTATTAGCATAATTTAGATACCCATAACTATTCCCTAGGCATAAGATCTTATGTTTGTAAGGGTAGAAATAGATGAAGAAGCTACCTCAAGCTAGAAAGGCTCATCCTCACATCTAAAAACCACCATTATATACACAAGTAAGCATATGAATCCCATAGGTAGTCCTAAAATTCAACAAACTCAAGATTACCCACAATGCCCTAATAAGTAGAGGTGGCAAAGGGGGAAGCAGTTGACTTGGAATAAGAAAAAGATGATTATGATGGGGAAACCAAGTTGGAAAAATATAAGCCCTTGAGCCTTAAATTTGATAAAGGAAAATAACTAGTTGTGGAAGACACCATAGGTACTTAAGTTCTTGAGACCACTTTGTTGTCTACTTTTGTTCCTATTCTTGGTACTTTATCTATTTCTTCTATGTTAAGAACTCCAAAGGTGGAAGTTTATAATTCCACCTCTAATGATCCATTTTCCACTTCATCTTTCATTCATTTCCTATTACTCACCCCAAAGGTTGAGAAGGATGTTTCTACTGTTACTTCATTCATTGTTGTTGATCTAATTTCCAAACCTATGTCGTCCACCTCTATCATGGCCTCTATTACTAGTCATTATATCACTACTAGTGATACATTAATAAAAAGGAAAAGGGAATTTAGGAAGGTATAAATAGCCATGTCCATCCCACAACTCCATGTCTAGTCCTCCCAAATCACCCTCCCCACACCATCAGCCACTTCATCATAGGAGACCATTGTCACCAGTTTAGGCAATGGTAAAAGGGAAAAACCACAAATAGTCATATTCCATCCACTTCCTTAGTTTGGAGGAGTGGATTGGTCTAAAATTATATGGCCCTCCTTGCCTGACACCATTATTAAAACATCTAATAAGCAACAGATAGTGGAGGAGGCTAAAGAAGTTGTAGTCACAACCTCATAGTAAATAGATGTAAATTAGTTGACACTTCCTCCCTGGGCCATGGACTTGAAGTCCAAGACCTCTCAGTTCCTAACTTTAAAATAATTGATCTCCCCTACATTATAACCTTATTTGATAAACTATTTGGAAGGGATGAATAAGAGGAAGATAGAAGATAATGTAAGCAGAGAGTTGATGAAGTCAAAACTAGATTGAGTCTTTGAGCTACCCATTTGAGGATTAAGTAATCCATTAGCTTAGTTCAAGATATTCAATGATATGATCACTATGCACACTCACACACACAGGTTGTCACTAGGTTCATACGTTAATCCACATGCCTAATAAGGTGTATTGATTCCTTTCCTCTCTCTTTACTCAACTTTACTCCATTATTTCATTTCAGCATAGTCTTTTGCTTTTAATCATCTCTTAAGTAAGACTTATTTTTTCATGTTTCATTATAGCACATTAATTTGGATCATTTTTCACATATGCATACTTAGATTTTCATATATAAATTTAGTAACACAGGCTTCATTTCCAAGGTATGTCTAGGTACGCTTCTTTTTCTTTTATACTAGTCATTTCACTTCACTACATTACTAACATAAAGGGGGGAATGTAATCACCTAAAAGTGGTAATTGGATGCTAATATTTTCTCTTGAGTTAATATATCCCTAATCTATCTATATAATTATCCTTGAGCATTAGATTTACTTTTCTATTCATTCATTAAACCATAGTCACATACATCTAGTCATAATATAGTTCCAAAACTACTAGCTCAGACCCCAATCCAAATCGATTAGTAGTCTACAAAGAGGACATAGTGAAACATTTTGGGGCACTAAAACCACATGGTGCTAGTGTCCCCAACTAGGATCTACTATCCTTATCCCTATCTTTTCCCAATGGATAGATTTTCAAATGTGTGCCTTGTTGTAGCACAAAATTTCACCTTATGAGAAATTTATTTAGGCTCTCTCACTCTTGGATATAAAATAGGATCAGCCCCAGGTTGTGGGTATCCTATGATGGGATTAAACCTCCAAAAAATGCTAGTTCCTCTTAGTAGATCACCTAAATTACTGGTTTTGTCTTGGAAAAGGGTAAAAGGGTTGCAAGGGATAACTGAGAACATATAAAGGGTAATACACCAAACTAAAATACAATCCAAATTGATTGAAACTAACACTAAGGTAGCTAAAAGATAAACCTCAATCACACAATCTCTCAAAATAGTCATTTTGCATCAATATTTCTAAACTAGGCTCTCTAAAAAAGAGATGAATCATGGAGGAGTATCAAAACACATAGTATACCTTCATCAGTGGTCAAAATAGCACAAACACAAACTTGTAAACACCTTGAAATACCTATAAAAATGAAAGAAAGAAGTACAGTCACCAAGGAAGAATAGTCCTCCATAAGCTAATCATGCACATGCTAACTAGAACACTAGATGTAGGCAAAGAGATAGGTAAAATATTTTTTATTATTTATTCAAGAAGATATTCTTAAAAAAAATTATAGGGTTTTGGCTTGTCAAATGAGAGTATGTCTTTACAATGGAGAAGAAGAGGTATATATAGGAGAAAAGGGAAGAAAGAAGAAAAGAAAGCTTTCAAAAATTAATAAATACTACTCAACCACCCTCCATGGAGCTCCAAAAAAGAAGAGGAAGAGGTAGATGAGTCTCAACAACATCCAAACCATTTAATCACTTATCTCACTTATCAAATTAACCCTCCAAGGTTAAAAAATGTCTTTAAGCTCTCCCATTGGCTTAAAAATGCATTAGAAGAGAAAATTTGATTTAAGAAAGATGACATCATGCTCCACTAACTTGAGAAAGGTCTTAAAACATCTATAAGCTTCATTAAATTCTCCAACTTTCTCCTCAATTCCCCAAGACTCCTCCACTTGACTTCTACACCCCATCTCCACCTAGATTGTAAAAGCAACTTGGCAATATGGCTACTCACCCTGAAAATTGATACTTGCACTAAATTTGAGGGCTAACTTTGAGTGCTTTATTTTTTTTTCCCAATTCATATTTTCTCCTCTAACCTAAAAAGGTCACCATGGAACCTGCAAATCCCTTGGACTCTAATAATGGAGGTCTTTAAACTCAAGCCATCTTTAGGTAGTTATCTTAGAACTTGCTTTCAAGTCCATTTTATGACCATGAGAACCACTTTTGGACCTATAAAAGGATTTTGTGCATATATATCATTATTATGATGAATAAAATTAAGTTTTTTACTACCTTTAAGACCTAAAATAATGGTGGAAATATCCATTAAACCTGTAACCATTCACAAATCATTAGAAAACTTGGGTTTTTAGCCTTTTAGCTCAAAAAATCACCTATAAACCCTTGTTAATGGATCTTAGTGCCATATAATAGTTATTTAGGTCCCATTAGGCCTTCTCCATTCATTTCTACAATTTCATCCTTTGAAGACCTCCAAAAATGGGTATTTTTAGGCCATTTTGGGTCTTCTAAGCACCCACACATGCTAATTTATTCTTAAAATAGGTCAAACATGATATTGAGATTACCCTATATGATCTAGTGTTTTTTAATTTATTCTAGGTCATTTCATGGGATTATGAACTCAAAAACTCAAAACTGGTCAAAATAGGCTCTTTTGGCAGCTTAGACAAGTTTACCTTCTTAACAAATGTTCATAAAATAAAAACCTCCAAAATATAATTTATTAACATGGATATTTATTACATAGACCCCTTAAACTTTTCTTGATAATATTGGGTTCCCATTCAAAAGGTGTACAGAGATATATACATAAAGAAGTTTGATTGTAGGGTTCTGCTTGCATTATAGACCTACTCATAGTCTTAGTGTAGGTTCATGAACCTCAAATTTTTAATAAACCTTAATACTTCATTTATTTCAATTTCCCTATGTTAAAAAATATTTTTAAAAACATTTTTTCCAAGGCATTATGTGGTGAAATAAATGAGCATCTAAAAAGGCCACTCGAACTGACTATCAGGATTAAATAGTTTGAACTAGATCCTAGGACTATAAATTGACCATTCATTATTTATCTTTACTTTAAATTACCTTTAAAATAATTGAAACATATTCTCACATTATCTTATGAATTCATCTTGCTTTTCAGTGCTTGAAAGTGTCTTCATGTGGTGTAGGCCTTATAGGCCTAAAATAAGATTTAGGCCTATTTTGGTCTAAACTAAGTGTTAAGGTCTAAGGCACTTGTAGGATGATATGGGGGATAAAAAACCATAATGAATTCCCTTATTGATACCTGATATCAACCTTTGATCTCATCTTAGGCTACCTATAGGCTTGGTCTATCTTCCTATGTGTGTGTGCAAGATAGAGGTATAAAAGTCTTTCCTCCTTCATGAATAGATTTTATGGAGTTTTAAACATCTAAAAAATGTTATCATAGTGGTAAAACTCTTTGTTCTATCTTTATGGTTACCTTATGCTCTGTATGCCTTGCTTCCACTAGCTTAGGGTTTCTTGGTAGTCTAGCTTGAAAAGTCCTCAGTGACTAAATTTATGATTATTCTTGATTAACCTGAGTTATTCACCATCATCACACATCAATAGACATTGAAACATATATATAAAGTATATGATAATTCAAATAAACCTTGAAATAAGCAAAAGTTTACGACTATACACACAAGCCTGTTTTAGATCTTTCTTACTTAGCTAGCCCTCAAGGGCATTTTTTCATGAAATTATGAATATGACCTCTCTCACAAAGTATGTAAATATGTATCATAATTTTTACCTACCTAATAAAACCTCTCATGAATTTTAAACCCTCTATCATACCTGTAACTCTTTAGAAAGCCCTCAGAGTTATATTGGTGATTGTCAATAGATAAACATGTGACTATGACAAAATAGTGAATGCTTCCACTATTAGTGTGACCTAACTAAAGACCATGGTAAATTATAGCCACTCATTATCACCACCTTTACCAATTTTCATAGTTGTATCTTGCATCTATAGGTCTGTAGATGCATTTTCTCAAAACTAGTTAGTGGTTTGCCTATGTTTTCAATGTTTCAAAGGTTCATGATTGAGTCTACTTAATTGAGTCCTATCACTATGTTTGAGAATGTAAAAACTAATTTTAAGATACTATAGTAACCATATTTCAATAGGATTTATCATTCATTATTCAAACTTAGTATTATATACCCCATCAAACACCATATATCTTCAAAGACCTCAAAGTGATTGTCTTGCTAACACTATTGTAGGTGTTTATTGGAGAATTAGAAGTGATTGGAAATCATTACACCATAATTTTTATACTTAATACCTCAAAAATATTTTTTAAACCTCCTCTCATCCCTTCCTTTAGCATATTAACTCTTCAAGGATGTTCTCAGGATTTCATAGTCCTGATTCCTTACATAGGCCTATATACTATACTTTCCTGAATTGGTAGTATAGGACATGATCTTGATAAAAGTTGAAGACATTGATTTATGTTTTGAAAACATAGGTGACTTCACAATTTTCCTTCTTGGTTGAAACGTATCCTAAATTTCACCTTTAGGGTATATGTATATATCAATGCAATTGGCCCTAATATGGCTGTAGATGAGCATTTCAAGGTTGATCTTGGAAAAAAAATTATTTAGGTCAACCTTATTCATTAATTTACCTTATTTAAATCTTCATTTTCCTTATGAATCCTCCATTTTATCATGGAAACCTTTCATATACATTTTACTCTCATCCTCTTCACAAACTTGGAGATAAGCCTATGTTTTCATGGTTGTAGGTGATTTCATGAGGTGAGTGACTATGTAACCTATAATTAAACCTCATGTTTTGAAACATATATTAACACCATATTCTAAGTGATTTTAAACATGGGAAAAAAAACCCATTTAATTTTAAATACATGATAATCTTCCTCATTGTCTTGATCTTGATGAAGGATTGGCATATTTCAATAACCTTCTAACCCTGTTGTAAGTGGAGATTCTTGTGAAAATATGACATATTATGAATTCTCCATACCCTGAGTTTACCTTTGATCTTAATTTATGTGCATCACTTTACCATATTTTCACTTCCATAGTCATTACTCCAATTTTGAAAATAAGATTTTCTCCACTATAAGCCTGACTATGTATGAAATTTAGGACTTTATACAGACTATGGCAGAGTTTTAGTTCTAAAAAATTGATAATAATAGACCTTCAATGTCACTCAAATTATCTTACTTTATTTTAATCTCCTATTGATTTTGACTCTTTTCTCATAGTCTTGACCTTGATCCAAGTTTGCATCTTTGATCTCACCTTTCTGAGCATGGTTGTAGGTGGAGGTTCTTGTGTTGACAATATGGACTGAGAGAGATTTAGACCTTAGGAAGGTCACAAAACATGACTATGATCCTCTCTTTAATTCATTACAAATTTATGATATGGTTCAACCTTATTCATTTTATAACCATGCTTTCTAGTCTCTTTAAAACACCATCTTCATGAAGCACATTTTTGAATGAATTTATCTTGGATGTAGGTGATCATTCATCTCAGTCTAGTAGGGGTTTAAGGTTTTATACAATATCTATATTACCATGATGCTTATAACATAATTAAATCTTAAATCAAAATTCATAAATGGGATGGAAGTGGATGAGAAGTGATATGATGGTGATTGACATGGAAATGAGTTGGAGATGGAGTGGAAAGTTTACAATAGTGATGAAAGATAATAAGAAAGATATCTTTGGGGATGAAACATGATGGAGAGTGGAATGAGAATGAATCCAAAAAATTTATAGTTATGAATGCCAATAGAGAATCATAATCATATGCCTCAAATAGATATACCATTTTGGATGTCTTTGACAAGTATATACTACCAATAATGGAAACCTAGGAATCATCAAAAAATCTTAAGGAATGCTAACTTTCCTTAATATTTGCTAAACTAAAACTCCATGAAGATATTGAGAGAAAATTGATGGATTATTTTCTATGGTATCATGCATAATATTTTATAATATTGAGTGAATAACACATGAACATGAAGGAGGCCTAAAAACCATGTCATTATGAATCTTGATAACCATGGATCAACCTTTGTACCATACAAGTTCTCCAAACTGCCTGTAAACTATAGATTTGCATTGATTTATCTTCTTGAGATCCATATGAATTCACACATGTGGAAATAATATTAATAATTTAATTTAATTATGGTTCAAACTCTTTAAAATATATGTAAATTTCCATTTTTCTATCATGATTCCCAAATGAGGATAAATCTTAGAAAACTAGTTGTTTGCTGGTAACCTATGGATTACTTCACCATGAAGTATTTTTAGCTCTTACAAATAAAACATGTGAACCAAAGGATAATAATTATTTTAATGAGTTTTTATTACCTAAAAAACCCTCTTAAATTCAATTACATTATTACTTCTGCCCTAAAGGGCCAAAACCAAGGAAAACATGCCTATTAGGTTTTGAAGGCACTCAGGAGCTAGTAAACAATTTTTTTGTGGTGTGTGAGGCCAAAAAACTTTATTGAAATAAAACCACTTGAATAAGGTTATTAGGAGACCTATTTACCTTCTATAAGAGTTGGGAGATCTAATTTTTTAGGATAGATAAGTACAAGACAAAAACCACCTCCCTTTGATGACTTATTCAAGACTACACTAAAATAGTTATTTTTTAGCATGAAGAACCAAAAACATATATTTTAAATCAAAAACTTGGATAATATTTATCATGATACAAGTTAATTTTCCTTATATAAACCTTTTAATGTGCTTTAAAATCCATAATGGTCAAAAACTTGTTTCATGTTTAATCTACAGCCAATAGGTTTTCCTTACCTCTATTGGTTCTTATGCTTAGATCTGAATATATAGGCCTAAGAGGGAATATTAGAGACACTATGTATGCTTTTATATGATATATAATCTTGTGTATTGATTAAACCCTCAAAAACCTACTCAACCATGGTTCTAAAATGCCCAAAAATGCATCTTCTTATACCCAAACTCATCTTCTCCACTCCAAATGACCTGAAATGGTCTTAAACATGCCTAAATGAGGAAAACATGTCATGAAGGGGTGGAATGAAGTAAAACTAATTATAATTATTCAAAAATCACCTTTTTGACTTTAAAATTCTATTTAAAAGCTCTTTAAGTCATCTATTACACTTTTGAGGGTCTTTTGGGAAAATTGTCTTCATTAGACATAATTTTTGACTTATTAAAATATTTGAAAATTTTTACAAACCTCCTTCATACCCCTGAATGTTCAAACACCTTAGAAACTAATTAGATCTTTCACTTGCATCTGAAGACCCATTTCTAGGCCTTTACCTTAAAATCCCCAAAAATACCTTAACCTTTGCTAAAATCTTCTCAAGAAGGTAAAAAACATAAGGTAGGTCCATGAAACTCATCTTCTCTTTCCAACATTGGATCATCCACTACACTAGGACTTTGTACAACTCCCAATACCACACCAAGACCTTTCAAGTTACTGAATTTCATCCTCAAGTCAAGACTAGAAAGAGACTAGTCATGAAGGCAAGAAGTTATAGAATGGTCTAGGAAAGTGTCCAGATCCATCTAGGAAAAATTTTCATATGTAGGTCAATTTTTGCCAAAATTTACGGTGAGATCCTAGTATTGTATGCATGTTTATGCAAAATATTAGTTGGTTTAGTTTATCCATTAGGCTTATGGGGTCACAAAAGTCTTTCTCAAATTGGTTTTCAATTGATCACAAGGCTGAAAATCTTCTAATTAGAACCCGCAAAACAAAAAGGATAACCCAAAACAAAACAACAATGTGCTCAAACCACTTAGGGAAGGGAAACACAAAACAAAATGGAAATGTGCACAAGGCACTTGGAGGAAAACAACAAAATTGACTATAATATGAATAAGGCTATAACTTTCTTTTTGTAACAAGGCTTTAGATGAATCCCATTGATTGAGATGGGTAATACTTCTCCATCTAGATTGCTAAGATAAATGAATTATGTTATTTGAATTTGTGGATCAAGTAAAATCTACTCCACAATATATCAAGCTCAGTATTTTTGCATGGCTTGGCCTTAGTTTAATCTCACCTACAGACTAGATCACCCTCCTTGAAGTTTCTTTCTATAGATCTTTTAGCAAAGTCTTTCTTGACTTGAGTTTGATGTGATTCCATTGTCTTCATTATAATATCCCTCATTTATTCAAGACCCATGAGCTCTACCATCCTAACACTCATAGGTTCACTCTCCATAAACTTAAGCTAATGGGCTAGATGTAAAGTAGGTAACTCAAGAGATATGGTCAACTTTGCTTCTCTCCCATACTAGAACAAATGGTGAATTGCCAATGGCAACTTTGGGGTCACTCTATCAGCCCATAAGGTTATCCTTAACATACCACATTCTCTAGTTCTCCTCCATATTCCTTTTGATTATTCTAATCAAGTTCTTATTCATTGACTCTACAAGTCCATTACCTTAGGGGTAGTAATTGGAGCATGTGCTAAAGTATATTTCCAGCTAAAGTACCCATTCACTCTATTAGATAGATATTTCTTAGGCTAGAAAAAATAATTAGGCAGTCATGAGATTAAATCCCCTTCATTTAATGGTGAATCTCCTATACATTTTATGCTTTTCTATTCTAACTATTCACACTTACAGTTATTCATAGTTTATACAAATTATTCATAATATATGTAAAAGTTTTCATATTTTAGGGTATTACTTTAATCACTAAGTTCATGAACCATAATAGAGTGATTTTTCAACAAGTAGCTGATATAGAGAATATGTAAATAAGTTATAAGAAATAGAAGATGAAATGACTAGAATATGTGAGAGGAAAGAGTTGTACATCACAACAAATAATTTTATAGAGCTTATTGTATCCATAAAAAGAGATAAACATGAAAGATATGATAAAAAAATTAGTAAATGATTAATAAAAATTAGAATTTATGCTCAGATTTAAAGATAACATAAATTTTACCATTTTAATCTTCACAGAATGCACCAAATGATCTCCTTAGATGTAAAGTTCCACAGAAATCAACTTTCTTCTTATTCACTTTGGATAGAGTTCATACAAAAAACATAGATAAATCTAAAAACAAAGTTTTAGATTGCCTAAACTTTATTTCTTTAGTTACAATTTCTTTTCAAAAATTACCATCCCTTTGGCACATAGGCGTTCACTCTTATATTATTTTAGAATTCAAAATCAATTAGGAGATAACTCCTTGAATTCCCATGTGATGCATTAAAAAATGAAAACCATTGAGATACATCCACCTTGAATTCCTCATATGTGTCATGTAATGACTAATGACATACAATGCTTTTTGGTTTCACTATTTAGATCAAATATAATCTCTTTGCATGCAACATAGAACTTGCTTAAGTAATTTGTTTTTACAAACTGACTTCAAGTAATGGTATTTAGCCAAGTTACTTGAGTCTTACATTTTACAAAGCAACTTAATTTTACAAGTAACTTATTTAAATGACATTACTTAAAAATCAATTAATCAAAAAAAATTACTTAAAATACATTACTTTAGACGTTGGAAGAAAATAGAGCAAAATAAAAGAAGTTGAGAAGAGAAGAAATAACAATCATTCCAACTCATGAACTTTTTATCTGTACTTATATTTGTACTTTATGTGTTGAGACATCATGATCTAGATAGCTACATCATCTAATTTGGCAATTGATTACCTCTCTATTTCATATCTCAGTAGTTTGCTTTATAGATTTTTGAAATAAGCTTTCACCTTTTCAAGCCTAGGTTCTAGCCTCTTGATCTCTTGTTGAATTTTGATAAACTCCTTTATAGATTTTGTTGTGAAAGGAGTTATGATCTTTTCAATTAATTAATTGAATTTCTAATACAATTGCTTAGGTGTCCTTGGCATTTTCTCAAACCAAACATTAGTGAGATAGAAGATGCAGTCTTTCAAATCTACTTTCACATTGTGATCATCTTCTTCTAGAGTATTTATTTCTTCAAGCATTTCCCCAAGAATATGCATATGAAAAAATATAAGGTGTTCCTCTTGTTTTTCTTTATTTATTGATACTTCTAGAAAAAAAAAATTCAATCAAATTTTTTTTGCTTAAATAATTTATTCACTGAAGACTTTTTTATTGTAATTTAGATATTTCATTCTCATTTTCAATTTCCTTCATCACTATTTTTATTTATGTCAATTTACTTTCAATATCAACCAAAGTTCCTAGGACCTTAGGAAACCATTTTTATGTAGTTTTTAATATTTTATCTATCCATTCATTAATTGATTTTACCTTATCACTAGTTTCCTATACCACAGTTATTATTTGTTGATCAAATATGCCTCTTAAAAGTAGTGATTGTTAAGAGTAGATCTTACCACCTAGGAAATTATTTCACAGAACTTAGCAATATGTTCCTTCAACATAGCTTTATCATCTTTCTCTTCATCAAGCTTCTAGAAAAGAGTATTAATCAAGGTCTATGTGTCCTATTTCAAGCCCTCTATAGTGACTTCTCCAAGGGATACCTTTGTAAATTTTAAGTCTTATTCAGTGACTTCACCTTTATCCTTAACCTATGGAGGAATTGATATCTCTACAAATTTCTAACCTGAAGGTTCAATTACTAGTTTGGAAGTTGGGATTTTTTCCCTTTTGATCAAGACTTCTCAAAAGCTATAATTCTATCTCCTCCAAATTTATTTCTTCTTTTTAATTTAGAGTTGTTTGTAATGCCAACCATGAAGATAAATCTATACTAGTTGGTGTGGCTGAATGAATTACCATGTGCTATTGATTATTTCTCACCACTAACTCTTGAGAAGGAACTTTTTGTGCATCTATAATATATTGAACAATATTGGAAATTAATTACTCATCTTTTTCTTTCTCCATTTCTATCTATGCCTCTTTCTCTGGTTTAGTTGTTACTTATTGCTGAGATACCTCCTAAAATGTAGTCACCTTTCTAGTAGTTACATGCTTTGGCTCTTTTTGGACATGAACAAAAGGAATAGTGAGTTGATCCCTAGAAGGAAGTGGAGGAGTAGTAGTCGGTGGAGTGGATGAAGATGGAAGAGGAACAATAGTCTCCTTATAAATATATTTCTCAAGGGATTTGAAGATTGGAGACGTTGCAGGTGGCATGAGTGTGGATGGGTCTACATATTTCAATACTAGTTATATGTTTTTCACTAGATTTAAAGATGAATATGTGGTGAATTTGGTATAAATAGGAGTGGTATAAGTAAGAATGGTAGTGGAAGAGACCAGAGGATATGTAGGGGTAACTAGATAAATTAGCTTTTTTATTTTACTAAGGAGTATGTATCATCAGCATTCTTCTTGAGTTTTAACTTATTATTGGGATCCTAACTTCCTTCTCGTTATATCATTTTCCTCTTGTGACTTGTTTGTCCCATTTATGTTATTACTAGCTCCTTCATGCAGTATCCTTTACCAAGAATCCATGTTGATGTCAAAGCATGAACCACTGAAGTTCTCTCAGCAACAATATCTACTTGAGTCTTATTGAATTTAATCTATGGAAGTGGAGCATTATCACCTCCCATTACATGATAAGAATCATGAATTAATTACTCATCATCTTCCATATCTTCTATAATTATAGCCAAATAAAAAGAGCATATTTGCTCAACAATAATCTTAATGTTATCTCTCCTTCTCACTTCAAACTCATCTTTACAATCAATCTATAAGTCTTCAAGTGTAAGGATATGCATCTACTCAAGAGAAACTATGTTTTGAGCTATGCCTCTATAATCAAAATTTACTCTAACTTCAAAATGTGATTGATTGTAGTTGTGGTATATTTTTGTTTGTATATTCTTTGCCTTGTAAATTCTTACAAAGTGATAATTGCCAATAACAATAAGAAAACCAATAGAGAAATGGTGAACCTTTAACTGTAGGTCATATAATTATACCAACTACCTACACAACTCTATAATAATCCATTTATTAGTAGGGTACCTTGGTAATTTGATTAGTGTTTATGTGAAACCACCAACTCTGATATATGTGAAATTTAATAATTGAATGAAAATGCATCCAAAATGGGAAACTACCTCCCAAGCTACATCTGATACTCTCTTAGCCTTTAAGAAAACATTCAATTTATAGATGATTTCATAAAATAATCCATCATTTACCCTTTGGTAGTGCTTTAAGTATTCAAAAAAAGTAAACTGAGGGTAATATTCATATATAGGCTCTATTGCCAACATCCCTTTTTTAGTTAGCCTAGAAAATGATCCACTAGATGTTGTTGCATATACTAAGTATGAAGTCATTTTAAAGTCAAGAGTCTACAATACATTAATTTGTTTATGATCAATGTTGTCACTTATCATCCTTGACCATTCAATCATTGTAGAGCTCATATTGACATCAATAGCTCTAATGTAAGCATACATCTAGGTGTAAAACCTCTTGGCATTCTTCTCCCCTTAAATTCTACATACAAATTGAGTGTTGTCATCCACTTCTTGAACCAAATCAGATCTCACTATTTTCTTTGGAAACCTTGAGGGTTGTTTTATTTTCCTCAAATAATTAGTATTCATTATCTTGATGTAATCTAATGTTTTATTCTCCCATTGATTTTTAGTTTTTTCCATTCATACATTGATCACTTTAGACCTTACTAGGATCTTCAAATAGTAGTCAAAATATTGAACATCTATCCTTATCACCATATTACTAGCAGTATCTTTTACTGACCTAGTAATACAACCATAGTACTTAGCACATTTAATACAAATTTAGGAAGTTGTGCAAAGCTTGGGAATGTTTTAGCTTGTAGGATCCCATTATTGGTCATTTCTTGCATGAGTGGTGTCTTAATTATGGATTTTGAACATTCTAATAGCTAAGTTATGGATAAGTGTCCCATGTTAGTATCACTTATTTTAGAAAATTTGGAAGCAATGCAAGACTCAATGGGATAACCCTTATATTCATATTTCATCTTTGATTCTTTTGACTTCTCAACTCTCTTTTCCTTAGTTTTCCCTTTCCTACTCAGCCTTGGAACTTCTTCAAGTGCTATCTCAAGAACTTATTTAATCAGAGTTGTTTCTTCTTCTACTCCTAACATTTGTTGTGATTGACACTAGGAAGGCTTGATATATTCTCTTGAAAACTCAATAAATGTTCCTATTGGTTTAGAATAGGTTGAGAAACTGAGTCAAATTATTATCTTGAGTGAAAATCCTAAGAAATGCTTTAGATATTAAGAACTTCTAGTAGTAGAAATATTTGAAAACTCCAAAAAAATTATCCATAGTAACAAGGTGTCAAAACTCTGAGAATGTTTAGGAATCTCTTAAGTCTTCAAAATTAGAAACTCTAAGTAAATGGTAAGTATTTACAACTTTGGGTTTCTTTAGAATAGTTACTCATGTTTCTATGGATAAGTTACTTGGGTTGGAAAACCTAATGAAGCAGAAGTAAGAGGTAAACAAAATTCTAGGAAAGCAAATAGTTATCTAAAATCCAAGCAAGATGTTATTTGAGAGCTTCAGGTTTAAAGTGACTAGTTACTTGGGGTTAGGACTCTAAGTAAGTAGTAAGTCATGAAAAATTTTGGAAATGTCATCTAAGTTAGATGCTAAGGCATTTTACAAAAAAAATTAATGTTTTTAGTATTTTGCTTGAGATTTTCATAAATAAATTGTTCCTAAAGATTTTACAAGGTTTAAAAAACACTATGCATGAAAAAATGACAAACAATTAGAAGCCAAAATAGAAAAGATAGAAAACCCTTCAAGATAGTGAATGAAAACTTACCAAAATAAAAATGAGATAAAAACCTAAAATGAAGGCATGAAAACAAAGGGGAACAATCTAAATACTTCGACTACAAATGGATTATGAATAAATTACTCTAAAATTACTCCAAAAGCTCAAACAATATCATTCAAGATTCACAGGGGTAACAACTAGGTTAGATAACTTGAAAGCCAGGTAGAAAATGAGGTGGATTTTTCAATATTTATATTAACCCATGCATTAATGACAACTAAGTGATACATTGTGGCCACGTAAGCATTTTGACATTTATCAGGTTTCATGAACTGCTTTGTTTGACTTGGTCTACAAATTTAAGTATCTCTGAAAGCCCAATTTGGTATAGGCTAATGAATACTTCAAACTTGTAAACCATAACTACTTTTACTTATGACTTTGAGACAGTGAAGTAACATCAGAACCCTAGTTTATTATAAGTAGTGCTTTATGGGTTTATGAAACTACTTTGCTTAGCTTTTTATGAGAAGTAAAGTCATTACATAATTATGATTTGAACTGGATGATATAACATGGGTTTTTGAAGGCAACTTACTTCACCTTATAAAATTAAAGTAACCTTTAGAACCTAAATTAACCTAGTAATAAATCCTAACACTTAACTTTTCTGAATCTCTTAGAAAGATGGATAAAATGGGTTTTATGAGAATGACCCAAGCAGACATTTTCTAACCTTCTAGATCAATTTGAAGTAGTTGAGAATGAAATTAATATGTAGTCATATAAAATTTCCAAATTGGTAGTTTGAGTGTGGTTGTGACACCCTATTCATAGCTCCTTCTTACATGCTCTTATGACCCTTCTAGACATTTTTTTGCTCATTACCAGTCATCTAAAACCTTCTAAATGATCATTCCACCTCAGCCAAGCTATATTTCCCAAGCCAATCCTATCCCCCTAGGTCCCAAATTTATAGGATAGGAGTGTCATACTTAGACTATAGTGTCAGACCCTAGGGTGTCCCATTTTCAGTGCTCCTATCCATTTACATTTTGATCCCCAATAATCATTTTCATCTTATTCCTACCCTTCATTATGTTAGCCTAGCATGAATACATCTAACCCATGACAAATTTATCCTTATAAAATCCCATCCAAATCTCATTTACAAAGGGAAGTGATAAATATTATAAATCAAACAAGAATACAAACAAAGCACTAAGGCAAACTTCCATATTCTCTACATACAGTTACCCAACATAGCTATAAACATATTCAAACCTTCATACCAATTCCTATCCACCTTAAGCAGACTCAATTTGGCATTTTTTCATTAACATCACACTATTGCACAAAGCAAATCAGGTGGGAGAACTACATATTGCTTGATCCCTCTTTAGAGTATTGGTATGTAGGCAACATTCCCACACAAGGGGTGTGGATAACACATTCAATATATATTATACATTAACCCCCCTTTCTCTAAGTGATTCAAATATCATTTTATCAAGCATAATTGAGGGTTATGGTTTTAATATTAAATCATCTCTATAGTGAGTTCCATCAACATCAACACTTGAGATTTCATAGGTAGACTCATACCAGCATAGTGCAAAACCCCAAAAATTTTCATGTCTTTGTGACCAGTTTAGAAAGCAGTGGTAGAAGTGGACAATAGTGTCAGACCCTAAAGTGTCTTATTTTTATTGGTCCTATAATTTCACTAAGTGAAAGCTATATTTAGATTCACAACACTTTCCTAGTCTTGCACAACTAGTTTTAGCCTTTGTATCAGCCATCTCAGCCTGTTTCCAACTAATTCATTATTTCTCCTTATTTATTACTATTTTTAGAAAGGTAAAAAAGATAATTAACTATACAAATTAGGAATATATTTATTGCAATATTCTTTACTAATTTATCAATACAGACCTTTAGCTAAAATAGGATAAAAATCCATTATTCTCAAAAAAATTTAAATCATTTGGTGAATCTGACTTACTTTATTTGTGCACAAAAACCTTAAAAACCCTAGGGAACATTCCTTGCTGATTTTAGAAATATTTTTCTATTTTTTCCTACATATATAAATCAAAGTTTCATAATTAAATTTTAAAATTTATAATATTAATTTTAAACATCATTTCTTTTAAACCCTAGTTGAATATACTAGGTCCCTTTGCTTCTTGAGGTATCACCTTACATGTTTGTGAGTTTTGTATCCTTTTTATGCATATTCTAGTTCACTATTTATATTATATTTGTTTAATATTATCTTTCATTATTCAATTTTTTTCTTTATGCCACCTAAGATCTTTGCATCTATTCTTTTGAGATGAAGTGTAAGACTTAGTGGCCACCCTCCTAAATTCACCCAAATTCCTCCAACCCATCCACATACCATGGATAAACAACTAGATTAGCTTCTTGATATAGATCCTACACATCTAGATTAGACTCATTTCCATGAAGATAATTTTGACAATAATCAGTATGAGAATAACAATGATGATACACACACCGATGTTCATGACCCACCACATCGACCTCTTGATCCACTTCCACCTATTATTGATAATGATGTTGTCATCAATAAAGATTTGATTCTACAAATGTTTAGAGAGAGACTTAGGGAACAACCCCAAGATCATGCCATTATATTATAATCTATCATGAAAATTAAATAGGCTAAGCAAGTTGAGTCTTCCATTCCTTTAGAATAACTAATTACAAATGACACTATAGGGGCATCTATGTCTCAATAACCCCTACAATAATCCAACCTTCTTGTGAGGTACTACCAATTACAGCTAATACATATTTATCTCTTGATGTGACTACCCTTGTGTAAGAGACAAAATCTCTTCAATCTAAGGTGTTACATCTTGAGCAAGGTGCCTCTAGACCAACACAAGCTTTGGACTCTCTTGCTTTACTTAATACACCATTGGCATGCCATATTGCCTCTACACCCTTACCACCAAGTTTTGTTCAATCCAAGCTCACTCTATATGATGGAAAGGGTGATCTAGAGACACACTTAAGAGCTTTTCATGTAGCATGCTTGGACTATGTACCAAATGAATGGTTAATAACCAAGTTATTTATATGGAGTTTAAATGATTATGTTTTACAATGGTTCTATAGTCTACCAATTCAATTTCTCAATACATTAAATCCTTTAGCCAACATGTTCATGTCTAATTTCAGTATATTTTTGGTGACAAGGTTTCTTATGCCTAATTTACACAATAGAAACAAAGGTCATATGAGCATCTCACAGATTATGTTCTTAGATATAAGACTATCTTGGTTAAAATTAATATCCACATGGTTGATCAAGAATTACAAGATATCTTCAAATAGAGTCTTCTACCAGCTTTACATGAGTCAATAATGTTTAAAAGATTCTCTTCTTTCACTGAGTTATGTCATACACTAAAGGAAAGGGAAATCAAATTAATTGCAATAGGCAAACTCAAGTACATAAGAATATCAAAAATAGCAAACAAGATTAATAATAAAGTCCCATACAAAGTAAAGGTTAATAATAGAAATTTTTAAAATCAACCTACAGTTTATGTGGCTTCAGATCCCCCACAATAAGTGGTTTTATCAACACCTCCCCAATGAACCTTTACTAATCTACCAGTATCTTCAGCCATAGTCTTATAGCAACTTTTGGAATGCAATGTCATATTTCTACCTCCTATTTGAGAAGTTGACACAATAAATCCTCTTTCATGTGGATATGATCAAAATGTATTTTAATATTCTCATAGGGTACCAAGTCACACAATGAATAGATGCATTAGTTTTCAAGACAAGATACAAGACTTGATAGACGGTAACCTTATTTATCTTGACATTCCAATTGAGCCTCCTCAAACAAAGAAAACACAAGAAAAGGCTCTAAAATTTTTCTCATATCTTTTCCCATAGCATTCTAAACAATACATAGGGGACACATTAGGTGTTCACCATGCATATCATACACACCCTCGACCATCTACATATCGAGCACCTTTAATTGAGTCGCGTCCTTTAAACAACATGATTGGTGTGTATAATTCCAAAGTTTTAGCTAGACCTTCAATCTCTTTCTTAAAATAGGAGATAGTTGAGGATGATTTGAATTACCATGCACTCTTTATCAGAGCCTACATTGATTATCATCCCACTCATAGTGTTCTCATATATAATGGATCTAATGTGAATATGTGCACTATGACATTAATTTAGCATTTAGGATATTCAGAACAAAATATTAAGCAGACAAACACAGTTATTAATGGATTCAATAGACACATATAGATTTCATTGGGTGAGAGCATAGTTATTATACAAGTGGGTCCAACACATGTGGCCATACCATTAACTATTATTCCTAGTGTAGGAGTCTTTGATATATTGTTTGGTCAACCATGGATTTAGAAACTTTATGTAGTACCTTCTATAGTACATAGATGTGTGAAATTCATTCATGCTAATCAAGTTATTACAATTGGTGGAGTTCCATATGAGTTACCACTCCCCACTTCAGATCCATATACTACTCTAAAATCACTAATTTCAACTCTTTCACTAGTTACAGTTCTTCTTCCAGTTGATATTCAGACACAGTCGAGGCCCTCCTTGTCAACATAGAGAGTTCATACACTTCTATAGAGGCCTCTTTTAGAATAACCACTACATTAGTGATAGTTTTAAGACTCTAAATAGTTTCTAGCTATAGTATCCACACCTAGGGAAATATCATTAAGGTCTCATACCTCTACACATAGAGCACACTTTTAGAGAACTTATACTACTAGATGGGTTCTTAAGAGCCCCACAGTTGCATCTACTTCTTAGAGTTATTATAGGAGGACCCCATAATAAATTTCTACTATAGAGATTCTAGAGCATTTACAACATACATAACTTTTAATGTCTTAGTCTTAACCCTTCTATCATTCTTCATGACCATGCACGATCCCTCTCCTTGATATAGGACACCATGATAGGGAGTTTCTCATGAGACTCATCGATTAGTATTGGTTCTTCTCAATCTTTCTTGTACATATCTTCTTTTCACTTTCTTGCACATAGGTTCCTTATGATTTCTTATACATAGCTTATGTCAAAATATAAAAACATTCAAATATTTAAAAATAAAAAAAAACATTCAAATAAATTAAAAATACCAAAAACATTTCAAATGTATTCATTATCCATGCTTTACATTTTTACTACCATTCGAGACTTATATTTTGTTGTTCTATACTATTATTTGTCAATTTATCTATATTACCATGCTTCACTTGATATTATTTGAGTGTGTGAAGTGACACCCAAACCCTTGATTTCTTCACTCTAGCCATTGAGAAGGCATCCTCCTTCTACATTCAAGACATACATCAACATATCTACCCAATTGGGGTATCTTTTACATAGCTACACCATCCAGGTTATGTCATTCCTATACCACACACTCTAGTTATCATGTTGATGTACATTAATTACTATCTTACATAGATTACTCTATCGACACTCACTAGTATATAGAACTTATGTATTTCTTAGCATCTACTTAATTTTGTACTATATATTTTACATACTTTCACTTCTTTCTTTGATTAGTTAGATTCAATTATATTTCCAACATTTACATGCCTTCCTTTCTTGCTTTACATATCTAGAGGAGACCATATTTCTTAGTTCCTATTTTATCTCTTATGTGTACCTTAGGACATTTTCCAATATCCTTTGCATGTACTCTTCTATGTGTCTATGGCCCTCATGTCAATTTTGTTTGTTTTTAATTATATGTGTATGTGGAATTTTAACATGTGTTATATGCTTGTTTTCCTATTTTGAGTGACATATTCCCATGTCCCTTGTTTTCTTGGCCCCTTGGCCACTTTTATATGCTTTTTACTTCTTGTCTTGTATGCTTGTTTTCTTATTTTCTTCTCAATTGTTTACAATGCCATGATCCACATCGTGCATTATCTTACCTTCTTAGATGCCATGATATACATCATGCTCCATCCCTCCTTAACAACTAACAACTAATACTTTCAATTTTAGTTTTATTACCCTACACATACTATTACATTATTACATCTATCTAGGCATACCCCTATTGATCTAAAAATCTCCAATACAAACTATGCTATATCTTGAGACATCTTTTTTATTATCATTATTATATCATGTATTTCATAGCATAACACACTTACAAGGATCTTTATTTGAGCTAAGTCATTGTAGGGTCTTCATTCCTACCCTTAGAAGAGGAGGAAACAAATATGGGTTTTATCATAGAGATTAGACCCCTCTACCAGTCAAAAATTAGTTTTTCAAACACTCAGAACAACATTCAAAATTCAAAGCAGGCAAAATAGACCTAAAAAATAGTGATGAATATAGAATATTGATCAAAAACATTAAAGGACAAGAGCATCATATTTAGACTATAGCACCAGATAACAAAGTATCTTATTTTTGGTGCTCCTATCCAAACAACAAAAAACCAAATCTTTTTAGAAACAGATAGAAAGTTAAGTTTAGTTATAGTTTTGTCAACTATAGTTCAATTTAGATTGGGTAGTTTTAGTATAGTTTTTTTTAGAGTATCCAGATATGGAGGCATCATGCATGACATGATGGCCCTCACTTCCATTTTCAAATTAGGAAATTGGTATAACTTTTAGATCATAATCCACGTTATAGATATCAGTGATTAAGGGTGATGTGCACGACACATTTATCTTCTTTTCTTTTAGTTCATTGCATTACTTAATTATTCTCAATAGTTTTATGCCTTATTCCATCTATAGGTGGTTAGCATCATTTTAGAGTGGCTTTTATATAAGCCTAGTTCTCATTGTTAGAGTGGCTTTCATACAAGTCTAATTTCCACCTTTTAGAGTGGCCAAGATTGGCCTATTTCTTAGTACACATTCAGATTTTCATGCCACATTGTTAGATTATAGAGCATTTATGGGATTCAATCCATCTCATACAATACACATCATACCAATATCAGTTCATAGATTAACACTTTATAATAAATTACAGAGCTAAAAGACTAGCTAGCCTTTGTATTATTAGCCACCTACTCAGAGGGATTAGACACACAATCTAAACATTGATAAACACATGCATGATCACATAGCTTCACTACATAATGGGTGATAATGAAGCCAAAGGGCTAGCCTTTGTATTCTTGATCCACTCTTAAGGAATTGAGCTCTTAGCTCTGTTTGTAATATTACTCTTCATATAACACATCACTCAATATCACAATAGATTTTATATTAGTTCTTGTACCTAGTGAGGTGTATTCATTCCTTTCTCTTCCTCTTTTTTTACCTAAATTTTTTACATTCTTATTTTATACATAGTGTCTCTAGTAATAACTAATCTACTCCTTGTTTTCCTTTGTAGATTTATGATTCATGATGTGATCTCTATATGTACACTTAGCATCACACATCTTCATAGGCTTCACCTTTGTAGGTAAGTTTAGATACACTTTTTACTTTTATTTTATCCAAATATTTCATTTTGTTGCATCACAAAAATAAATGGGGTCAAATGTAGTCATATAAAATATCCAAATTGGTAGTTTGAGTGTGGTTGGTGATACCCTATCCATAGCTCCTTGCATGCTCTTGTGACCCTTTTAGACATCATTTTGCTCATTATCATTCATCTAAAACCTTTTGAATGATCATTCCACCTCAACTAGGCTATATTTCCCATCATATTCTACCCCATTAGGTCTTAAACTTGTAATATGGGAGCGCCATACTTGGAATATGGCACTAGATCCTAGGGTGTCTCATTTTTAATGCTCCTATCCATTTCTATTTTGAGCCCCAATGATCATTTTCATATAATTCCTATCCTTCATTATATCAACCTAGCATGAATAAATCTAACCCATGACAAATTGTTCCCTATAAAATCCAATCCAAAAATAATTTATAAAGGGAGGTGACAAATCTTACAAAGTAAGTAAGAATACAAATAAAGCATTAAGGCAAACTTCCCTATTTTCTTCATACAGTCACCTAACATAGTTGCAAACATATTCAAACCATCATAGTAGTCTCTATCCACCTTAAGTACTCTCAATTTGTAATTTTTACATTTGCATCACACTATTTCACAAAGCACATTAGGTGGGAAATTACATATAGCGTGATCCCTCTTCAGAGTATTGGTATGTAGGTAGTGTGCCCACACAAGGGGTGTGGATTACATATTTAGTGCATATTACACACTAAAGCCCCCTTTATCTAAGTGATTCAAATATTTTTTTATCAATCATGATATAGGGTTAGGTTTTAAAGATTAAATCATCTCTACAGTGAGTTTTGTTGATAATCAAAACTCAAGATTTTATAGGTAGGGTCATATCAGCAAAGTACAAAAACCCAAAAAGTTTTAGGTCTTTGTGATCAGCTTGAATAATAGTGGTAGAATTTAACAATAAAATCAAACCAAAAAGTGTCATATTTTTAGTGGTCCTATCCTTTCACTAAATGAAAGTTAGATTCAAATTCATGACACTATCCCAGTCCTGCATAGCTAGTTTTAGCCTATATATCAACCATCTTAGCCTATTTCTAGCTAAGTCATTATTTCTCCTTATTTATTACTATTTTTAGAAAGGTAAAAATACAAATAAATTATACAAATTAGGATTGTAATTATTTCAATATTCTTTATTAATTTATCAATTTATACCTTTAGCTAAAATAGGAATAAAACCACATTATTCTCAAAAAGTTAAATCATAATCATAATGAAAACTACTAAATTATAAGTCTTATTCAAGGGAATAATTTTTAATAAATAAAATTGACTCACATAAGATAAAAGGAAAAAAATTCAATAGAGGTAACTCAAAATTCCATGTGTGAAATTTTGGGGACACCAGTTGGCTCCGATTGAGGACATCTTTATTTATATCAGAAAGAAAGAAATAAGGATGAGATCCTAGTATCTCTAGTTTTGAGTCTTATCTATTGGGTATGGGGTCATCTAAAACTCAATCACAAAAAATAACAAAACAAAAAAATGAAAAAAATTGTACAAAATAAAAACTAAGGTTTTATTTTTATATATATATATATATATAGGTGTTATCCTACTACTCAGTTCTTGTAAAGTTTCAAGTGATCCACAATATAAGGTAGTGGAATCTCAATTCCATTCTAATAAGATAGTATGAAGCTATATTTTCTATCAACCTTTTTTTATTATTAAATTCTCGTTATATAGTAAATCAAATTTGTCATGCATCCCTTTTGGTTCATGTCTCTTATCCTACAGCAAGATGAGGTCACTAACTTCAAATTTTCATTCTTTAACTTTTTTCATCTAAAATCTTCTTCACTTTCATCTGATGATCAACTAAATGGTCAAAAAATTGAGCATGCACTTCTTATAGCTTAGATAAAAACATAATCCTCTTTTTTAATGATCTTGATAAGTTGCATCTTCAATAGCCTTATATAGTTGTAAGGCAGGCAACTCTATTATGATGGGCATTTTCACATTCATTCCATACAACAACTAAAATGGTGACATGTCAATGGATTTCTTTAGAGTGATTATGTCAACCTACAATGCATCAAATAGATTCTTGTGCAAAGTACCTTGATTATCATCCACTAACTTGTGAATGATTATCATCAAGTTCTTGTTACTTGATTCATCTTTGCCATTCCCTTGAGGATAATAATTTTAAGGGTGAACTAATTTTATATCATGTAAATAATAGAAAAGAGTTAGTTTAGCTAAAGAAAATTTAGCTACATTTTTTTATATTGTCTTGTGAGGAACACCAAACCTCACTACAATGTTTTCTTTGATAAAATCACATATAACTTTAGAAGTGGCTTGCTTAATAGGAATGGCTTCTACCCACTTGATAAAGTAATCAATGGCAATTAAAACATAACAATGGATAACACTTGAAGAGGGAATCAAAATGCCAATAAAATATATGCCCCACTAGCAAAATGGTTCATTGATAATGACTAATTTTAAATGTAATAAAGGCATCTTCAAATTTCCCAAAAAATTATAATATGCTTGAAATTTAGAAACCCAATCCAAAGTATCCTAGAAAAAATTGGGCCAATAGTACCTTGCTTGTAATATTTTTTGTGTTGTAATGGATAGCACTTGAAAAGGGATTCAAAATGCCAATAAAATATATGCCCCACTAGCAAAATGGTTCATTGATAATGACTAATTTTAAATGTAATAAAGGCATCTTCAAATTTCCCAAAAAATTATAATATGATTGAAATTTAGAAACCAAATCCAAAGTATCCTAGAAAAAAGTGGGCCAATAGTACCTTGCTTGTAAGATTTTTTGTGTTGTAACTTATGCTAAAAAGTGACCTCCACATGCTCTATCATGAAACTATTTTAGTAATTTCTTTTATTTTTATTTATCCACATAATGAAGGAAAACACCATTGATTCCTCTTTTATACAAACCATTATCCTAAAGGACATAATCCTTTGACTTCAGATGGATGGTTTGGTTTTACTTATGTGTAAGATGAGCTAGACATTCTCTGTAAGTTAGGAAGAAAGAAATATTATTATACCATTCATCAACAAGATTAACAAAAAGAACTATAGGAAAATCTTCATCTGATTCATCTTGGAGTAAAGATACCATCATATCTATGTCATCTGGTGTACTTTCTAGCATTATTTGTCACAATCCTCTTCCTCTAACTAGCATTGTTGGTTTTATATCAAGATCAAACTCTTGAACTTTAGCCACCTAGGTACCTCTTAGCAGTCCTAGGTCCTGTGTTAGAATAGATTTCACTATAGTGTTAATTACATAGACTTTAGTATGCAAAGACAAGATGTAGTACCTGAAGGCTTTGCAAGCTTTGACTATAACAAAAGTGTGTTTTTCCATCTCTGTGTACTTTAGCTCATAAATTTTCAATTGTTGGCTCATAAAAATTATAAGAGATTCAATATCTTCATCATTTTTTGGTATAAGTATGGCTGACATGGTATGCTCAAAATAATAACAATAGAGAATGAATTCCTTATTGAAATTTGGAGAAACTAGGATTGGAGCTTGACCTATGGTTGCTTTAATATTTTCAAATGTCATCTTACCTTCAGCATTCCACTTTAAGTCTTACTTCTTTTTCATCATGTCAAAAATGTGATGATTCAACTCAGCAAAGTCAAGAATGAACCTTCTAAGGAAATTGATCTTACCAAAGAATGAATATACCCCTTTCTTAGATGTAGGCATAGGTAGACTTTGAATATCTTTCACCCTTTCTAGATCAATATTCATTCCTTCCTTTGAGACAATATGACCAAGAAGATTCCCTTCAATCATGACAAATATTTATTTTTTAGGATTCAAATAAATCCCATGTACTAGATGAGTACTTATAAATCAATCAAGTGATTACCTCTCTTCTTGGAAAATATTATCAAGTCATCAAGGTATACAACTATGATCCAATATTAACCAGCCCAAAGGGCATCTTTTGATAGGTAAATGGCCCCCATGGTGTTGTCAAAGTCATCTTATATTGATCTTTTTCAACCACTTTTATCTAATTATATCTTTAAAATCCATCTAAAATGGACATCTTTAACCCTGTAACTACTTGGAAGGTATGATCCATAATTGGTAACAGATAGTTATCTTTCGAAGAAGCTTAGTTGAGATTACATAAATCAACACACAAATTTATTTCCCCATTCTTCTTTCTTATTGTGATAATGTAAGATTTTATCCTAAATGGTGAATGGGATAAATTATCTTAGCATTAAGTAGATTATAAATTTTATCAAAGATAGTACGTAAGATTTCTAGATTATGATGGTGAAGCTTTTGCCTAAAAGGCTTTATTTCTGGCTAAAGTGGAATGCAATGTTGTACCTCTTTTAGATGAAAGCTCTTCAAGTCTTTTTAGGACCAATAAAACACATCCATGTATCTCCTAAGAAGTTTAATGAATGCTTATTTTTCCTCTTAGGAATAACATTTCCCAATGTTGTCCATCTTGGGCTCTTCTTCAGTACCCAAATTAACTTGTTATACTTCTGAAGAACTCTCACCATACTCTTTCTTTGTTTTTATAAATTGATCATGCTTATCAAAAATTTATTCTAAAGAAACTAACCATTTAGGGATTTTATTTCCCTTCAATTTAATTACGTCTTCATTATCATCATGTTCAGGATCAATATTACCTTCTGTTGTCTGGCATAGAAGTGAACTACTTCCTTCAAAATACAATTCTTTAAAATTGTCTTGCTACTCAAAGAAGTTAGCTATCTATTTTTCATCATTGAAAACTTACCACTGATTGACATTGTCTAAAACCTTTCGATGGAAAACCTTCTCTACTCTATAGTCACCTTTTTAAAAAAGTGTAGGCTACTAGTTTGGCCTGAGCAGAGCTACAGTAACTGCAAGAGAATCAACTCTAGATTTTTAATCATGAGGAACAAAATTGATTGAAAAGGATGAAAAATAAAGTGTTGCACTTAGAACTCAATCATGGTAGTGCCTCATCTTGTCCTTCTTTACTTGGTATTGTCCATGAATTTATCTCACTATCAACTTAGCATCTCCTTGTGCTTTTAGAAGTCTCACTCCTTTTTTATTATTATTTTAGTCCTAACAATAGTGCTTCATACTCTACTATGTTTTTAATATTTTCAAACATAATCTTGTAAGAATAAGGATATACCTTACCATCTAGTGATATTAATACAACCCCAACACCTGAACTAAGAGAATAGTAGCTACCATCAAATTCTAGTGTCTATATTTTCTCTTCATCTTCTTGTGTCTCTAGCTCTTGAGTTTCCTTACCCAATTCACGTTAATAAACTCCATGATCTAATTATTCAAAAATAATACGTGATCTTGGGTCATCAAACTTGGAAATTGTATACTTGAATTTCTTCTCAAGCTCAAGTTTCTAATTTACACCTTTGATTGGAATAGGAGCACATGACCAATCCATCCTAACTTCTCCATCCATGTCTTTGAAAAAATTTATACTCAACAACATTCCATAAGAAATAGGAATATATGCTACCAGAATTGTCATTTTAAGCCTCTTGTCTGGAAAGGCTGTTAGAATGGCTTGAGCATCTTTAATTTGTCCTATCGAGGGAGCTTGTCTTTCCATTGAATAACATCTCCCTATCAACTTAATTAAAGTGAGGCCAATGGAATCGACTATTTTAACTAGTATAACATTATCAGAGGCTTCAAAATATAGGATCTAATTTTTCAACATGAACCCAGTGATCAAGAGAGATACATAGAATGGCTCTATTCTTTCAGATGTGGAAGAAAATGTGGGAGAAGTAGTTGTAGCATTTTTTTGGAAAGAAATTTTTTTGGGAGTAGGCAATATTCATTTAAAAGCATTGGTGGTATTGTTTGATTCTTTACTTTGTATATATTTGACTAGTTTATTTAGTTGATCTAGATAAGATCTCAAGTATTCATCTTCTGACATTTAAATCTTAGTTTTCTTAATGTGGTTAATAATGTCAAAAAAAGGGATCGATGAAGACAAATCAATACTATATTTAGAAGTATTATTTAATGGATTATAGGGTTGTGAAGAATAATATGTTGTATTATTATATTTTGGAATAAGGGAAGTGGGTAAAGAACTACCTTTTTTTAGAATGCTAACATCTAGCCTGGAGTCTTCTTTCTCTTTCCCTTATTCTTTGGAAGATTTTTCACCAACTTGTTGAGTTTTTGATCTTGTAAAGAATACAAAATAATTACTATGATCTTCTTCAATCATTTCTTCATAATCACTTTCTAATTGATATTCAAGGGAGCTTATGTTGGAGTCACCAACAAGATCTACAAAATCATCTTCATCAACAAAGCTTTGATAAAAATCAACAACCATATGATCTTCTTAATTCATTTCAACATGGTTCTTTGAAGAATATTCAATTTTTAATCTTTGTGGTGGTCTAGAAATATGATTCTAGTTTTGATTATTAAACTTGTGTGTAGGTGCATTCCTAATAGGAACATCATGAGCACCTTGAGTAATTTGCCTTTTAACTTGTAGCAAGTCATTAGCCAATTTTTGCAACAAGGGATCTATAATGATTTGGAATGTAATCAAATTAGAACTATCCACCTTGAAATTTGTTTGTTTAATCTTTCTAGTCATAATAAGGTCATCTTCAACCTCTGTAGTAATGTTTTGAGTAGTTACTAAATCAGTAGGACATGTTCTACATAGTTGGTAGCTAACCTCTAGTAATTGAGAAATGATGAAAAAGCAGTTCTATTTTTCACCAGTGGGTTGAGTAGCCTAAGGTAGTTTTTAGAGCAATCTGTTAAACATAGTAGTGAAATCTTGTATGTGTTCATGTGGATCTTTTTTAAGCTAATTCAATTGGGTGAGCAGTATGCATGAGTCTTTAGTAGCTTTAAATATTTTTTCAAATTACTCATACATAGTGGCCCAATTGGTTATCGTTTAAGGTGTCAAATGGTAAAACCATTATATAGCTAAGTCATGTAAGGTTTCAATAAAAATATTGACTAAGACATATGTATTCTCAATGCTAATCACTCCATAAGCTACAAAGAAGGTAGCTAAGTGCTCATCTAGACTTTGTTTTCCATCCCCTATGAAAATAGGAAAGTTATTTCTTGACCCATTAGGCAAGTCATGGAGAGGAGTTAAATTCAATGGGCCAATCACTACTCCCCAAGGTATGGGAAGTTGTTACACCATTCTTCCAAGAATAAGGAGCTAAGGATTAGCAAGTTAGATTATTCTTGAATAATTGTGTTGCAAGTGATTTACATGAGTTTTCAATTGTCTCAAAGGTGAAAGAATCACTCTTCTTATTCTGGTTTGGGGAGGAAATTTGAAATTAAACCATTCTTAGAACTAAAAGAAGTCATCCATTTGGCCTTGATCTCTTCTTGCTCTAGTAAAAAGTTAGTTTTCTAGATTGAATGGCCTATAATTTTCTAAGGATTTGTTTAAGTTAATTTAGATTTATAAGCAAATACATCATGAGAGATTACTTGAAATGTGGTGACTTGAGATAAATAAGACATTTTATTTGACATATAGTGACTCAAGATAAGCAAAGCATTTCTTTTAGATGAGTAAATCTATTTTCACAAAACATGTGTTTCTAATCACAAGTGCACCTTTAATTTACATGCAACTTATTACCTAGTAGTATGGAAAACATGAAATTTTGGAGAACTAAACATTAGTCCACATCTATCTTACCCTAGAGTGGATAATCTAATTTTATCTCTAGTTAAGTTCATGTTTCTCTAGTAGAGTTATCAAAAACTATTGGCTATATATTTTTTAGGCTAGCAAAAGTACCTATGAAATCATGGGATCAAATCCCCTTCATTTAATGGTGAATATCCAATACATTTATGCTTATCTATTATAAATATTCACACTTTCATTTATTCATAGTTTATATAAAATATTCATAGGATATGCACAAGTTTTCATATTTCAGGGTATTATTTTAATCACAAAGTTCATGAACTGTAACAGAGTGATTTACAGCAAGTAGTTGATTTGGAGAATATGTAAAGAAGTTATAATAAATAGAAGATGAAATGACTATAATATGTTAGAAGAAAGAAGTTGTACTTCATTATAATTAGTTTTACAGAGCTTATTATATCTATGCAAATAGATAAACATGTAAGATATCTTAATTCTTTCTGCAAATGATTAAGAAAAATTAGAATTTATGCTTAGATTTAAAGATAACACAAAGTTTACAATTTTAATCTTCACGAAATGCACCAAATGATCTCCTTAGAGGCAAAGTTCCATAGAATTCAAATTTCTTCTTATTCACTTTGAATAGAGTTCATACAAAAAACATAGAGAAATTTAAACACAAAGTTTTAGATTTCCTAAACTTTCTTGATTCAGTTACAATTGCCTTTAAAAAATTACCATCCCTTTGGCACATAGGCCTTCACTCTTATACTATTTCAGATGTCAAAATCAATTAGGAGATAACTCCTTGAATTCTCATGTGTTTCATTAAAAACTAAAAACTATCAAAAGATATCCTTGAATTCTTCCTGTGTGGCATGCAATGGTCGATGACATGTAGTGCTTATTTTCACTATTTGGATCAAATAAAATCTCTTTTCATGCAATGTAGAACTTGATTAAGTAATTTTTTTTTATAAAATGACTTCAAGTAATGGTGTTTAGCCAAGTTAATTGAGTCTTACATTTTACAAAGCAACTTACTTTTATAAGTAACTTCTCTGAATGACATTACTTACAAAGTAATTATTCAAAACACAATTACTTAAAATACATTAATTGAAATACAGTACTTGATATGTTAAAAGAAAATAGAGAAAATAGAAGTAGTTAAAGAGAAGAAATAACAATCATTCCAATTCATGAAATTTTGATATGTACTTTTATCTATACCTGATGTGTTGAGACATCATGAATTGGATAAACATATCATCTAATTTGACAACTGATTGCCTTTCTATTTCATATCTCAATAGTTCCTTTTTCAGCTTCTTACAATAAGCTTTCACTTTTTCAAGCCTAGGTTCCAACCTTTTGACCTCTTGTTGACTTTTGATTAACTCCTCTATAGATTTTGTTGTGAAAGGAGTTGTGTCATTTTTAATTAATTGCTTGAATTCTTGATGTGATTGACTAGGTATCCTTGGCATTTTCTCAGACTAAACATTAGTGGGGTAGAAGATGTAGTCTTCCATATCTACTTTCAAATTTCAAGCATATTCTTCCAAAGTCTTCATTTTTTCAAGCATTTTCCCAAGAATACATATACAAAAAAAAAAGGTGTTCCTCTTGTTTTGATTTCTTTATTGATCCTTCTAGAATAATATTTTCTTCAATCAAAACATTTTCCCTTAAATAATTTATTCATTGAAGACTTTCTTGTTGCAATTGAGATATTCCATTCTTATTTTCAATTTCCTACATCACTATTTTTATCTATGCCAATTTACTTTCAATATCAGTCAAAGTGCCTAGGTCCTTAGGAAACCATTTTTGTGTAGTTTGTAACATTTTCTCTATCCATTCATCAACTACTTTAGCTTTGTCACTATTTTATTCTACCTCAGTTATTGTTTGTTGTTCAAATACGCCTCTTGAAAGTAATGATTTTTGAGGAGTAGATATTTCCATCTTGTCAATGATTTCACATAACTTAGCAATTTGTTCCTTCAACTTAGCTTTATCAACTTTCTCTTCATTGAGATTCTGGAAAAGAGTATTGATCAGGGTCTATGTGTCTTATTTCAAGCCCTCTATAGTGACTTCTCCAAGGGATACCTTTGTGAATTTTAAGTCTTATTCAGTGACTTCACCTTTATCCTTACCTTGTGAATGAAATTATATCTCTATAAATTATTGACCTGAAGTTTCAATTCCCTGTGTAGAAATCACTCTGGCACTCTTGGGATTTTTTCCCTTTCGATCAAGACTTCTCAAAAGTTGTAAGTTTATCTCTTCCAAATTCATTTCTTCTTTTGACATTGGACCTATTTACAATGCCAACCATGAAGAAAAATCCATATCAATTAATGTGGCTAAATGAATTACCACTTGTTGATTATTTCTCATCACTAGCTCTTGAGAAGAAAATTATTATGCATCTATAATATCTTGATCAACATTAAAAACTACTTGCTCATATTTTTCTTTCTTTGTTTCTGTCTCTACCTCTTTCTCTAGTTCAACTGTTACTTGTTGTTGAGATACCTACTAAGATGCAATCACCTTTCCAGCAGTTACCTACACTAGCTCTTTTTAGAAGTGAATAGAAGGAATGATGGTTTGATCTGTAGAAGTAGGTAGAGGAGGATTAGTAGGTGGATTGGATGAAGGTGGACGATGAGGAACATTAGTCTCCTTTTAAATAAGTTTCTTAGTAGATTTGAATATTGGAGAATTTGGAGGTGGCATGAGCGTGGATGGGTCTACATATTTCATTATTGGATATATTTTTTCATCGGTAATGAAGATTAATATGTGGTGGATGTGGTATAAATAGGAGTGGTAGACATAGGAATGGTAGTGGAAGAGACTAGAGGATATGTAGGGGTAACTGGCTAAATTGGCTCCTTTTGTTTTACCAAGGATTATGTATCATCAGCAATATTCTTGAGTTTCAACTTCTTCTTGGGCTCTTGACTTCCTTCTCCTTGTATAATTTTCCTCTTATGACTTTCTTGGTCCATTTTTGTCATTACAAGATCCTTCATGTAGTATATTTTGCCAAGAATTTATGTTGATGCCATAGCAAGAACCACTTAAGTTCTCTCAGAAATAGTATTTAATTGATCTTCTTGAAGTCAATCTCTAGAAGTGGAGCATTATCCCCTCCTATTTCATGATATGAATCATGAATTACTTGCTCATCATCCTATATATCTTATGGAATTGCAAACAAATTAAAAGATAAAATTTGGTCAATAGTCATCCTACTGTTATATCAAATTCTCACTTCAAACTTATGTCTACAATCAATCTAGAAGTATTCAAGTGCAAGGATATGCATATACTCAAGAGAAAATATGTTTTGAGTTATGCCTCTTTAATTAAAATTTTCTCTATCTTCAAAATGTGATTGATTATAGTTGTGATATATTTATATTTGTACATTTTTTCTCTTATAAATGCTTGCATAATGATAATGGCCAATAACAATAGGAAAACCAATAGAGGAATGATGAACCTTTGAATGTAGGTCATGTAGCTATACCAACTACCTACATAACTCCATAAGAATCTATTTATCAGTAGGGTAACTTGTCAATTTGACTATTGTCCCTGTGAAACCACCAACTCTAATATATGTGAAATTCAAGAGTTAAATGAAAATGCATCCAAAATGGGAAACTACCTCACAAGCTTTATTTGATACTCTCTTGGAATTTAAGGAAACATTCAATTTATAGATGATTTCATAAAAAATCCTTCATTTACCCTCTTGTAGTGCTTGAATTATTTATACAAAGTTAACTGAGGGTAATATTCATACATAGGCTTTATTGTCAACATTTTTTTTGTAGTTAGCCTAAAAAATATCTAGCCAGCACACTCCTCTTCATGCCAACAAATGCTAGAGCATTATATAAAATGATAGTTGTTGGTACACAAAACATTGTCACTATAATGTCATATAAGTCCAATACTACTATTTCATTAGCATATTTTAGAGAAATTTCCTCTACTCACCTAGTGAAGTAATTAGTGGTAGTTAGTACCCACTTGTGTCCTCTACTATAAGGTGGATTGATCATTCCTATAAAGTATAGGCCCTAGTGCATGAAGGGTTGATCTACATGAATGGGATTAATAAGAATGGCTACCAACCTTTGTTTGTTTACAAAGAGCATAATTTTGATACTTCCTCACCAATGCAGATGCATCTTTTAAGAGACTAGGCCAATAATAACTAGTCCTAATTACTTTTGTAGCTATAGTTCCTATGGTAAAATGACCTGATGTAGGCCCATCATGGAATTACTCCAAGAGTATAGTCCCTTCATCATCATTTATGCTTCTGAGTAGCACCCCATTGAGGTCTATTATAAAGAGAAACCTATCAATCAAAGCATAAGGTATAGACTGAAGTTTAAAGTATTTTTTTTTTGTCTTATCCATACCTTGATGATACTCACCTATTATCAAGAAATTTTCCATGTCTTGGACCCAGCTAATGTGAGGTGGAGATGCAATTTTATATATGTTATCTTGTCTCACTAAAAAACCTCTTTCTCTTCATGAAGGTCAGCAACCATGTGTTCACATAAGCCTTTACCACTTACTAGCTTAGTGACATTAATTTCTATGTCATCTTCCATGACTCTTATAATCCAGCCAACCCTCTTCTCATTTTGGTCCTTTTTGAGAAGGAAGTCTCTCACTCTAAGATGAGATACCATAAGGTATATTTTGATATTTGATATCATAAGCCTAAACTTTTTTATAATTCTCATAGTTTTAAGGACTTATTTTTCTATAAAAGTGTTCCCTTTTTCATACCCTTCGAGCCTTTGGCTAAAAAATGCAATTGGTTATTCAATCCCTTCTCCATTCTTTTGCATCAACATAGTTGATATGTTATCAATGTTGTCAAAGGCATACAAGATGAAATATCTTGAGAAGTCATGATTAATTCGTGTAGGTGTTTGACCAATGGCCTATTTGATAGCTTCAAATTCTTCTGTGTCTTATCTTGTCCAAGTGAACACCTAATTATTATTCAACATAGTAGTGATAGGTTTAACCAAGCTTGCAAAACTAGGTATGAACCTTCTTACAAATTTGATCTTTCCAAGGAAACTTTAAAGTCCTTTCTTATGCTTAGGCAAGGACAAGGCCAAGATTGCACTTATTATATTAGGATTAATGGCTAATCACTACTTTAAGACAATATACCCCAAAGAGTTTTCCCTCATGGATAGAAAACACACACTTTTTAGGACTTAGTGAGATCCCATACTCTCTAAACCTTTTAAAGATCAGCCTCAAGTGGTCCAAGTGTTCACTAACCTTCTTGGAGAAGACCATTATGTCATCTAGGTAAAAAATCACCATGTAATTAAAAAAACCTTAGAAATCCATGTCCATGGATCTTTGAAAAGTGTCTCTAACATTTGAGAGGCAATAAGGCATCTTCTTGTAAGTGGAGGTTCCCCACTTTGTGGTGAAGGTAGTCTTGTATTGGTCCTCCTCACTGACTAGCACCTAATTGTACCCTAAGTATCCATTCAATATAGAGAACAAATTTTAACTAGAAACCATTTAGAGTTTCTCTATGGATGGCAAGGGGTAATGGTCTTTCAAAGAGATCGTATTCAAGTCTTTAAATTCCACACATAACTGGATCTTATCATTCTTCTTTCTCACAGGCACCAAGTTATCCACCCATAAAGCATGCTTAATAAGGAAAATTATATTAGACTCAATCAAATTGGTTAACTATTTTCTCATCAACTCTTCAATCTTTGGGTTGATTGGTCTTTATTTCTACCTAGCAGGTTTGGCATTGGCCTCTAACTCTATGGTGTGTTGGGCTAGCTTGGGGTCAAAACCTCTTAGATCACTATACTCCTAGTAAAGATATTAGAGTATTCCCTATAAAGATCAATAAATTCATGTTTTATATCTCATTGTTCACCTTTCCAAGCTTGAAAAGCTTGTCCTTGAAGATGAGGACTCTCTCAATATTTTCTTCATTAGTAGACATAACTACTTTGTCCTTCCTCATGTGATGTCCTTCATGGAAAAGACCCTCAAGGGTGACCAGACCTTTAGGATTATTATTTTACTTTAGTTGAACAATATTATTCTCATACTAATTTTGAAGTCTACTTTGGTTTGTTGAGGATAATTATGCCTCTTGTTGTAGGAAACAAGAAATCTACTTGTCACTATCAACGACTTACTTGCGAGCTTCATTATCTAGATATGATGGTCTCACTATTACTTTGACATGTGGTTGTATTTTAGTCCTCTTAAAATCATTTGGAGTGTCAAACTAATCCCCTACTACTACCAATATATAAACATGTTGATTTTGTTCCTTTGGTAATACTTGCATATTGAAGGCTTCAAAATCTTCAAGTAATTCCCATGTTTAGTGTTTGTAGGAATTCATTTAAGTGTTTATTGGCTATGTTTTGACCTCTCTCATAATGTATTATCATAAAGTTATCCCTATACACTTTTAATTGCTTTATACCCCTCTTATTGACCCACTAAAGACCATAAATGAGGCCATCATATGTAATTGCATTATAATAACAACTAAATTAGAACATGTATGATGAAAAGTATTTGTCACTAGAGGGATATATCAGCATTACACCTACCCCTACTCCATTATTTCTCCTTGAGCCATCAAATAACATCTTCCATAATCCACTAGTATCCTCATGTGGCCTAGTGAGGGATGGCATGAACTCATTCTCTTCATGCAGGCAATAAAATCCCATGTCTATTTCTTCAACACCTCCCAAAGGGTCAAGTAGTTGATTCTCACTCCATAAGTCATCTAATAATACATTAGGTATCCCCTTAGAATGAATGTTTAGTTTTTCACCAATAGGGTGGTCTTATTCATCTATAATAGTACAATTGATGTTTAAGGTACTTGTCCCATAAGTATCAATGCTAAATTTGGAAATAGGTTCAGCCTTGATAGACACCTTGGTCCCATACCTTGTCCTAAAATCTATATAAGACAAATTTAGTTCTAGGTAACCCCTAATTTTGCCTATGAAGTCTTTAGATAATCATAGAGCAAAGTGGGGAGGCACTTCTAGAACCAATACATCTTGAGCCACTAAAACACTAGGAAAAACATGGAGGGTTAATATTAGACATTTTATAATACTAGTTGGTTTGGTAGAAGATCCATCAAGATAAAACACCCCCTTCGCTTGGGGTTCATACTTCAAACCAAGCTGATCTCCTATAAATTCTGACATTACTAAAGTACTTTCTCCACTATCTACCATGAAATTATGTACAAAGGATCTACCAATTATTAAATAAATGTATAAATGAGGAGGTTTTACCACTTTTTTTAAATTCCTTTCATTTTCTTTGGTTGTATTAGTGAGAAATACACTCTCCTTGCTTGGTGGCTTATCTAAAACACTAATCTTTGACAAGCCCTCTTAAAGGATATCCACTTGACCAGGTATAGAAAGTGTTGTCCCTAAAAATTGATTCCTCATTTTTCAGACAACATAGGACCATTTTGGTCCTGAATGGCCAAAATTGTCCTTCCCCTTTCCAAAAATTTATTCTAAAACATTCGATTTCATCATTTTCTCAAACTTTTTGGTTAAGGGACTAACAAGTTCAACGGGTTTGAAGGCTTCTGTAGGTGAGTTCAATCAAAAGGGACTAGTTTCTCACACTTGAACACTTTTAGGATAAGTTCAATGCTTTGGTTTAACCAAAAAAGGGTCATCGGCAATCTTCTAATCGAATGAACCAATGAACCGTTGAACCTTAGACCACTTTGGTTCAAATTTCAATGGGTTCAAGGTTCAATATCAGTGGCAAGCTTCAAACAGGTCAAGCACTTCATCAAATTTCAAAGGTTCAAGGTTTAATAGCAACCTCGAGCACTTAACAAGTCTCAAAAGCTTGAATTGTTGAACCGTTGAACCTTGAACCATATTGTTTCATCAGTTCAATGGGTTCAATGTTCAATCGGTTCAACGCGCTGGGTTCAAAGGTTCAAAGATTGCCTCAGTTATGAAGAGAAACATATGTGATAGAAAGAGTCAAGTGGATGTTGCCAAGTGTCTTCGGTTGACCCCCTTTATGCTTTGTTTTTATGAATTGGTAGATGTTTCCAAGTGTCCCTCAGAAGCTTATTAGAATCCTCCACGTGTCAACATATATGGTTCTTTCCTTCTATTTCACTATATTGAGTAAAGACTATGGTAGGCCTGGGGATGAGTAACTAAATGAAGCAGAATGAACCAAGTGTCTGCATCTGCATGACTAACAAATGTATTCAAAATGTGCCAAATGTCCCTTACAGAGATTAGTGGAGACCAACAAGTGTCATCATCTGTGAGAGCCCGACTGGGCCCCAAACATTTCTATGATGTCACAAAGGCCTAAGAAGGTAGATGCTACCAAGTGTTAATAGTGGAAGATGCCACGTGTCCTCACCTATTCTTGCAGAACATGCCACATGGCACTTGTTCAAAGAGTGGAAGGCATCGCATATCAAAGGAAATGAAGGAGATGATAGCCCTGCCAAAGAATCAAAGCCCGAAGGCCACTTAGAAGACCCTAAAGGGCAAGTTTCCTTTGGGAAAGGCTTGAGCCTTAAAGAACTATAAAAGGTGCCAAGTGTCACAAGCTGAGACATAGTTTTGAATAAAGCTTCATAGAATAGAACCTACTACGTGTCCTGACCCAATGCAGTGGAAGCTACCATGTGTCTGCATCTATGCCCCCCTCAGCCACTAATTAGTTTCAAAGCTTATTTTGATAAGCTTATCTTGAAGTTACAGATCTTGCCATGTGTCTTCACCTGTGTCACAGTAGAAAGTGACCATGGCAAGTGAGAAAGATGTGGAGTTACTAGGAATCATGATGGGCTTGTAAACATCAAATTTGTCATAATAAAGTGTCTATTGATTTTAGCAAACTTAAAGTGTAGACCTAAATGCATTTGAAAGGCCTAAGGCCAAACCAAGAGAAGGAAGATACAAAGAGGGAAACTCAATGGAAGTTATTTCCAGTAGATGAAGCAGTTCACTGGGTAGATATTTGGGGCTTGCAAACATTAAAAGCACCATTTATTTGTCCCCTATGAGATAAAGGTAGAATAGATAGTTGCACAGCTAAACAAGTGATGGAATGAGAGATTCAATCTCAGGAGGAGGCACTAGAGGTGAATCGACATGCCACAGTCAAGGTAGCTGCCCTGTTCTAGCATGGCCCTTCTTGACAAAAACCAAGAATGCATCCAAGGCATTGAATGCACTGAATGGATCACTTAATTGGGACAAAGTGCTAAGCCTCCCTCAGACCTCTATATAATGTAATCTCTTGTATCATTTGAAGGGAGAACTTTTTGATTATTAAAATCAAAACTCTACCCAAATTGAAAGGCATTACTAAGACTTTGAGCTTAAATTGCAATTCATATTATTTTATCTGAATGAGAAAACAAGTTACTTGTAGACTTTATGTTGTTATAGCTTGTACTATCTTAGGAGATTGTTTGTATGTCTATCTTCTGAAAGCATTCTTGTTTATTTGATTTAACAAGTAAAACTAGTGGAGGTAATTGGGAAGGTGTCTTAAAGGCCAACTATGGGATGACATGGTGCCCTCATAAGTACCTTTAGTTTGTTTGCATTTTCCTTTCTTGTGTAAAGAGCCTTGGGATGATGTGGTGCCCCCATTGCTCTTTGTTTTCCTCTCTTGGGTAGCTGGTCACTCAGCACCCCCATTACCGATTGCTATCTACTTGAAAGATTCATGCTGCTTGCTGAAGAACACTTTTAAAAGAAGAGAAGTGCCTTCTATCATTGCACCAAGAATCCTACTATTTAGGAAGGAAACTGGCTCTTGGCTGAAATTTGCTTCTAAAAGAAGGGAAGCACCTTCCCCATCACCCAGGATTTATTCCTTGCTTATCAGCATCATCTCTAAAAAAAGAGAGATGGATGGTTCATCCCACCCTTGTGTCTTACTTTTTGCATATATATATTATATATAACCTCTACATATTTAATAGGGAACCTCCCCTTAATGAGAGGAGAGATTTGTCCCCTTATGATGTAGTAAACCTGCACATCTAGAAGACCAATCTCCCTATGCTATGGTGATAAGAACTATTTTAAATGCCAGTTAGCTGGTCAACAAAATATTCACCCAACAGTTTTTGGTGACTCCACTGGGGATGAATGTGCAGTCTGAAGCCTCAAATTTTAGATTGAAGTAGTTCCTTCCCTTATCCCACCCCTGTGTCTTACTTTCTGCATATATATATTATATATAACCTCTGCATATTTAATAGGGAACCTCCCCTTGATGAGAGGAGAGATTTATCCCCTTGTGATGCAGTAAACCTATGCATTCGGATGACCAATCTCCCTATGCTATGGTGATAGAAACTATTTTGAATGCCAGTTAGCTGGTCGACAAAATATTCACCCAACAATTTTTGGCAACTCCGTTGGGGATGAACGTGTAGTCTGAAGCCTCAAATTTTAGATTGAAGCAGTTCCTTCCCTTATCCATTATAGAGTTTGGAAACTCCATTCTAGATCTTACCCACTATCCATTTATAGCCTTACCATTTTCATCCATCTCCATTATATTATCTAGTTTGCAAAACTAGAGCTACTGAGAAAGAAAGCGCAGTTTGAAGCCTCAAGCTTTAAGCTGAAGTAGGGCTATTTTCTTTTCCATTTTTGTCTTAGAATCTGGTAACTCCACTCAGATGTGTTTTCCCTATCATTCATAATCTGATCATGGTAGTTCGAGGCCCCTGGGGTAACTCATTTGGACCACTTAATCTAACTCCACCCCTGCATGAGCTACCACTCAGTTTAAGGAAGAATTTACCCAAATTCTTTGGTGATGAAAGAGTCCACTCTGATGAACACATTGTAGCCTTCACATAGCCTGTGGTGTGATAGGGGTGGAATTTGAAGATGTGGTATTCAAGCTTTTCATGGAGACACTAGAAGGTGCTACTACAAACTTGTTTTACCATCTGCAAATTGGATCAGTGACTGGCTAGGACACTATCAAAGCCAAGTTTGAAGCAAGGTTCAAAGCTGTAGAAAATGTTCATGCTTTGTTAGCCCAACCTACATAGATGAAGAAGGAGCCCCATGAACCTATGAGGGACTTCATTGCCAGGTTCAACAAGCTAAGGCACAGGATTCCCATGGTCACCCAATCGATGCCTCAGAACCTCAAGTGCTTCTTCATCAACTCACAACTACCTGAAGTGAGTTTTCTACTAAGACAAGCTAGCCACATAGACCTTGCTACTACTTAGGACTTGGCTACTGAGGTATAAAATGACCTTATCTTGGTAGGAAAGATAAGGAGAGATCTTAATAGAGGTAAACCTTCTTCATCTTCTGGATACTCACCCATAGCCACCACTGACCCAATGGTCCAAAAGCTGGCAAATGAATTGTTAGCCTTGAAAAGGAAAATGGCACAAGGTATGTCTTATGCTTCTCTATATATAGATTCACCAAGGAGGACATTCCCCAATTAGCCATATCAAGGCAACGTTGCCAAGAGTCAAGGGTAACCAAATCATCTTCCTCCCCCACAGAGGAACCCTACCCTTGAAGTACCTCCAACCAACTCAATAGTTGAATATTTAGAAATAGAACATGTTTCCTATTTCCAACCTGAGTTCGAGCAAGAAAATGGCATTGATCTCTTTAGGGAAGATCAAGAAGAATTAGCTGGCAACTCTCACATCAGTTTCCTAAATTACCAAGATGAACCCAAGAGTGAAGGTGAAGTAGTCAAAGGATAAAATGTAGTATTCACTCAGTCTAAGAATCAATCAGCCTAGCAGGTCGATAAAGAAAAGATAGAGGAGTGACCCTAACCAGCGATTTCAATTGCTGAGCAGAGAACCCCTCTCCCTTTCTAGTCAAAGGACCCAGTGATTGCCAAAGAAGTAAGTATATCAAACATTTCTACACCTTCTACTTCAAATTCACAAGCTAGTCCTCCCATCCCTCCCATAAACCAAAAGGAAGAACTCCCATCCCCTATGTCTAGTCCAATCTAGCCATTTGACATAGTTGATCATGTCAAATGTGTCAAGACCCAAATGGTGGCCCTTGCAGCCCAAATTTTGTTTGAGTCTTCAGGTATGGATGAAATAGCAAAAGAATTGGTGGATTATAGCATAAGTGTAAAAGAACCCTCCCCTCCAAATTAAGAAGAATCTGAGATATCTGAGGGGGACAATCAAGACATGTGTTGGGTTGAGCTATCAGAACAGCTAATTATGGTACTAGGTCATGCTGCTACCCATCAATGTTAACAAAAGGAACTCTTCATAGGGAGAGCAAGGAGTTATGGTTTTTAGTTTGAAGACCATATCCTACCATTGAGTAAGAAGAAGAAAAGGCCAAGAGGAAGACACAAAAAATTGGTTTCCTAGTGGAGAGCTCCATTTGCTCATCACCATTTATGGGGGCAAAATAGTTTCCTACTAGTTTACCAAGATGGCATCCCCTTTCATTATCCCATGATGAACAGCATTTGAAGTACTTCAATTCTTGAAGTATCAAATAAGTTCACCTATACATATGTATATCTGTATAGTCTTTAGTTCTATTTTGTTCTTTTCATTTTCATTTTTGGAGCCTTTCTTTTTAGGTAGCATGACTCCATAGCCCAATGGCACACTTCAAGGCACTGGAGATTCTGGTTTCTACTCCCCTTAGCTGTTTCAAGTTTTTGACTGAAGGAAGTTCCCCAATAGGAGCTAGCTATTGTCCTTAAAAAGTGATTCCTCATTTTTTAGATAACATAGGACCATTTTGGTCCTAAATGGCCAAAATTGTCCCTTCCCTTTCTAAAAATTTGTTTTGAAACATTCAATTTCATCATTTTCTCAAACTTTTTGGTAAAGGGACTAACAGGTTCAATGGGTTCAAAGGCTTCTGCAAGTGAGTTCAATCAAAAGGGACTAGTTTCTCACACTTGGACACTTTAAGGATAGGTTTAATGCTTTGGTTCAACAAAAAAAGGGTCATCAACAATCTTCTAATCAAATGAACCAATGAACTATTGAACCTTGAACCACTTTGGTTCAAATTTTAATGGGTTTAAGGTTTAATATCGATGACAAGCTTCAAACGGGTCAAGTGCTTCATCAAAGTTCAAAGGTTCAAGGTTCAATAGCGGCCCTAAGCACTTAATGAGTTTCAAAAGCTTGAACTATTGAACCTTGAACCATTTTGGTTCATTGGTTCAATAGGTTCAACATTCAATTGGTTCAACACACTGGGTTCAAAGGTTCAAAGATTGCCTCAGTTATGAAGAGAAATGTGCATCACAAAAAGAGTTAAGCAGATGCTGCCAAGTGTCATCGACTGACCCCCTTTATGCTTTGTTTCTATGAATTGGCAGTTGCTACCACATGTCCCTCAAAATATTGTCAAAATCCTCCACGTGTCAACATCCATAGTTCTTTCCTTTTATTTCACTATATTGAGTAAAGACTATGGTGGGCCCAGGGATGAATGACTAAATGAAGCAGAATGTGCCAAGTGTCTGCATCTGTGTGACTACCAAATGTATTCAAAATGCACCATGTATCCCTTACAGAGATCGTTAGAGGCTGACAAGTGTCATCATCTGTGAGAGCTCGACTGAGCCCTAAACATTTCTATGATGTCGTAAAGGCCTGAGAAGGTGGATGCTACCAAGTGTCAATAGTGGAAGATGGCATGTGTCCTCACCTGTTCTTGTGGAACACACCACATGGCACTTGTTTAAAGAGTGGAAGGCACCACATGTTGAAGGAAATGAAGGGGTTGATAGCCCTGCTAAAGAATCAAAGCCTGAAAGCCACTTAGAAGACCCCAAACAGCAAGTTCCCTTTAGGAAAGGCTTGAGCCTCAAAGAGCTATAGAAGTTGCCAAGTGTCACACACTGAGACACATTTTTGAATAAAGCTTCATAGAGTGGAACCCACAGTGTGTCCCTACCCAATGTAGTAGAAGCTGCCACATGTTTTCGTTCGTGCCCCCCTCAGCTGCTAATCAGTTTCAAAGCTTATTTTGATAAGCCTATCTCAAAGCTATGGATCCCACCATGTGTCCTCACCCACGTCATAGTATAAATTGACAATGGTAAGTGAGAAAGACATGGAGTTGTTAGGAAGCATGACGGGCTCATAAATGTCAAATTTGTCACAATAAAGTGTCTATTGATTTTAGCAGACTTAAATCATGGACCTGAATCTATTCAAAAAGCTTAAGGCTAGACCAAGAGAAGGAAGAGACAAAAAGGGAAACTTAGTAGGAGTTATTTCTAGCAGGTGAAGCAGTTCACTGGGTAGATATTTGGGGCCTGTAAACATTAAAAGCACCGTCTATTTGTCCCCTATGAGATAAAGGTAGAATAGATAGTTACGCGGCTAAGCAGGTGATGGAATGAGACATTCAGGCTCGAGAGGAGGCACTAGAGATGAATTGACATGCCACAGTTAAGGTAGCCACCCTATTCTAGCATGGCCCTTCCTAACAAAAACCAAGAATGCATTTAAGGCATTGAATGCACCAAATGGGTCACTTCATTGGGACAAAGTGCCAAGCCTCCCTCAGGCCTCTATATAATGTAATCTCTTGTGTCATTTGAAGGGAGACCTTTTTGATTATCAGAAGTAAAACTCTACCCAAATTAAAAGGCATTACTGAGAATTTGAGATCAGATTGTAATTCATATTATTTTATTTGAATGAGAAAACAAGTTACTTGTAGACTTTGTGTTGTTATAGCTTGTGTTATCTTAGGAGATTGTTCGTATGTCTGTCTTCTGAAAGTGTTCTTATTTATTTGATTTAACAAGCAAAACTAATTGAGGTGATCAAGAAGGTGTCCTAAAGGCCAACTATGGGACAACATGGTGCCCCCATAATTACCTTCAATGTGTTTGCATTTTCCTTTCCTATCTAAAGAGCCTTGGGATGATGTGGTGCCCCCATTGCTCTTCATTTTCCTCTCTTGAGTTGGTAGTCACTCATCACCCCCATTACCAATTATTTGTTACTTGAAAGGTTCCTGTTGCCTGTTGAAGAACACTTCTAAAAGAAGAGAAGTGCCTTCTATCATTGCACCAAGATTTATACTATTTAGGAAGGAATCTGGCTCTTGGTTGAAAGTTGTTTCTAAAAGAAGAGAAGCACCTTCCCCATCACCCAGGATTACTTCCTTGCTTATCAACATCAGCTCTAAAAAAAGAGAAATGGATGGTTCATCCCACCCCTGTGTCTTAATTTTTGCATAAATATATTATATATAACCTTTACATATTTAATAGGGAACCTCCCCTTGATGAGAGGAGAGATTTGTCCCCTTGTGATGCAGTAAACCTGCACATTTGGATGACCAATCTCCCTATGTTGTGGTGATAGGAACTATTTTGAATGCCAGTTAGCTGGTCAAAAAAATATTCACCCAACAAAAAGCAATTCCCACATTTCAGCACTCACATTTTACTTCTTAATTTTCTCAAAAAAAATTATGTGCAAACCACCAACCTTTGATTATGCTTTGGGAGCCACAACTATGCTTTGGACCTATGTGTTTTGGGGTTCAAACGTGTTTCCTTGGTTCTAATTTTTTTGAGTTATTGGAAATTTTGGGTTATTAATAGAGTCATTTGGTTTTGATATAAATTGATGAATAATATAATACTCTCTAATTTATTCTTGTATACCCTCCATATTCCTTCTCTTGAACCTTGTGTTGGTTTTCATAAGAATGTTTGCTTGGCTAGAACTAGCCTAATTATCAAAAGCATAAAACTTTTATTATTGATAGTTGACTAACATAGCACCCAATTGGTTTTGTCCTTAATTATCCCCTTGTCCTTATTTAGGGTCTTTTTTTTTTGTCATCATAGGCACTTCTACAATTTGAGCCATGAGAGCTTGGTTAAACCCATAACTAGCACCCTATTGCCACTGATCATTAAAATTCTAATTAAACTATGTGTTTGGGAAAATGGCTTGACTGAATGACTAATTCCAAGTAATATAACCCTTAACATCTTTTTAAATGTTTTTTTTATTAGGGGATAAGGTATTGGAAGCACTCGTCGTATTAGGATTGTAATTTTTTTGCCTAGCATAGTTGGGTTGTCCTTGTCTTTCAAAATTTTCCTTGAAGGGTGGCCTATTGGATTGGTAAGAATGTTGATGATAATATGGGGGATGATAAGTTATATTATACTAATCTTTTTTCTTATTTAAATTTAATAACTCATTTTCAAATATTTAAAACATATTCTTGACTTCTTAAAGCTCACTAGATTGATTAGTTAAAGCTTTTTCTTTTTTTTATGTAGGTATGCTAGAAAGTGTTGGCAAAATAAGAATGAAAATAAGGGGAGGAATGACAATAGGAGGTGGTTGAATATTTGTAAACAAGGTCATATCTGACCTATGTGTGATCTTTCTAGCCTATATTATGTTATTCTCTACTTTGATTACCACTTCATAAGCACCCGATAGTGTGTCTCCACCAATCGACTATATCATCACTGTAATATAACTATTGAAATATCTTATATAGTAGAGGAAATAGTAGTTAGGAGTTGGATTGAAAAGGATTTTAATCATTTCCCACGTATTTTTAAACTTGATACTAAAATCTTTCATAACCTCTTGAGGAGTTCTCTTCATTATAGTCAATTGTTTTGTTACTAACAAGTGGTCACTCTTATCTTCAAACCTCTTACACAATGCATCCCCTAATTGGTCCCATGTTGTGATGTATTTAGGATTTGTGTTCCTATATAAATCCATGGTCTTACCCTTAAAATACATGGACAACAATCTGATAGCTATGTTTTCTTCATTGATGTCAAGGATATTATAAAAGTTGGTTATATCTCTGATGTGTTTAGAAGGAGTTGTAGAGTTATCTCCTATGTAGTAAGGCACACTCTGAAGGGATACCACTAGGATAAGATCATATTTATTAAGGTTCAATGGACTTTGACCATTAAAATCTATAAAAATCAAAGATCTAGGGGTAGTTATGGTAATGAAAGGAGATAACAAGGATCTTCTAGTAGAGGTAGACTTACAAATTGGCTTAGGATGGAAGTTTCTCAATTATGGATGAGTATTATAAAAACTCAATATTTTTGCTAAGTTGAAAGGTAATTACATAAACTCAAAATTAATACCTCTAAAATTTAGCCTAGTCACCTTTAGCATGAAATATAGGCACTACTCTGCCATTAGAATGTTGAGTGTTCTTAGGAATCACCAGATGCCAAGGGTGTAGATGAAATAGATACTACAAATGGATCAATACCTGCATCAATATCCATCAATATTATACACAATTAGTCTCATTGAGCATGCCAAAAACTATTGTAGCATAAAATTTCACCCTATAAGAGGGTTATTCAACCTCTTTCACTCTTGACTACAAAATGGTATCATCCCCAGGTTGTGGGTATCCTATGATGTGGTTAAACCTCCAAAGAAACCTCAAAATCCCTTGTACTCCATTAATGGAGGTCTTTAAGCTCAATCTATCTTCAACTAGCTATCCTAGAACTTGATTTCAAGGCCATTTTATCACCATGAGATCCACTTTTGGACATGTATAAGGACTTTAGGCATCTATATCATTCCTATGAGGAAGAAAATAAAGTTTTATGCTACCTTCAATACCTATATACATGGTGTGTTAGAGGTAAAATAACTAAGAGGGGGGGTGAATTAGTGATGTAAGAAATTAAATTCCAATTCCAAAACTTCAAACTCTCAACCAATCAACACAAGCATTCATGAAGCATATAAACTAGTTATTGTAATAAATAAAGGAAACTATGTAATATCAACATTCATAACACATATAATATGTGGGAAACCGTCATGGGTGATAAAAACCACTCTTAATTTTTCAAATAAGTGGACTATATTCCTATAATGGATTCATAAATAAGAGACTTTAGTGAAGCACCCACTTCACAAGGAGCACCAACCCCTAAGCATGAACAAGCACCCACTTGTCCTAGATGTTGAGTACCCACACAACACCTTATAATATCAAAACCTCCAAATCTCTGATTTCCTTTCAACCTAATGGATAAATAGTGAATAATAATTCTCTTCAACCCTTAACATTCTCTCAAACCTTCACATACAAGCAATACATCAAAAACACCTTTTTGGATCACTTTACACTTCCTCGCTCATATTCAATATTCAATCCTATAATAACACTATTATAAGATTTTAAATATGACCTATATGTCACAAAAATATCCATCACATTTATCTTCTCTTCAATGTATCCACCAATCATACTCACCCTTCTATATATTTTGCATATCAATTCTAGAAACCTTCATCTTTGTTTATGTCCTTTATAGAGCCTCCATGATCATCACCTTCTTGGTCGGCCATAAGAATTGCCTTAACCCTTAATTATTATATAAAATTTATAATATAATAAATTTCATCTACATAGGTCATACATATCTTGTATAGATCACTTTTAAGTAAAAACACTTTTCAATTAGGCCTAAGAAGCCCTTATAGGTCTATGGAGACCTATTCATCTTTTCAGCACTTCATCAAGCACAAAAAGGAACATAAGGCAAATTTTAATCACATGGGTCCATGAGAAATTAACCCTAATACATCCTCAATTGATAACATTCATCATTACACACCTTTAAATATGAAAAACCTATCAATCATTTTCCTTGTACTTAAAAACACTATGAATGAACCAAAAGTCAACTTATAAGCAATTGTTAATACTGAATATGGATTGGTCAAACATAAAAAATACATACATATGATCCTTCGGGAGTCTAAAACACTCTCCAATATACAATTCACTTTGAAACATCTAAACACCATCAAGAAAAAATCAAACATCCTTCTCGGGCCATTTGCAAAAGAATGTCGAACCCTCGGTCAACTTTGGACTGCAATAAATATAGGTGTAAGACCATTCAAACCTATAAATCATTTTTATTGGATTTATATTGAATTTATATACCACTTTTATTTTTATACCAACATCAAAATTTATAACCAAAATAATGCATACTAGTTTTCCTTTGTAAATTCAAATATATATGAATTGTAACAGCCAATTTTTATTGCAAATTTGACTCTGGAAACTAGTGAAACATGTCTAGGAGACCAAATTTTCACTACCATAACTTTTTATATAAATAATTTCAAGACCTAAATTTTTAAACACATGATATAGGCATAAATCTAAATAAACCAATGTGACCACTTTCTTTTGACACTTTCACACATGTGAATATTGATGTCGTCAATCTACTTACTCAAGAATATCTGTCAAGATGACTAAGAGAAATTAGACCTTCACAAGACTATTCTAATGAATTATTTTCACTTTGAAAATTACACCAAGCACTCTTGACCCCTAATATGACCCCTCAAACATGTTCAACACATCACCAACATCTATCAACCTTGCCTAACCAATCAAACATAATAGAGTTCAAGCATGATCACTAAAGCACACTTTATCATTGAGAACCATTCATACATCTTAACTCATTGACACTATTTTCCACCTTAGGTACATCATTTACAACACCTCAATAATCTACCCCTTTGTCATTTATGTCAACACATGTAAATATTTTTAAAGCCAATAACAATGTTTATGCATATACTCTTTTTCCTCTTCAAACATTTCTCCCCCTTTGACACAATGACAAAGTGGGCTTACCTACTGATCCTAAGGACATATAAATGTTTTAAAATCCAAAAACATGATTGTATCTCCTTTGAGATATGATAAAAACTCCCCTATCACTATGCATATCATTCCTTATCATGACTACTTCAAGCTTGCTTATTGACAACACTCTTCTTTGACCATACACTACTATATGAAAAAGATATGAAAAATATGAAGAAAATAGGAGTGATCAAACCTTGATAACACTAAGGAATCCACATAAGTCTCCTAGTCTTAGGCACCCCTTGATCACATTCAAACCATCTCCAACCATGAACAAACTTCTTAGTTGCCTTCAAATTTTCTCTCATAAGTCAACACCATGATCACCAATAGATGTTTAATCCATAATTCAAACATAAAATATGCTCAAAATAGACTTAAAAACTCATATTAAAATAATCATACCTTTTTATTTTGTAAAAAATGACAAAAAAATTTACATGTCTCACCTAGCTTTGTCTAGAGGCCTAGTAGCCCTTCTTGAACTTTACAGAGCCCATAAATTTCTATGTATGCATCTTCATGGATTTAAAGTTCATATTTAGAGTAAAATCATATTCCCCCTCATTCATTCCAAGAATCATCATCCAACTCTTCCTCTATACCATAGTTCCTTCACAAATTGACCTACCAATTAACCCTCTATTTGCACAAAATCTCAACCATAGGTTAAAATATGCATTTCTAGATGATTGTAAAGAAATTTTTGAGCACCCTTTTGTCCATTTCAATATATTAAGCAGCCTCAAACTCAAATCCTTTGGTAAGGTCACTAACTCACATGGTGTAAAACCCAAGGCATCAAAAAAGAAGGTCAACTATCCACCTTCCGATCAACTCCAACTCCTAAAACTTATCTCACACCTAGAGGTCAACAATATACACTTTTAAACCAAATAATGAGGTTTTAATCCTCTGTGACCTATATAACCATGAAATGGTTTTTAACCTACTAGCCCTTAAACCAGGACTGTCATACCTGAGAGCCTTCAAAAAACTTCAAATTGATCTCAAAATACCTTAAAACCCTAAAACCAATTGGATCATACCTTTATGAGGTCAACACACCTTTTAATTCCAAAAAATCATCTTGAATAGTTACCAATATTCATTTGACACCTAGAACTAGTCAAATTGTGCATGCAAACCCTATGTACACAACAGTCACTATGCTAAAATACCTTAAAATGATCATGGAAGCCTTCTGACATCTCCTCAACACATTTTTCACATGGACACATCAAATCCAACTAGACTCAACCCTTGGTTAGCTTTGTGGACCTCAAATGCATCAATTTTATAAGATGATCTCTCATTAGGCAGTGATCATAGAGCAAAATGGTCAAACTAAAAAAATGATCATCAAAGCTACTTGTGACCAATCCAATGCATAAAATTTTGTGGAATATAATTGAGAAATTTCTCTCCACACTCCATGCAAACCTTACCTTTTTATCAATATGAATGTCATTGATGTCAAAAGGGACACTATGGATGTCATTAATGTCACAAGGATCAGGCAGGATTGATGGAGAGAAGAGGATGTTTCATAGTTGTACTATGAAAATTTATCATGATTTTATAGAGACCATTTATGGATGTTAAATTCAAATAGATATAATTTTCATTATGGGTTTTTTATGTACATTCTATAAATATGCTCAACAGGTTTAGAAGAGAAGGAATGAGCTCAAAATTGATTTATTTAGCTCTTAGACATTATAGGGTTTCATAGTAAAATCTTAAGGATTTAGCCATGGCATCAATGAGAAAAGTTATATTTTAATGTTGACTTGGTATAGCCAAGAATTGGTAACTTAAGTTACAACTTAAGTCCATGTCATCATTAAGAAATTGGCCCCTTGACCTAGAAATTATTGACTCTAAGCAATGATCAAAGGACTTTATAATTTCCTAAGTCTAAGACTTAATATATGTCCCAGCTTAATCAATGGATAGTGCTTCATGGTACATAGATGATCCAATAGAATGAATCAAATTCAAAGTGTCAAAGTTCCCTCTGAGTGAACGTATTTATACCAAGTGTCACAAGCACATGAGTCTATCAGATAAAGGACTAATGAGAGTAATCCTATCAAATATAAAGTTTGAACTAGTTGGTGTAGACACCTAAATCTAGCCATCGATAACCTCCAATCAAGATTTTGACCAATTTCCACCCAAAATACACAATTTGGCCTAAAAACACTAAAACATGCTAAATGATGTGAAACTGACATATTCAAGTGTTGATTTTGGCCAGGGTATCATTAAATAGGGCAATGTAATTTGTGGGCTAGCTAACTTTGATCAGATCATTCTAAGTCAAAATGCTAATTTTACACCTAGGTGCTTTGGATTGATCTTTCCTATCAAATCTCTTGCACAAGACACATGCCTTTGTTATTTATTGTTGGTAACATCCTAAATAGGATAACAGATCCAACACATCTGATATTGCCTTCTAATTCCAATCCAATCTAATTTTGGACCAATAACAAGGCATTCTAATCAATTTGAGTAATTTTTGCACAAAGTGCTTAATCATGCTTAAGAGCTACTTAACCCAAATCAAGACCTAATCAAAAATTCCATGGAAAATTGTTGAATACATATTTTTGGAAATGAATATTGAATATCAGCATCATCAGGTGACCTCATTTCTTGGGAAGACATCCCTAGGCCATAATTGCCACAAATATCAAGATTCATGCCCTCCTGCCTCATCAATGCCTTTCACGATGCCCTCCATGCCTCTTAATTTCCCCTTATTCCAATGTTATGATGAGGATAATTATAAACTTAATTCCAAAAATTGAATTAATCCTCAACCACACATCTCAATCTCAAGATGGATGGTTCAGGTTGATTCTAGATATTCTTAAAAATCTATAAATAGAGAGGCCATGAACATCATTTCTAAGCTATTTTGGTGCAAAGTTATAATGCACAAGTATCTTCAAGAAGCCATTACAATTAGTGTTATCATGCCAAACTGATTATAAGCTAAGCCAAGCCATAAGCCAAAGGTGCCAAGGAGAGATGGAGGTAGCCAAGCTTCTATTTCCAAGGACTTCATGAGCACAAAATTGAGCAAGCCACTACTACAAAGGCATTTGGAGCATCCAAGGAAGGTGAAGGAATTATTGTGTTTTATTCCTTACTTTTTAGTTATGTTTATCATTTGTTTTTGTTAACTAAGCTCTCTATAGTGTCTAGGCCTAGAGATGTTATGATATTAGTGTGTTTTGTTTCTATACGATTTTCGCTTTCACATTCAAAAAGGAAATGAGAAACTAAGAAGAATGGTCTAAGGCTTGTATATACCTAGATGAAGTCTTGCGCATCATTATCTAGACATCGTGTGAACTCCTCTTTGGTTGTGGAGGATGACACCTGTGGAAGAAAGAGACTAAAACATAGAAGTTGTTAGATGAGGAGATGGTGGGCTGCCAAGTAAAAGCTTGATCCCAAAAGTACAAAGATTTCCTTAAGGGATGTCAACCCACTGATTGATAAAAATAATGTCTGATAAAGAGTAGAAAGATAAAAGACTAAAATGATTAAAGACTAAAATAGAAATGGAAGTAAATGCTTACCTAAATGTTGTTGTCGGCCTGGTCATAGTCACTGACGTCAGTTAGTCTGCCGACATCGATTGGTCAAGTCTGTCGATGTTGGTTAGTCTACCAACGTCGGTGGGGGCATTGGTCTCTGCGGCTGACATTGATTGGGGTAGTAGTCTTTGATAGAGGTTTGTTCAGGTCTAGATAGGTTTTAGGGCTGTGGACAGGTCTGAGAAGGGCTATGGGTCTGGTTGAATGGTCTAAGAGTCTCTGCAGAGTTATAGGGACAATGGACAGAGTTCATGTTCTAAAAAGGGAGATAGAGGTGGTAAGTATATGGGAAGGCCTCTCAGCCTTTTTGGGAGGGAGTCAAGTCTAATCTAGTTGATAGTCTGGTCTAGGGGGTGATATTACTTGGAAGCAATAACTGAAAACATAGACAAAATGCTTACCTATGGCTTGCAAAAGGAGAGCTGCTGGTGCTTGTACCTGTTGTTGATGTAGAAGACTGATGCAGAGTCCCTGCTATTGCTGTAGTTGGTATAGAAGCCCTGTGAGAGAGAGAGTGAGAGGTCTAGTGGATTCAAGATTGGAAGATTGGCTGATTGTTGAAGGTCGAAAGGCAGATGATTGAAGGAGTGGATGCAAAGATTGGAAAACCAGATTGAAAGATTGGAAAATGGGATCTTGCATTCGGGTCAAGAACGCAGTTATGAAGGTAACCGACGCCGGCAATATCACCGACGTCGATCGACAGTTGACCGACATTAGTGGCTAGAAGGCAGGAAAAAGGCTAAAAATAGCCTTTTATCCATTTTCCCAACTGTCGGGTCAGCGGGTCGGGGGAAGAAATAGTCGAAGGTGGATTAATAGGCATGGGAAATGAGTGGGATAAGGGAAATGGGGTCTTAAATCACTTAATACTTGGCAAGGGGTAGTGGAGGGGAAGTTTGAATAGGTCATAGGGTGATAAATGAGGGTATCCAAGGGCAAAAAAATCCAAGGAGATGAGAGGTGGCATGGGTGAGGTGGCAAAGGGAGAGAGAGAATTATTAATTTAAAATAAGATAATTATTTTAAATTAATAAGACATAGGTGGGTTATGGTTAGAAGTGGAAAGGGACCAAGGGGACCAAGGGGGGAGTCGACCAAGGGAGTAGACATGATTTTGGTGTCTACATTTGCCCCTTTTTGTCTTGTTGGTTATTCTGACGAACTGCAAGACAAAAATAGGAGTTGAGTTGCCCCAGGTGTGGGATGAGGTTGATTTTGTCCTGTTGGTTATTCAAGTGAACTACAAGACAAAAATGAAAGGAGGGTTGGTTGCCCCAATTATGAGATGAGGTATTCCCCCTCAAAGTAGGAGTCGAGGGAAGGGAACCTGGAATTGGGTGCTGATTTGAGAGATAGTGGATGAAAAAGGGTGAAGATGTGAGTGTGAATGTTGCAAAAGTTGTGATTGCACGCATACCACTTCACGGGATGGTCAGGTCAAATTGTCATAGGTCGAGGATCAAAGAGTGTCAAAATTGAAATAACTAGGCCCCAACATTTGGTTGTAGCTGATCAGGTTATTCAATCTAAGCTAAAGCTCCAATGGTCATCATGTTTTAGGTATCCCAGGCTCAGGAAGTGCTCCTAGAAACACAAAAATGTCACAAGTAGTGGGGATCAACCGGCTTGTGATCCTATACTTGTGAAGGTCATAAATAGTCTGCGCACAATTTTGCTAACCATTCGTGAGGTAACATACATGCAAAAACAACCAAGGCAACATTTGTCTTGGAAGTGGTCAGAGTCGAAGGAGATAGTCGCGATCTCCATGGGCATTAGTCGAGGTGGATGGATGGATGAAGGAATGTGGCTGAGCTAACCCTAGAAGATGTTATGTCAACTGAGTGCTACCTACATAGCCCTTGTTAGAAGGGCCTCAGGCTAATGTAGTTCTCTCAAAAAGGGAGGAAGAGGGTCAAAGTAGTCGATGGTCTGGTTGGGGTCAAGTCATGGTCAAAGGAGGAAAGAAGGTTTGTCCATCAGAGAGATGAACAAATGAGGGTGGTCGAGCTAACCCCAGAAGATGTCATGTCAACTGAGTGTTGCCTACATAGCCCCAGTCTTAGGGCCTCAGACCAATGTAGTTCAGGCAAAGAGTCAAAGTGGTCAATTATTGGTTTGGTCATGTGTTGAAATGATGAAGAGAAAAAGATATTACAGCCTTTTTCGAATGGTGTATTCTGTAACATTGGTCGGGGGGTCTTTCATCCCTATCAAGTGTCCATATTAGGTGATGGATGTTTGCTAAAAATGAAATGAGTCTATTTATGCTTTAGCAAGTAATGGTTTATGCTGGACATAAATTGTGTAGTCCATAGTCTCCATGTGTATTGGTGTCCATAGAAACTAGTGTGAATAGGCTATGTGAGTGGTCTGACAAGAGTCGAGTTGATTGGGTTTGACAAGTGATGAAGTTTGAATGTGACCAAAGTGTAAAGGAAGTGAAAGGCATATTCTCCCTTTCATTGACATTGACCAAAATGATAGCATAGATAGGGGTTGTTAGAACCAAGAGCCCCATTCATGCATTACATCGTTGACCATGGGTTGTGTTAGAGTGGTAATCGAATCACTTTGACATTAAAGTGAGCTCGAAGTCCCTTGAGCAGGTGTTATGATAGGTGAGAATAGGGTAACCTGTTTTAGAGTAGAAATAACCTTGCCCTTTTTTATAGGAGACCCTGAGATAAGTATAAGCCAAGTCCATGACCTTTTTTTTTTTAGCAGACTGATCGATGTAGGAAATCTACATAGAGATGTCATTTACTTTGTGGTCATTTGTGAAGCTGATCGATGTGGGAAGCTTCTAAGAAAGTGCTATTTGTAGCAAGATTTAGTCATAGCCATCCTTCGAGTGAGTGGTTTATATTTTTGCTTTATGTATGTATGAGGGCTTTTGAATAGCTATCCTTCGAGGGAGTAGTCTATTAGCTACAATAATGATAGTACAGATGTCCTTCGAGGGAGCAGTCTACCTTTAGAGTTTATGACCTTTGATATTTTGACATCTTGATTTATTTTTAACAGAATTTTGAGACATGGACAAGACTATAGAAGTTCAAGGGCTCCCTTTTATTAGGACAAAGCATCCATACTTATAAAAGGGTTATAGAGGATTTGTTAAGGGGAATAGGGTTGAAAGGAATGGTGATTAAGAGGACAGGGATTGCTCAAGGGATGAGCTCAAGTTAAATGTCAAGTGGATGAGGACTTGACTAACAGTAGAATGGTCACAGATGCAAGGCATTAAAGGGCTCAGATTTTGATAAGTCTCTGGTCTATGCTCATGCGTGATGATGTAAGGTTTGAGTTAATTAGGAGCAAATTTTCCAAATTTGCCACTTTCCAGATTGGTCACATGTTGATTGATGTTGGACATGAAGTTGGTTGATGTTTGGTTGATGACTGGTTGAATGTTTGGTCGAGGGTCGAGATTGGTGTTTGGTCATGATTAAAAGGTTGGTTGATGATTGGTCAAGGTTTGGTTGAATGTTTGGTTGATTGGTTGGTTAATTGATATTTGGTCAATGATTGGTCGATGTCATGATTAAAAGATCGGTTGATATTTGGTTGAGGTCGGGTTGAATGTTTGGTCAAAGATAGGTTGAATGCTTGGTCGAGGTCAGGTCGATGCTTGGTCAGGGTGTAGGGTTAAAAGAGTGATTGATATTTGGTCGAGACTGGGTTGAAAAGTTGGTCAAGGCTTGGATGAACATTGAATTCCCCCAACGGCTAGGGAGAATGTTTGACAGATTGGTCAAGGTTGGTTGAGGCTTGGTGGTCAGATTGACTATGTTGATGTCAAATAAGGGGGTTAGAGGTGGCAAAGAGACCATAATTTGGTGTGGAGATCCTAATTTAGGTAATGAGGTTTGAGAAGCATGGGTCGGTGTTGATGACTTATCGAAGGGGAGGTCAAGAGGATCCTTGATGAGAAGGGTATCCTTTTTTTGGTGTTGACGAGTGACAGCTTTAAGAGCACAACAACACTCAGTGTCATGTCCTAGTTTGTGATGATAGTGGCAAAATTTAGAGTTGTCAAACCAAGATGGTCTTGATCTGAGAGTTGATGAGTGGGGTGGTGTTGAAGGTTTGTTGATGATATGGTCAAGAAAAAGGGTGTCTTTCTCCAAACATTAGTGAATGACAACCTTGAGGGCACAATAATGCTCAGTGTCATGCCCAGGCATGCGATGATACACACAAATCTGAGTGTCATCAAACTAGGGTGGTTTTGGTCTGAGATATTGATATGGTCTAAGAGGTGGGAGATTGATGTAAGAAGATTGCAACAATTGCCGTAACAGCAAGGTATAAGAACCTGCTAATGGGTATGTGTGTCTTGTTGTAGTGGGGGTTGATGACTTTGGTTTGAGAGGCATAAGAGGCATTGGTCATACCATCATTTTCGTGGGTGGTGTAGCCACACGTGTAAATGGCACTTTGGTGGTGATAAGTGTTGGATGTTTTGAAATAAATATACGTCTGATGGGTTGAGGGGATAATGGAGGTGACTTGCCTCTGTGAAGTATGGGAATAGGATGCACTCTTATTAAAGTGGATGAATGTGGGCCCAAAATTGAAGGTAATGATGAAAGTGGGGGAGGAGTCCTCCAGTGTGGTTTAGTGGCCTTCTTTGGTTTGGTTTGAGGGCCACCATTGTGCGAGGCAAGGTTAGATACGGGTCTAGGTTCAGATGTGGATGGAGGTGAGTGAGATGTAGCAATCTCAGGCAAAAGAGAAGAGGAAACTGTTACTGGGTCTTCCTTAGTCAAAATGGGTGAAGAGACTGGGTCTTCTCTTGGTGGAGAAGAAATAGGAGAGTGTGGCTCCTCAAGAGGATAGATGGCAGGGATGGTGGTGCCTTCTATTTGCGGTTGAGGAGTAGGCAAGGTAGGGTCCTCTATTGGTGGGAGGAAGGATGAATGTGGGGCTAATGGCATAGGTATGGTCAAGGCATCCTCCAATATGAGAGAGGTCGATGGAGGACTAACAAGAGAAGAGGATTCTTCTACCTTTGGAAGAGGAATAGGGGAAGAAGGGTCTTCCACCTGTGAAGGAGGTTGGTCAGGGACAAGAGGCGAGACTGTGTTGATCGTGTGTATGTCATGCTCGTGGGAGCCATCGGTCATGGTCTGCACATTGTTTTGGGTAGGAGGATGGTTAGGAAAAAGTTTTTTGAAGATGTCAATATTTTGATTGGGCAGGGTGTTTGAGCTATCTAAAACAAGATCCCCCTTGTCTATCATGTCTTGAATGATGTTTTTGAAGGTTCGACAAATTTTGATGTCATGGCCATAGACGCGATGATAGTGACAGAAGTTGGCCTCCCTATACCATGTAGGGAGGGATTTTTAAGGGTCAAATTGAGGTGGTCATATTGGAGGGAGATTGAGGACCCCCTGCTTGACAAGTTTTTCCAAAACAGAAGTGTATGGTTCTCCTATAGGAGTATACTGACGCTGTATATACCGTTGTTGGAATTATTTCGTGATGCTTTGGGACATTGAAGGTTTAGGTTGATTTGTCAAAGATGGTGATCTAATGACCACAGTGTTGGCCACTCTTTTGGACTTGGAGTTGGCAGAAGAAGGTCTGGAAGAAGAAGGGTCATTGGCTTTTGCATTGGTATTACGCAATTTGACCTTATCTTCTTCAATGGCGCAAAGTTCAAGCTTTTGGGCCATGATGAAAGCTTCGTCAAAAGTGTGGAATGTTTGAATCCATAAGGTAGAAGAGATGTGCCTAGCACATGCTCGAGAAAAGAGCTCAATGAGCTCGAGTTGAGGTAAGGAGAAAGAGAGCTAGTTAATCAAGCCTCTCTAACGGGTGACAAAATCAACTATTGATTCATCGTCAAATTGCCTGATGGAGTAGAGGTCTGTGATCGAGACTTGTTTAGTGATATTGATAGAAAAATGGTCAAGAAATAATTGGGAAAGTTGAGTGAATGAAAAGATAGAATGTCTGGTAAGAGAGCTATACCAGTCAAGGGCAGGGCCAAAAAGTGACATGGGGAAGGTGCATAATAATAACGCATCATCATGGGCTATGAGATAACAAGCATGTCTGAATGCTCGTAGGTGCTGTTGCAGGTCTTCCTTACTCTGGAAGTGAGTAAATTTAGGAAGATCCCACTGATTGGGGTATGGTCAGATAGGGATGGAGGGATGGATGGGTTCATTACAAATTTGGTCATAGGAAAGGACATTACTTGAACCGAAAATAGAAGCTTCAAGACTAGACATTTTATCCATTAGCATTTTGATTATATCTACTAATGGATTTGTGGATGGGGTGCCCCCTAGGTTGTAGGGTACTTGAAAGGTGCTAGAAGGGGCATACGACGTAGTCAATTACGCTTGTAGAGGCACAATGTATTGATAACTAGTCATTGGGACAGAAGTGGAGGCCCAGGGTGGTTGCGTTGTGAAGGTAGAAGGCATAAGTTGACTAGATACCACCAAAGGTAGTTGCATGGTGGCATTGGCAAAAGGGGAGGTAGACACTCCTACATTTATGGGTGCAAGAGTGTGTGGGGTCGAGACAATCAAGTTCTGATATGATGTAGAACTTGGTTGAATTGCGTATGGTTGAGGGGGGAATGAGACCCTAATGGAGGTCAGTCCAAAAATAGATGGGGAGGCCAAACTTTACGTATTGGCCATGGTCGGGTTAATGGTTGAGGTAAAAGGCTGGGTAGCAAATGGTGTTGATGTCATCACCGCTTCACCTGAAAGGTCTCGCATTTGGTTTCTTGTGAGATAGTTTTGGAGGGCTTTGACATTGAGGTCCAAGAATCTTTCAAAATCTTGGTCCCCTTCAATGACAATGGGGGTCTGAGTCAGGGTCGGTCGAGTAGGAGTTCTTTCGGTCTCCAAGTGGAACTCCATTATAGGACTTGTTATGGATGGGGAAGGCAAAAGCGGTTGATGCCTCACATGGTCAAGAAGAGTCTTGGTTTGACTGCATGTCAAAACCATTCAAGGCAAGAGGTGTCAGGTTTCAGAAACTATGTTTTTTTAGTTTCAGAAACTCAAAATGTGGTTTTGGCAGAAAAAGGGGCAGGTTTTAGGCTGATGTTTTGAAAAAGGACTGTGACAGTGACCAACGTCGGTTGAAAAACCAATGTCGGTGATAACAAGTGGCTGACGTGGGTCAGATAACCGATGCCGGTAAGGAGAGGTTGCCGACGTCAGTGGTAAAACTGATGTCGGTGACTGTGTTTTCCAAAAACTCAAAGAATTTGAAGATTCTTGGAAAAAGGAAGAAAATGTCCTCACTTAGCTCAAAAAACTAGATAGGAATAGAAAAATAGATGGAGACAGGCAGACCCTAAGCATTAAATCCTAAGAATCAACTTTTAGAATCATGTTGGCTTATGCCTTAAAGTGATGTGTTTGGGAGGTTGGCTTGCAGAACGGGTCCTAGAAGAGGTAGTCTATGGATGGTTTCAAGTTTGTTTAGGTGCTCAAGAGTCTAGATTAGGTTCCGTACATGGCCTGGTGCTAAGGAGCAAGCTCCCCTCACTTCACGAGCCTAGTGATATGCTAGTCTCACTTAGCCAAAATATACTTTCCCTAGAGATTATCCTCTGCCAGAGAACAGAGTGAGCTTTCCCCTTGGTGGTGAAATCCAAGTGGGATTTTTGGGACGGGTAAGGTATCCGCTAGGTGATGAAATCCCAGTTGGGACTTGTCTCAGGTGAGTTTTGATGTTTGATTTGTGCAAGTGATTTGGTTGTGTAACATAAAGTGATCTACGATTAATTCATGATGCGGTTGTTAATTACTAGATGTGGACTAAGTATGCAGTCAAGAAGAAATGAAATGCAATGTGTTTTAAGCCCAAATTGAAATGTTAGTTCGTATGAAGACAAGTTGAGAAAGGGTTGAAGAGTATGATTTTTGACTAGTCTAAGATGCAAGAAAAGAGAGAAGAGTTCTTTTTAATCCTGCTTATGATGTCTTTTGGAAGAGAGAGAAGAAAGAGGTGAAAAGGAGAAACCTAATGCACCTATATGAAAAGAAAGAAAAGAACCCAAGGAAGATCCTAGGGTCCCACTGGGCGTACCAGAATGTTTCTATACAATTTTCGCTTTCACATTCAAAAAGGAAATGAGAAACTAAGAAGAATGGTCTAAGGCTTGTATATACCTAGATGAAGTCTTACGCACCATTATCCAGATGTCGTGTGAACTCCTCTTTGGTTGTGGAGGATGACACCTGTGGAAGAAAGAGACTAAAACACAGAAGTTTTTAGATGAGGAGATGGTGGGCTGCCAAGCAAAAGCTTGATCCCAGAAGTACAAAGACTTCCTTAAGGGATGTCAACCCACTGATTGATAAAAATAATGTCTGATAAAGAACAAAAAGATAAAAAAACTAAAATGATTAAAGACTGAAATAGAAATAGAAGCAAATGCTTACCTGAATGTTGCTATCAGCCTGGTCACAGTCACCGATGTCGATTAGTCTATCGACGTTAGTTGGTCAAGTTTGTCGATGTCGGTTAGTTTGTCGACGTCAGTGGGGGCAGTGGTCTTTATAGCTAGCATCAGTTAGGGCAGTAGTCTTTGATAGAGGTCTGGTCAGGTCTAGATGAGTTTTAGGGCTGTGGATGGGTCTGAGAAGGGCTATGGGTCTGGTTGAATGGTCTAAGAGTTTATGCAGAGCCGCAGGGACAATGGACAGAGTGTATGTTTTAAAAAGGGGGATAGAGGTGGTAAGGATATGGGAAGGCCTCTCAGCCTTTTTGAGAGGGAGTCAAGTCTGATCTAGCTAATAGTTTGGTCTAGGGGGTGATATTACTTGGAAGCAATAACTAAAAACATAATGAAAACACAGATAAAATGCTTACCTATGGCTTGCAGAAGGAGAGCTGCTGGTGCTTGTACCTGTTGTTGATGTAGAAGACTGATGCAGAGTCCCTGCTATTGTTGTAGCTAGTGTAGAAGCCCTATGAAAGAGAGAGTGAGAGGTCTGGTGGATTGAATATTGGAAGATTGGCTGATTGTTGAAGGTCGAAAGGCGGATGATTGAAGGAGTGGATGCAAAGATTGGAAAACTGGATTAAAAGATTGGAAAATGGGATCCTACATTTAGGTCAAGAATGCAGTTATGAAGGTAACCAACGTCGGCAATATCACCGACATCGGTCGACAGTTGACCGATGTCGATAGCTGGAAGGCAGGAAAAAGGCTAAAAATAGCCTTTTATCCATTTTCCCAACTGTTAGGTCAGTGGGTCAGGGGAAGAAATGGTCGAATGTGGATTAATAGGCATGGGAAATGAGTGGGATAAGGGAAATGGGGTCTTAAATCACTTAAGACTTGGCAAGGGGTAGTGGAGGGGAAGTTGGAATAGGTCATAGGGTGATAAATGAGGGTATCCAAGGGCAAAAGAATCAAAGGAGATGAGAGGTGGCATGGGTGAGGTGGCAAGGGGAGAGAGAGAATTATTAATTTAAAATAAGATAATTATTTTAAATTAATAAGACATAGGTGGGTTATGGTTAGAAGTGGAAAGGGACCAAGGGGACCAAGGGGGGAAGTCAACCAAGGGAGTAGACATGATTTCGGTGTCTACATGTTTCTTTCATTTTGTTTTTATTTTGGAACTAACACCATACTAACCATCCTCTCTTGAGTTAAATTCTTGGATCACATTATGGCACTCTCGATGGAACTAGATGCATCTCACACCTAAAGAAGATCATGTTTAAACTTTAAAATATTCATTTGAACCCTTAAAACTCTTACAAATTGATTTTCTAACTTTATTTTGCCATTTTTGTTTGCCACAATTTTTACACAATAACTGACATCAGCAAGTAAGACCGACATCAGTTGCATATCTTAACCGATGTCAGTTAGAAAAAATGACATCATTTGTATACCTATCGATGGTCATATTGGTATAACTAATGTTAGTTGGATAACTAACATTGGTTATAAAATGTCACCATCGTCAGTTATAGAAACTGACATTAGTCACTATGTTTTTCTTAAAACACAGACCTGAGAGCTCTTTTTTTAAAGTTTATTTTTTCAAAGCAAAAAGAGCTTCAAATATAAAGGACATGCTAACATTTTTTCTACAGGATCAAGCTTGACATTTGACAAAAACATGTTTAGATCACCTTTTGCATGCTTAAAAATCAATTAAGAACCTTGTTTTGGTGTTTAACAAATAATTTAGATATTTTTGGTGAATGTTTTCAAAGTTTACAACTAAGATCAAGGGTTCAAATGAACACCACCAAATATTTCATTTGGGCTTAAAATTGAACACACTTGTCAATTTTTGTTTTCAATAGTTATTTAGATTAAATCTTCATTTGGCAGAAAGAGAAATGTTGCATTATGCTCTTCCATTTGTCTCTTATAGAGAACCCTTGGAATCAAAAGTGTCATTCCTATTACAAGTATCTTAGTCAAAGGATTAGAAATAAAGTTGTCTAAATCACTCCCCAAAAACTCATCAAAGTTTGGGTGACCTTAAAAATGACCCTAGAGTCTTTCTACTTTCATACTTTCTTTATTTTTTATGCAAACTTGACTTATGAGGGGGACTTCATCACCTCCCACAAGTTCTTTAGGGAAGCTTTGACCCAGGGTTTGATCTCTTATCATTGACTTCATTTAGCTCCTAATTGAAGTTGCACATGGTACATAGTGGTAATTTGGACATCGTACTACACTGAGTGAACAATAGGATGTAGTGGTTGCAAAAAGGACTAGACCTTTTTGCAACAAGCCAAATGATATAGACCCAAAATCTATACTTTTCTTTTGCATTGTTTTGTGTGAAAGTCATTGTGTAATTGGTTCCCTTACATCATTCAGAAACTTGTTAGATCTTAGATAAATTCCCACTTTCTATAGAAGTATTGTTGGTGCAAGGTGCACCTCAAGGTCCATGTCACAATACTATCATTTGAGAGGAGGGTATAAAAACCCTATTATATAATGCACATTTACTTTTGGATAAACACTTAAAATCCTCTCAAATGATGTATATTGATAGATTTCAATAATACCAAGAAACCTTGTTAGTTTTGGATCTAAGAGTGATTAATTAGTTGGTCTTGTCCTAGATAAATGGATTTTTTGAAGTTAAACCTTGGTGTAAATAAACAAATCCAATCCAAACACATGGTCCAAATTTTCCTTTGAACAAAGAGGTGTTATGTTGCCCACGTGAGATCATCAATTTACCTTGTTCAAAAGTTCATCAAAAATCTTGAGATTCATATCATCCACTTTGGTACAATTATGCTACCCAATTGAGTCTATACCTTTACCAAAGTTGTTTAAGTCCTTCACTTATAATCTAAATTCAAAATTACACTTTTATAAGTTCATAGGGTTGATGTGTTAACTAGGTTCACTATTTACACTAAACTTGAGGGAACTTAGGTTTAATTTCTAATTTGGGTTGAAGGCTATTTAAGACTCATAATCATTGTCATCACTTGATAGACTTAAGCCATTTTGTGCTAAAAACTTAAACTTTGATTTTATGCACCACAACATTTTGAGTCAATAAAAGTAGTGTTATGCTATCAAAATTGTGGGAAAATGTCTTTGACTTACAAATTTTTTGAAACAAACCTTTTGTCACACCTTTTGGGTAGTATAGCATTATTATGCTGCCCAAAATATTTCAAATATTGTTTCATAGACCCTCTTGCATAGAGTTCCAAACTTGTTCCTATATTTTTAGACCAATCCAAGTGTACTTTTTGTGATCTTTTGTCTAAAATAGTTATACTATTCACTTTTATCTCACTTATTTGTCAAATGAACCAAGTTTTATATCATTTTTTGTTTGAGAAAATAAACTATTTATATAGTGCCTTTTGTTTCATACTTTATACCTAGTTGATCAAGTTCATGTCTAAGAATCAAATACCTAGTGTTTGTTAGAAGTGTTTCAACTCCATTAATCTTTTAATGGCATTTGGCCAAGAGTCCTAGTGCATGCCTTGTTTAAGCTTAGATTTTGATGCTGCATTTGGCCAAAAGACCTAGAAAATTTTAAAATTCCTAAATTAGACTAATTTGAAACACTTCAACCTTAGAGTTTAGCATTTTGATTTTTGGTCTATTTACTTGCTTATCTTTGTGTGAATGAAACGTTAGATACTTCACACTAGCTTGTTTCCTCACAAATCTTTACATAAACCTTTTGATCCTTTTGATGAATCTAGACCAAGTTGGAACATCATCTATTTTAGACATTGTCCTTTTTAGAGTTTATAGAAATATTTGACCTTTTATCATAAAACATTGACTATGGATCCAAACATGTATTCATACACTAATAGTGGACTCATGTACAATCTAGGGATTAGTAATGAGGTGTCATAAGAAGAAATGGTGCAAGACCCATATGCGGATAATATCTTTTATGAGATGAATTCTTATCCCTCTTATGATACTCAATCAGGGGTACAAAACCAAGATCCATTGGATAACTATCTAGTTAACACACCACTTTATTTAGAATAATACCAAGAGAAAACCATGCAATACCCAGCTACAATACCTACAGTGGAAGAACCCATTCTTCAATAGTCATATTCTAGTAAGACAACTTCCACATATGATCCATTTTTGTTTGAATGACATCTATTAGAGAATAAAGACAAGATTTTGGTTAGAGCCATAGAGGTAGGGGCCAGGTTTCCAAAATACTTCCCCCATGAAAATTTACCAAGTCTAGTAAGAGTGCCCCACAATATCATTTACGAGCAATAGGGTTCTTCTAGCAATCCTATAGCTCTAGTCCAAATAATGTACCAAGATCTTAATATATCTAATCAAGGAGAAAAAATCATGGAAGATCACTTTAACCAAATCCAGATATCATATCAAACCTACCTAAATATAACATTTGATTTCAATCGAAAGAACATGGTGAGTAAGCCTCTCATTGACCTAGTTCCTTAAATAGAGTGTTGATAGATTTAACTAGACAAGAGAATCCAAGTTCAAACCCATTCATACAAACTAATTTGATAGATAACTTGATACATATGCCTATTATTGAAGAAATGACTTTACCCTCTACATAAAATAGTGATCCAAATGTAGTTGACAATGTGCAAACAACATTCAATCTTGATCAAAGAGGTACTAACATGCAAATAGTTAGCTAACAATATGTGCCTATAGTTAATCCCATGAATAGGTCATCATACTAGGGAATAGAATTTTATACACCCCAACCTCAACCAATTGCTTCCTCAAGTGTACAACCTATGGGATTAGGTAATCAAATAATGGCTAATATCACATCTCAATGATAGAATGTAACAAACCCTAATCCTCCTTAACAAGCAATGAGTAGTATTCCATAACAATAAACACAATCTAGTATATCAATACAATAGAGGACAAATACATTGCTACCTCAATTAGGGACAATAAATATTCCACCTCACTGGGTAATGACAAACATACCTCTTCAATCACAGACTAATATACCAATCTAAAACCAAGCAATGACTAGTCAACAACATGCAAATATTGATCAATGATACATCCAAATCTGTAACCTACTTTTACTTCCTCATAGGGATTCATATAAAAAAGAGGCCCCCATATTTCTCAAGTACTTACTAGACAACTATTGGTTCAAAATGTGCCACAAATTTAGAGATAGGGTCTTGGTCCACAAGTTCCCACTTAATATCAAGGTTTGATTAGTTGGTAGCATATCCATTTTCAGCCATAGCAGACACAGTATAGTTATATCCCTCCATCTCAACCATAAAATCCTCCAATTCAAACCTTTATCACCAACCTAAACTAAATATCACACAACCAAGTGTGCAATTTCAAGTACATCCTAATCCATGTATGCATCTTCTTAGTCTATTCCCCAACCAAACCAATATACCCCAAATAGGTATCTCCATCATACCCTGGTCAAAGTGTCTCACTTGTGACCTTCCATCCATCTATCTAAACCAATATTCTCCCTCAAATCAATATTCCCTCTATTTTCCTATCCCAAAAATTGTAATAGATGAAGGATGCAATTGCCGCCATTCAAGCTGGTAAACAAAATAAAAATTTCAAATTGAATGATTTATTTTCTTATCCATTCAACATGGAGTATTCACAGATATCATTTCCTCTAGGATATGAACCACTGAAATTTGATAAATACAAAGGGAAAGGTGACCCTAAGGCTCATTTGATTGAATTCTTTATCACATGTCAACCACTAGCATATATCAACATATACCTTTTGTTGTTATTTCCAAGGAGCTTGGTTGGAAAAGCCTTGGAGTGGTTTTTAAAGTTTCCCAAAACTTTAGTAATAGATTTTTATGATCTTTTTGATAAGTTTGTGTAGTAATTTTCCTATAATCTCAAGCATGAGATTTCATTGGTAGACTTAACACAAGCAAAGTAAAAATCTAATGAGATTTTTACAAGTTATTTACAGTGATGGAGAGCCCTTTCAAGCCATTTCACCCATAATTTATTGGATAAACAATTAGCCACTATGTTTTTCAAAAATTTGCATAGTGAGATAACTTATCATTTGGAACTACAATGTGCACATACGTTCAAAGAGATCATTGATAAAGGTTTATTGATTGAGTGAGTGATCATCAATAAAAGAGTTATCAAGATTAATTCAACTAATCAAAATCAAGGTACCAATCAAGGAAATGACCAACATCCTATTCAAGTGCTAGCATCACAATTAGCACAAGCCAATAACCAAGAAAGACCAAAGTGATTCAACTACAATAAGAATGTTGTGGGAAATGGAGTAACTAAATCTCATCATGTAAAAATGGTGAAAACATAATCTACACCACCTTTTCATCTTACTCCTACCTAGAAACCTCTCCAACTAATGCCATAAGCACAATAACCAAGACTTGCACAACAAATATAGTAGCCATTACCATTGCAAACCCTGCCTCTTAGAAAAACTGTGCCTGTACGTCATATCTTTAGTGACCTAGGAGAAGTTATTGAGTCTATATTTCATAAGATTTCTATAATTAATCTGATTAGTTGGCCTATACCAAAGCATTATCTGCAAGGAATTTATTATCCTGATTGGTATCATGAAAATAAATTATGTGACTATCATTGGGTCAATGGGTATAATCTACAAATATGTGTCCAAATCAAGCATTTAATTAAGAATATATTGGAGAATGGGGAGATAAGATTGGATAATGGTAATTCCACTTCTAATCAAACTCTTGGGATTTATCAATACCCCTTTCCCCAATATAACAATCATCAACAACAAAGTAATCAATAACAATAATAAAAATGGCCAATGTAGTAGAAAAAACAACATCAAAGGCTAAACTAGCAAAATCAGCAAAATTAATAACAAAACTAATAATGATAGAATAATGGATAAAACCAAGGTCAAAATGGTAACAACCAACAAACCAACCATGTAGTTGCACATGACTACAAAAGGGTTGTAGGTCATCTTGCAGGAGGTAGCACTAATACCATCTCCAGTAATCCTAATCCAAGCACTAATCAGCTTAGACCATTGCTAAACAATAACATTCAACCAAATTACATGGATAATCCTTCTTTGACCTAGGAATGCATATAGGCAAACTAACAAACTAGGACTTTCCTTTTTGGACCTTATATTGTTAACTCATCCTTGCCATGTGACCACATGTAAGTACATTGGTAATCGAGACTTATCTTGTCTAGTCCCACACCATTTCCAACATTTGTTAGCAATAATGGTCTAGTATTTAATTTTGATTATGTAATCATAACTTGGATGTCAAAGATTACTATTCTAGGCCCACAACCATCCACCACTTTTCCTATCATTCAACCAACTATTCAAGCTTAGAATAAACCATTCACTACTGACCAAGATAAGAAATTTGATATTATGGAACAATTGTAGAAGACTCTAGCACAAATTTCTATTTTAGATTTGTTACAAACATCAGTAATCCATAAGAACATCTTGAATGATTTTTTAATCCAATCTACTATTGTTAGTGACATATCCCCTAATAAATTTAAAGCTTTGGTTGGACACCTAGCTCCATCCCGACAAGTCACATTCAACCAAAATGATATGTCTTCTCTTGGACCACTTCATAATAATCCATTATACATAAAACTTTATATAAGATGGCATAAAGTGAAACATGTCCTTATAGACAATGGATCTAACCTCAACATAGTATCTCTAAAGATCATCAAGCTTCTTAGGTACACAATGGAAGATCTCCAGCCAGAAATAATAACTATCAAAGCTTATGATAATCAAGAAAGAGAGTCACAAGGCACCATTATTTTGTTAGTTATCATTGGTCTTTTGACCCATGATACACTTTTTCATGTGCTTGATCTTGATTTATCATACAATATGCTTCTAGGCAGGCCTTGGTTACATGAGATTTGTGTAGTTTCATCAATGTTGCACCAATGTATCAAGTTTTCCCATTTAAGGATGGAAGTGAATATACTAAGAGATTTACACCCATATGAACACTGTAAAGATCTTGAGGCCAAATTCCAAATCTATTTTTATTATTACAGCATGAATCCAAGTTCTAAGCAAGATAAAGGAAAGCTATACTTATTGATCGTTTACCAGATAATTACATAGATCCTAATACCTTGGATTCCCTTTCTCACATGCCACCTCCTAAAGCTTCTAATCATTTCACCATTTTAGATAATCGATTGGGAGAGTATGTGACCCATGATACATTTCATATTACCAATCTTCCTTAGAATTAGAAAACCTTTGGGTGACCTAAAGTCACTCCACATATCCATTGGCAACAAAAGAACAAAGATAAGGGACTTGTCACATTTGTACCAACATCTAACCTAGAACCTGACCCTCTTGAAGGGGACTAATCATGGCTATAAAATGATGACCAAGTTGATTGCTTTAAAAATTCAAACTATCATATTCCCAATAGGATCATGGAGCATCATAATTATGAAGGAAGAGGCCTCAGACCAAATCAACAAGGAAGCATATAGCCAATTTCCTTGACTAAGTATGAAAGACCTTATGTACTTGGATTTAAACTATTTGGGGGTAACCCTACATATCTTATTAAAACTCCATCACTAGTGACTAGTGATGATGATACCAATAGTGAAGCAGATTCTGATCGTAGCCTCACCTTTGATAACCTAGCTAAAACTAGCCTATTTGATAATAATGTCATTTATACCCTTACCATGGCCATTCATTGTAACCCTTTGCCATTATATTATCCCCAACTAATAGATTGGGACCAATAAGAATCTAGTCTACTAATTGATGAGTTCTAGAATGATAAGGCATTTTGTGACTTTTTTGGCCTTAGAGATAATGTTCCATTGGGAGATCACAAATTAGGATTCTCAATCACATTAGATCCAACAACCTATTTTGGAGAGCGATTAAACACCCTTAGCCAAAAATAAATAAGTAAAACATTGAGGTCCCAAAGTGAAAACCTCTTTGAGGTGCTTTCTGACCAGAAAAAAGTAAAGATAAAGGATAGTCTAGTGGTGAAAAATTATTTCAAGCACCATTAGATGGGGGTGTTCATTCTTCTTCAAAATTAGACTAGGAGACCACCAATGATGAACTATCCTATGGATTAGAGCTCAATTTTGAGCAACAACAAGTATTTGATCAAATTCTTCAATAATTTTTGACTATTTTTGTCACATGGCCAAATCTCCCCTTTGAGGACTCAAATTCATCATGCCTAGGAGAAGTTGAAGAGCAAGTCCTAACAAAGGACCCTAACATAATTTAATAGTTCAAGTTTTTGCCTACTATGCAAGAAGATGGTTTGACCCTTCTAGTCAAAGATACAATAGAGGTAAATATTAGGACTCCATCAAACTTGAAATGGATAAAATTAGGGGCATCCCTCATTGAGGAGGAACATGACATCTTTACAGCTCTATTGAGATAATTTGTAGATATCTTTACATGGGCCTACTCTAACATACTAGGTTTATACCCCACCTTGGTTCTACACCACGTTGTGGTTAATCTTGATGTCAAACTAGTAAAACAAAAGTTACGTAAGATGCGTCGTTGCATTATTATATTGGTAAAGAAGAGTTGGAAAAACTCTTAGAAGAAGGATGTATCCAATCCATTGACTACTCAGAATAGATCTCTAATGTGGTATTTGTTAGTAAAAAACTTGAAGGGATTAGAATCTGTATTGATTTTTGAGACATCAACAAAGCTTGTCCAAAATATGATTTTCCCTTGCCTGATATTGACATGATCATCAACTCCACAGTAGGTTATGAAATTTTTTCACTCATGGATGGTTTTTCAAGATACAACAAAATCAGACTAGCACTAGAAGCCCAATAGAAAATAGTGTTCACCTCTCCATGAGGAACATTTTGTTATTAGGTAATGGAATTTGGCATTAATAATGTTGGAGCTACATACAAAGAGTAATGACTATCATATCCTATGATATGATGCATGATATTGTTGAAGACTATGTTGATGACATATTAAGAAAATCCAAAACCAGGGCTGACCATCCATAAATGTTGCATAAGATATTTGAAAGATTACAAGAGTACAAAATTAGACTCAATCCAAAGAAATGTGTGTTTGATGTAACTTTAGGAAAACTACTTGGCTTCATCATGTCTCATAGAGGTATTAAAGTTAATCTGGCTAAAGTCCACGCTATAAATGAGATGCTACCACTAACCAATTTAAATCAACTCTATAGTTTATAGGGTAAGATCCAATCAATCTGATTCTTCATCTCTTAGTTAGCAGATAAGTGCCATCCATTTACATACCTTTTAAATAATGGAGTTGCATTTCACTGGGATGATCACCGCCAAACACCTTTTCAACAACTCAAATACTATATTGTGAATCCACCTATTTTATTACCTTGTATGCCATGAAAGCCATTTTTTTTATACCTATCTATTATCGACCATGATCTGGGGGCACTCTTGACTCAACATGATGAAAATGGAAAATATCATGTTGTATACTACCTAATCCATACCCTAGTTACATATGAACCTAACTATACACCTATTTAAAAAGCTTGTCTAGCCATGGTCTTCATAGATCAAAAACTACGGCATTACATGTTGAATAATAAGACCATGGTCATTTCAAAGGTAGATCCAATCAAGTATCTACCATCTAAAATAGATTTAAAAGTTAGAATGTCTAAATGTATCATGCATCTTAGTGAGTTTGATATAGAGTATGTCAATTAGAAGGTAATCAAGGGACAAGTTATTGTAGATCAACTTATGGAATCACCTCTCATAGACAAATAGCTACTCACATTTCAATTTCTTGATAAATCCATAATGACCATAATTGACACACCCCTTGAGGAATAGCCTTGGAAGCTATGTTTTGATGGTTCATTTACTACACATGGATTGGGGGTAGGTCTATTGTTTATTACACCATAGGGGGATATAATCCCTAAATCATTTAGAATCGTCTTTTCTTGTACAAACAACATGGCCGAGTATGAAGCACTTGTTGTAAGACTTTGATAATTAGTGCATTGGAATATATCTCATTTCTAAGTTTATGGTGATTCCCAATTATTCATAAATCAGGTCACATATTATTTTTAGAGCAAAGATGACAAGTTAGTTCCATATAAATCCATGGTTGACACTCTTAAGCAATAAATTGCCAGTATTTAGTTTGAGTACATACCAAGGGCTAGTAATAGAACTATAGATGCCATGGTTATTATTGGCTCTCTGATTTGACAAATAGATAAAGCTAGAGAGTATTAGTTCCTCATCAAGAATTTTTTAGCACCAGCTCATTAACCTTCAACCATCACCATGATTTGTGATATTGTTGGTCTTAATTCTATCTAGTACTCAAACCTTTACAACTATCTTCATGACCAAGTTCTACCACCTAACCTATCTTTAAAACAAACCAAAGGCTTCATTCATCATTCCACTCATTATACTCTACTTGGATCCACCCTTTACTATCATAGTTTTGATGGAACTTTGATTCATTATTTAACTTCGATAAAGTATACACTAGCATTAAGCGAAGTTCATGAAGGAGTATGTAGAGCTCATTCTAGTGTGTTAGTCTTATCTAAAAAGCTATTGTGCACTAGTTATTATTGGCCCATAATAAATGTAGATGCCACTACATATGTAAAAAAGTGTGACAAATGTCAACAACACGCTAATCTTATTCATGCCCTAGTAAAAAATCTAAAACTAATGTTGACACCATGGCTATTTTCTACATGGAGACTTGACCTCATTGGGAAGATTAAACGCACTTCATCTGACGGCCATAAACATATCCTTACTACCATTAAGTATTTCACTAAGTGGGTTAAATCTATACCCCTCACGTGACTGGAAATCAAATTTCTAAATTCATTTTCAACCATCTCATTTGCCACTATAGTATCCCCTCTAACGTTATATCTGATAATGGAGGATCATTCAAGAACAAGGATGTAGATTAGTTATGTATTGAATGCAACATTACACAACATTTTTCTATAGCATATTACCCTCAAGGTAATGGACAAGTTGAGGCATCCAACAAAACCATTGTTAATATTCTCAAAAAGATTGTCAATTATGCTAGTCATGATTGGCAATTGTAGATATTCTCTACCCTTTGGGCATACCATACCAATCATCATACTCCCATAAGAGCCACTCCATACTCACTTTTTTATGTAAATTAATCCATCCTTCCCATTGAGGTCAAATTTCCTTCACTACCCATCTCTTTTAAGCATGTTCTAGATGATCATGACTATCGAGTAGCCTACCTAGAAGAACTAGACTTACTTGATGAGAAATGCATAGCCATGCTCAACAATCTTCAAGCATATCAAAATGGAATCAAAGTCCACTATAATTGATGTGTTAATTATAGAACATTTAAACTTGGTGATCTTGTTCTTAAATAAAACCAAAATAATACTACGGTTGAGAAAAGGTACAAAGGAAAAGTCAAGCCAAACTGGATAGGGCCTTTTATCATTACTGTAGATTATAGATCAAGAACATGCAATCTTATCACACCAAATGGAAATGAACTTCCTAAGCTGATGAATATTATTCATCTCAAGTGATACTATGCTTGAATGCTAAGGTATATTATCTATAAGGACCATTTTAGTTATGCCATTTTATCACTATTCTTCTTTGTACAAATACCATCCTTATCCATCATCTTCGCTATATCCACTTTTTGCTTCCCTTGTATTGACCCAATGTGTTCTAAAGCCTAGCCCATTTAACCTTAGTTTTTGCCATTCATTATGTAGTTCTAGCATCAAGGTATTTGATCAATTTCATCAGTTGGTTCTAGTATTTCAGATAGAAATTGTATTTTAGGATAGTATGATAGAAGTTTTGGCAGTTGCATCCTTCATTTGTTATTCCTTTCTTACCACCAATTTTGTTACTAATTATAACCACCTTTGGTAAAATTAATACCATTGATCTATGCCATTGTGTCCTAGTTATAACAACCTATGGGAAAACTAGGGGAAACATTAAGCCTTTGCATACCACCTTGCCACTTTCTATGTTCTATTGTGCCTTATTACCAACTATGCCTATTTTACTTGAATTAACTACTACACTAGTAAAATTTCTCTGCTATAAGGGTGGAGCTATAGTGACTTGAGGTCCTACTCTAAGACTATATACGTAGTGATCAATACTTGTTGAGGTCATATCAGTCACCCTTTCCACCATGCTCTCACTATTTTGTGAGCAACCTAAGCCACACTCTCACCATTTTATGAGTAACCTAAGCCATGATCTCACCATTTTGTAAGCAACCTAAGCCACACTCTCATCATTTTATGAGTAACCTTATTTTAAATTCTTTGTTTTTTTTGTGAGCTTGAACCATTTAGTGTCTCGTCATTCTTGATCGAGTTGAGATACTTAAAAAATTCCAAAAAAAATTTAAAAAATCATTAGAAAAGGATAAAAACATTGACCACTTCTTTGCCTTAAGGATTCTGGGAACCCTTACTAAGTTACAAGAAAATCACTTGTCATTTAGTTTCCCTATCCTTTTTGTCCTTTTTCTCTCATGTACTTACCATTTTTCAAGACCATTCCTATTCTTCTATCACATTTATTCTATTTGTTTTCTTCCATTATCACATTCTTCCCATTCCCTGGGAGAACTACATTTTGCCTAAAGTTTTTTATTGGATATTACATCCATGGGAAAATGTAGGTAGCATCCACTTGCCTAGTGAATATGGAGGTAGCTAGGCCACCCCCTTCCTTTTCTTTTATTCCCCCATTTTTTTTGTCTATTAAGTTGTCACCTATTTTCTAGGGATAATGTTCATAGTGTTTCTATTATGTTGTTTGTTTATTTGTTTTTGCTTATTTTTGTTTGTTTATCTACTTGTTTGTTTGCTTTTAGCACTGTTGCCTTGATTCAGTTTATGTGTGTTCATTAGATGATTATTTTCCCATAGTTACACTTGAATCCATCCATATTCATATGTTTACATTATCATCATGGTTTCTATCATTGGTGCTTTGTTTTTTATTGAGTATTGGTTTATGAGAGTCAGTTCTTATGCATATTTCAGCCAAGTCCTCATGATGTTATACCATGATGCCTACTGACATGTGCTCTAACAAACCTTAGCTTCAAGAAATCCATTTAATAATGGTGGCATCAACATCTCTTTGACATCAATATCATGATTCAATCCCAATCATATCCCAAACAAAGTAATTAACCACAAAAGAATTTCAGCCTTTATTAGTTCAAATGAGCATCTCCCTACTAGTAGGTTATTCCAATTCATCATTACCCTCTGTGTTAAGTTATTATCATCCTCAGACAAGTTTATCATGTTTTCCATAATTAGGGTCCAATGATTATAACCCCCTATGGGCAAATCATTGCACACCATCCCACCTATATTTTTCAATGATTATAACCGCCTTTAGGTAAATCATTATGTTATCACCACTTTACTTTTTCTACCTATACGAGGGCATGTTATTATCTTGTTTGTCTATCCTAACTAAGGAAGCTCTATATTCTCAATGATTATAACTGCCTTTGGGCAAATCATTTTGTTATCATACCACATTGCCACTATCGAGGTATAATGCTTATAATTATCTTTGGGCAAACCATTATACACCATCCCACTTGAATTCTCAATGATTTTGAATAATTTTTCACTATCAATGTGTTTTCACCCCATCATATTTCCTTTTTTTGGTCCTCTCATTTTGCTTCTTATCGAGGGACCATTTGCCGACCTATTTTTGCCAATCATTCTCTTGAGGGGCCATCATATAGTTAGTTTATCATCATTGAAATTATAGGCATATAGGACCTTTTCATTCTTTTAGAATATGTTACTATGCTTATAGCTTGTAATGCCTTCCCAAATTGGGGCAAATTGTAGACACCTAAATCTAGCCATCAATAACTTCTAATCAAGATTTTGACCAATTTCTACCCAAATGTACAATTTGGCCTAAAAACACTAAAACATGCTAAATGATGTGAAACTGACATATTCAAGTGCTAATTTTGGCTAGGGTAGCATTAAATGGGGTAATGCAATTTGTGGGCCAGTGAACTTTGATTAGATCATTCTGAGTCAAAATGTTAATTTTGCACCTAGGTGCTCTAGATTGATCTTTCCTATCAAATCTCTTGCACAAGACACATGCCTTTGTTATTTTTTATTTATAACATACTAAATGGGATAATTGATCCAATGCATTTGACATTTCCTTCTAATTTCAATCTAGTCTAATTTTGGACCAATAACAAGGCATTCTAATCAATTTAATTAATTTGTGCACAAAGTGCTTAATCATGCTTAAGAGCTATTTAACTCAAATCAAGGCCTAATCAAAAATTCGATGGAAACTTTTTGAATAATTATTTTTGGAAATGAATATTGAATATTTGCATCATCAAGTGACCTCATTTCTTGGGAAGACATCCCTAGGCCATAAATGCCACAAATATCAAGATTCATGCACTCAATGCCTCATAATTGCCTTCCATGATGCCCTTTATGCCTCTTAATTTCCCCTTCTTCTAATGTCATGATGAGGATAATTATAAACTTAATTATGAAAATTAAATTAATCCTCAACCACACATCTCAATCTCATGATAGATGGTTCAAGTTGATTGTAGACATTCTCAAAAATCTATAAATAGAGAGGCCATGAACATCATTTCTAAGCTATTTTGGTGAAAAGTTATAATGCACAAATATCTTAAAAAAGATATTGAAATTAGTTTTACCATGCCAAATTGATTCCAATCCAAGCCAAGCCACAAGCCAAAGGTGCTAAGGAGAGATGGAGGTAGCCAAGCTTCCATTACCAAGGACCTTATGAGAACAAAATTGAGCAAGCCACTACTACAAAGGCATTTAGAGCATACAAGGAAGGTGAAATAATTCTTGTATTTTATTCCTTAACTTTTAGTTGTGTATGTCATTTATTTGTGTTAACTAAGCTCTCCCTAGTGTCTAGGCCTAGAGATGTTATGCTATTAGTATGTTTCTTTGATTTTATTTTCATTGTGGAACTAACACCATACTAACCATCCTCTCTTGAGTCAAATTCCTAGATCACAGTTGGAAGATAAATGGTTCATGCTTAATCAAACATTAGAGATCTAATGGAGTGTAATGAAGTAAAATTGTCAAAAGAACCTTCCAATTAACATACAAGTGACAAGTGTCACATTCACATAGCTTATTAGATAGAGACCCAATGAGCATAAGCTTATATAGAGTTAATGATCAAGCTTATCAAAAGATTTGATGATGCATGGGTGATCATGTAAATAAGATCTAACAAAGTGAATGGACTCAAATGCTATAAAGTGCTTAATGTTTATAGACACAGTGGCAAGTTAAAGACTGAGAAAATTTAAGAAGATCGATGGATTGAAAGTGATCCAAAGACATAGGAAACATTGTGATGAGGTCAAAGTGTCAAATTTTAACTAGGTCTTGGAAAATTTTGTGCAAGTTCAAAGATATAACAACATGTGGGATCTAGGATTTGGAGACTGACAGATGCATTTTAAAGAGTGGATCATTAAATTTTAGTAGCATACAAAGATCTGATGGAGAAAGAAAGATTAGAAATGTTAGGAAGAAAGAGATGAAAGGCTAATATTTAAAGTTTTTAAATTCCAAAGGTCAAGTGGAGAAATATATAGGAACTTGCATATAAGTTATATATCTTGACATAGACAATGAGATTGATCAATCAAATCTACATTAAAGAGCCTATGCATTAAAAATTGAGTCTAATAGATAATATAGGTAGTAAAGAGACCTATAATTATGACATAATACATGGAATCAAGATGTAGGAACTAACAATTCAATTCTTAATGAACTAAAGTCTAGAATTGGTGTGATGTGTTACAGTCTGAGTGTGAACATAGAGAAGAAGAAAACCCTAGATCAAATGCTTATAAATATATCATCTAGGACATAGGTAGATGTGGCTAGAGATATTTAAATTGTGTCAAATAGAAAATATAGTGACACAAAGGCTACATAGAGAGAGATGAATTTTGTCAAAAACATACGTATACAGACATAGAGATATGGGGGCAGAGAGCAAGAAAGTCACATAGAGATAATATACAAATAATGAGAAATTATAGATTAGACTTGTAATAGAGAATAGAATTTGATTCATTTATGATTCAATGTTGTAATTTGGAGTTGTATCTCTATAGATATGATTGGTTGGTGCTATCAAATAAACTTAGTTAGTGTTCGATTAGGGGATTGGTGTCTCCTTAGAGTTGGTGCCCTTAAACAATGTAACCAATGAGACTTGTAGCTAGTGAGACTTGTAACTAGTAAAGTTTTCCCAAGTGAGGCATTGACTGTGAGGTTAGATTAGAATAGTAGATTATAGCAGCTATTCTCACTATGGTTTTTCCATTTCATTTTCCACATATAAATTTAGTGTCATGTGTATTTATATGTATGTAATCTCTACATACATTTTAATCTGTATATGCTTTTGAATTTTCTTTAAAAATATTAAATTACTAGTTTTAGTTGATCTACTAATTCACCTCCCCCCACCTTAGTAGATAGTTGTGTTCCAACAATTGGTATCAGAGCCTAGGGTTCCTTGAAAAAAGCTTAATCAACTCAAGTAGATCTTGGAATAGTGAATAGAATGACTAGTGAAGAATTAGAAGTGGATCTAGAATGTGATCTCATCTATGCTCTAGATGAGATTGGCAAGCTGAGAAAAGAGAACTCAAGGTAGAAGAATATTGGATAAAAATAAATTGAAAAGGTGTCTAAAAGTCTTAATAAATATGATCAGATGACAATTATCCTAAAGACACAAGTTGAAGAGGCTAAAATAATAGAAGATGTAGTCAAAATTGAACTCAAATCTAAATATGATGAATGTGTAAAGCTTAAAACAAATATAGTGGCCTTGAAAAAATAGCTTGAGAAAGCCAAAAGTTAATTAGATAAAATTTTTAAGTTGATAGGAGGATCAAATATTCTTGATGAACTAATCAACTCTCAAAAGATCTCAAAGAGAGATCAGGTCTTGGTTATGAGAAGGGAAAAAAATCCTCAACTAGTACATTTTCTAACCTATATGAAAACTTCAAACCAGAAGGAGAATTAGGAGCAAAGAAAGAGAAATATAGTGAGGACACAAAGAAAGATTAAAATATAGCTGATGTGAAGAAGGTTGAACCTAAAAAAAAGCTTAAAGAAAATAAAATATAAAGATAAAAGTAGCTAGTGTAGATGGACACACCAAAGTGAGAGACTTGAAAAATCCAAATTGAAGAAGATCTCCTCATGCTACACCAATAAATACTATGACTAGATATTCCTCATTTTTATATGGGTAATGTTATAGCTATAATCAATTTGGTCATAAGACTATTGATTGTAGAATTGTATATATAAGGAGACCAAATTTTGAAAGTAGAAACTTATTTACTCCTTTGTTAGAAATAAATTTAATATGTTATAATTGAAATAAATTTGGTCACATAGATAAACATTATAGAACTACCTTTGTAAGATCAAAATTACTCAATGTAAAGAAAGACATGCCTCTCAGTGTGAACAAAGGTTCACAAGTTTCTAAAAATAAGCTAAATAAGAAACCCAAGGATGTGTGGAGAGTGAAAAATCAATCCATGATTACTCAAAATGCACTCCATGCCAAGGAGAAAAATTTATGGGTGATAGATAGTGGTTTCTCAAAGTATATGACTAGTGACAAGAGAAAGTTCACCAAATTAAGAAAGTGTAAGGAAGGATCTGTCAGCTTGGGAGACAACACATCTCAAAGGTAAAAGAACCTTGAACATATATAGTAAACTACCTACACATGATGTCTTTTATGTTTAAGGATTGAAGCATAATCTATTAAGTGTCAACCGTGTGACAATGGATATAAGGTCACATTTGATGCAAAAGGTTACAAGTTAAGGAGATCTAGAAGAATAGTTATAGAAGGTAAAAGGATTGAAAGCAATATCTACAATCTTGTTGAAGTAAATGGAAATAGTTACCACATGGGAAAGATTGATGAGAGTTGATTATGGCATAGGAGAATGGGTCATGTCAACTTTGATAATCTAGTCAAAGTGAGCTCAAATAAGTGTGTAAGACACATGCCCAAGATAACCAAACTTGCAGATACTACTCGCAAAGAATGTCAACTAGGTAAGCAAATAAGGGTCAAATTTCAAACAAAGGAGTATGTAATTACAAAGCCTCTACAATTAGTTCATATTGATCTTTGTGGTCCTACTAAGACAAGACTATCTAAAGGAGAGCAATACTTCATGTTATTTGTAGATGACTACTCAAGAATGATATGGGTAACCTTTTTAAAGAAAAAATCTTAAGCCATTGAGAGATTCAAGATTTTTAGAGACATGGTTGAAAATAATATTAGACAAAAAAATCAGATTCTTAAGATTTAATAAAGGTGGATAATTCACCTCAAATGAATTCATAGAGTATTGTGAGAAGCATGGGATCAAAAGGCATTACTCTATAGTAAGAGCTCCACAGTAGAATGGAGCTGTTCAAAGAAAGAATAGGATAGTCAAGGAGATGGCTAGAACAATGTTAAAAGAGGCCAAGTTACTTGATGGATACTGGAGAGAAGTAGTCTAAATAGTAGTAAACATCTTGGATAGAATTTAACTAAGGTTAAATAGTGAAAAAACCCCTTATGAGATATGGTATGGAAATCCTGCCTCTATTAAGTACTTCAAAGTGTTTGGAAGTAAATGCTACATCAAAAGAAAGGAGGAAATTTTGGGAAGCTTTGAATCAAGATGTGATGAAGGAATATTTCTTAGTTATTCCATTCAAATCAAAGCCTATGTATGTTATAATAAGAGGTTACACAAGATGGTGGAGAGAATAAATGTCAAGGTTAAAGAAGGCATAAAACATGTTGAACCTAACAAGGAAACCAATAATGAAGATTCATATCTTGAAGAAGAATCAGATAGTGAAGAGGCTAAGGAAAAGAATGAAAAATCACTTCCAAGATTTGTTCAAAGGATCATCCTAAAGAGCATATAATTGGTAGTAAGAATGAAGGAGTTCAGACAAGGAGAAGAGATGTAATGAACAAGGAGCAAGTAAGTTTTACTATAATGTCTAAAATTGAGCCTAAGATCTATGTTGAAGCTAGAAAAGATGAGAATTGGCTAAAAGCCATGGAAGAAGAACTTAACCAAATAGAAAATAACAAAACTTGGTAAGCAGTTCCAAGACCCTCAAACAAGAATGTGATAGGAATAAAAAGGGTCTATAGAAATAAGCTCAATGAGAATGGAGTTGTTATAATAAATAAAGAGAGATTGGTATGCAAGGTATATACACAAGTAGAAGGCATAGACTTTGAGGAAATATTTTCTCTAGTTGTTAGATTGGAAGCTACAATAATATTTATAGCATTCTTTGTTTACTAAAAGTTTAAAATCTATCAAATGGTTGTAAAGTCTGATTTCTTGAATGGGAACCTAAAAGAGGAAGTCTATATTGAACAACTAGAAGGTTTTCAATTATCAAATGAAGAAGATTATGTGTACAGACTGAAGAAAGCACTATATGGTCTATAATAGGAACCTATAGTATGGTATTTGAGATTGGACCAATACCTACAATAATAAGGTTTCAACAAAGGATGTGCAGACAATAATTTGTACTTCAAATTAGAAGGTGAGCATATGTTGATTATTGTTATTTATGTAGATGGCATCATCTTTTGTGGTATAAATAACAAAATGTACAAAGAAATTACTACATAACAGCAAAGTGAATTTGAGATGTCTATGCTAAGAGAACTTTACTTCTTCTTTGGTCTACAAATAGTACAATTTAATGAAGGGATATTCATACCCCAAACCAAGTATGTAAAGGAGATGCTCAAGAAATTTGGAATGGAAGATAGCAAACTAGTTAGTACTCCCATGATAATTGGATGCAAGTTGAGCAAAGAGGATGAGTCCCTTGATGAAAATTAAACTATGTATAGATCAACGATAGGTATCTTTCTATACCTAACTACATCAAGACCAAATATCATGCAAGTAGTGTGCATGGTTTCTAGATTTTAGGATTCTCCTAAAGAATCACATGTCAATGTAGTGAAAATAATATTTAGATACATCAAGAGCATAATTGACTATGGCCGATGGTACCCTAAAAGTGAATATTTCACTTTAACAACATATACAGATGTTGATTGGGTAGGAAGTGTGGATGATAGAAGAAGCACTAATGGTGGTGCATTTTTCCTTGGAAACAGATTTATTTCATGGCTGAGCAAAAAGTAAGTGTCAATTACTCTTTATATAGCAGAAATAGAGTATGTAGCAGTAGTGGCATGTTGCACTTAAGTCTTATGGATGAAGCAAACACTCAAGGACATCAAAGTTGAGTAAAAGTCACCTATTTCTATTATTTGTGATAATTCAAGTGCAATAAATATATCAAAGAATCTAGTGATGCATTCTATAACCAAACACATTTTGATCAAGTATCACTTCTTAAGAGAGGGCTGTAGATCAAGAGGTTATAATGGAATATGTGCCAACTAAGGACCAAATTGTAGACATTCACCAAACCTCTTTCCAAGGAATAATTTTAATGTCTGAGACAAAAGTTTGGAGTGGTGGCTCCTACATTACATCACTAAATCACTAGTGATAGTGCATGACTCCAGGGAGAGTCTCATGGAAGCTTTATTAATCCCTAGAAGAAGAGAGAAAATTCAACTCACATATGTATACTTCTAAAAATTACTAACAAGTTAAAATTTGTAGGTTTTTGGAAAAACTCATTTATCTGATAAAGGGGGAGAAAAATTTTGACAAATAGTTAGAAGGATTCCCTTTGCCATTGATGTTAAAGTGGGATAAAAAAGGCAAATGTTCTCTACAAACATTTGGAGAAAAAGTGCAAATGTCAAAGTAGAAGTAGATTAGGTGTCTAAGTTGAGTATTAGGTAAATGTGTCATTGCCTAATGGGGAGAAATTTTGGTATGAATAGCTTTAGTTTATTCTCATTAAAAGCTAATACAAGTAATGTTAGATAATGATCAAATTATTAGAAGATCATAAAATTAAGTTTGCATTAGAGTATTTAGTTTTCCATCAATGCCAAAGGGGGATATTATTGGCAATATGATTGTCATTGATGTTAAAAGGGACACTATGGATGTCATTGATGTCAAAAGGATTAGGTAGGATTGATGGAGAGAAGAGCATGTTCATATTTTCACTATGAAAACTTGTCATGCTTTTATAAAGACCATGTATGGATGTTTAAAGTCAAATAGATAGAAGATTTGTTATGGGTTCTTCATGTACATTCTATAAATATAGTGCACAGGTTTAGAGGAGAAGGAATGAGCTCATAATTGATTTATTTATCTAATGGACATTATAGGGTTTCATAGTAAAATCCTAAGGGTTTGGCCATGGCATCAATGAGCAAATTTCTATTTTAATATTGACTTGGTATAGCTTGGAATCGGTAACTTAAGTGACAACTTTAGTCTATATTGTTGTTAAAAAATTGTCCCCTTGACCTAGAAATTACTGAATCTGAGCAATGATCAAAGGAATTTATATTTAAATAAGTCTAAAACTTAATATATGTCCCAACTTGATCAATGACTAGTGCTTCATCATACGTAGATGATCTAATAGAACAAAATAAAGTCAAAGTGTCAAAGTACCTCTGAGTGAATGCACTAATGCCAAGTGTCACAAACACATGAGTCTATCAGATAGAGGACCAATGAGAGTGAGCCTATCAAAGATAAAGTTTGAGCTAGTTAGAACATTGACGGTTCATGCTTAATCAGACATTAGAGATCTAATGGAGAGAAATGAATTCAAATTGTCAAAAGGACCTCTAAGTTAATGTGCAAGTGACAAGTGTCACATTCATGAATCCTATCAAATAAAGACCCAATGAGCATAATCTTGTTAGAGTTAATGATCAAGCTTTTCAGAAGATCTGACAGTGCATGGGTGATTATGCAAAGAAGATCCAATGGAGTGAATGGACTCAAATGTTATAAAGTTCTCTATATTTATTAACACAATTTCAAGTTAAAGATCGAGTAGGTTTGATAAGATAGATGGAGTGAAAGTGATCAAAATATGTAGGAAGTAGTGAGATGAGGTCAAAGTTTTGAATTTTAATGACCAAGTCAAAGTAAAGTTTATGCAAGTTCAAAGATATAATAACATGCAGGATCTAGGATCTAGTGATTGATAGATGCATTTTAAAGAGTGGAACATTAAAGTTTAGTAGCATATAGAGATCCAAAAAAGTGAGAGGCTTGGAGATGGCACGAAGAAAGAGATAAAAGGCTAGTATTTAAAGTGTTTACATTTCAATGGTCAAGTGGAGAAACATGTAGGAACTTGTGTATAAGTTCTATATCTATACACAAATAATGAGATTGATTGATCCAACTGATCAAATCTACATTAAAGATCCTATGCATTAAAACTTGAGTCTAACAGATTCTATAGATACTAAAGAGACCTAAAATTATGGTGTGATGTATAGAATTGAGATGTAGGAACTAATAGTTCAAGTCTTAATGAACTAAAGCCTAGAATTAGCATGATGTGTTACAAACCAAGTGTTAACATAGAGAAGAAGCAAACCCTAGATCAAGTGCTTATATATATGACATCAAGACATAGTCAGATGTGGTTAGAGCTATTTAAATTGTGTCAAACATAAAATATAGTGATATAGAGGCTATAGAGAGAGAGAGATGAAGTGTGTCAAATAGATACATATATAGACACATAGAGAGGGGTAGAGAGAAGAAAGGCACATAGAGATAATATATAGAGAACGAGAAATTATAGATTAGAATTGTAATAGAGAATATATTTTGATTAATTTATGAATCAAATTTGTAATTTGTAGTTGTAGCTCCATAGATCTGATTGGTTGGTGCCATCAGATAAGTTGAGTTAGTGCTTGGTTAGGGGATTGGTGTCTCCCTAGGGTTGGTGCCCTTAAAAAATGTAATTAGTGAGGTTTTTCTAGTGAGGATTGTAGCTAGTAAGGCTTGTAACTAGTGAGGTTTTTCCAAGTGAGGTGTTGACTATGAGGCTAGATTAGAATAGTATATTCTAGCAGTTATTCTCACTATGGTTTTTCCCTTTGGGTTTTCCATGTATAAATTGGTGTCATGTGTATTTATGTGTATGTTATCTCTATATTTATCACTTAATATGCATATGCTTTTTAATTTCCTTTAAAAATATTAAAGGAATAGTTTTAGATAATCTACTAATTCACCCCCCTCTCAGTAGATAGTTGTGTTCCAACAACATTCATACTTCATGATTATGCCTTCCAAACCAAACATCAAAAATTGACTAAAACATGATTTTATGACCAATATCCTTAAACATAACTCTTTGAATCTTTTCATTACAATCCTATGGAGTAATCTCACTAATATGTTGCTCCCCCTTTCCTAATTACTTTATAATGATTTATAAACAAGTAGATGACTCCCAATCTTTGTCTTAGATATTCAAATTTTGCCTTTATCAATGGTTTGGTCATAATATATATAATTTATTCTTTTGAAGACATATACTCTAGCTTAACACTTTGATTACTCACTTTTTCTCTCAAGAAATGTAATCTAATAGGATTGTGCTTAGTTTTCAAGTGTATAATAGGATTGTTAGAGATACCAATTGCACTAGTATTATCATAATAGATAGGACAAGGTCCATTTTATCTTACCTATAGTCTTCCAAGGTTTGCTTCATCCACATAACCTAAGTAAAATAGGAAGAAAAAACTATATGTTTAGCTTTTATTGTTGATAGAGATATAGAGGCTTTCTTCTTGCTTAGCCAAGACACCAAGCATTCACCCATGAATAAAGCACCACCACTAGTACTCCTCTTATCATCCACACATCTTGCCTAATCTGCATTAGTGTATGTCCTTAGAGTGAATTATTTGTTCTTGGGGTACCATAAACCATATTATATGGTGATCTTAAGATACCTTAAGATCATTTTGATTTATTTCAAGTGAGATTATCTAGGATTAGATTGAGAGCCACCTACAAGGCCTACTATTTGGATGATATCAGGTCTAGAAATAGTGGATTGCAAAATACTTCCAATAATGGATTTATATAAGGTTTGATCAACCTTTGGTGAGTCAAATTATTTACTTAACTTGCATCTTGTGATCATTGGAGTATTCATTGGCTTACAATCTAAAATGTAAAACTTATTTAGCATATCCTTGATGTGTTTTTCTTGTGAAATGAATAGCCCTACATCAAGTTGATTAATCTGTAATTCTAAGAAGAAAGTTCTCCCAACATTGATATTTTAAACTCAGCCTTCATAGCATCTACAAATTCTCTACTCATGTTGTCATTGTTAGATCCAAAAACTATGTCATCAACATAGACTACCACTAGTAATTGATGAGTGCCATCTATCTTAATGTACAAATTACTATCAGCTACCCCTCCTTTGAATCCTTAGCGCAATAGATACTTATCTAATCTATCATACCAAGCTCTAGGAGCTTGTTTAAGACCATATAAATCCTTCTTTAGTTTAAAAACATAGTCCTAATTACTTGTCATGAAAAAACCTTTAGGTAGCTCAAAATAGACTTCTTCATCTAAGTTTCCATTCAAAAATGTAGATTTCACATCTATTTGGTAAAATTTGAAGCTTGCATATGATAAGAAGACTCTAATTGCTTCCATTCTTGCCACAAGAACAAAAGTCTCATCAAACTATTTTCCTTAAACTTGAGCATATCTTTTACACACCAATCTATCCTTGTTTCTTGTGATCTCTCCTTTCTCATTCATCTTATTTATGATTACCCTTTTAGTTCCTCTCACATTTTTGTCTTTTGGCCTTGGTACCAAATCCATTGTTTCATTCTTTACTATTTCATCAAGTTCCTCATCCATTGCACATGTCCAATTTACATATTTTATAGCTTCCAAGAATGTTTTAGGTTCAAACTTGGATGGTAGAGTTGTCTCTTATTGATTTTGATTGATCAACATTTTATTTCTAGTTTGCAAACTAGCATTCACATCTCCAATTACTTGGGAAACTAGATGATACTTTTGTATTATCTTAGATGGATCTCTAGTGTCTTGTCTTACCTCTTCCTCTTCATCATCTAATTGATCAAGTATGCCTTCATTTTTTTAATTACGATTTTTTTTAGTTTCATTTATCTACAAATTATGATTCTTGATTTCACCTACCTCTTCAAATCTTACATTAGAGCTTTCAAAAACCTTGTGGAGTCTCTTATTGAAATAACTGTAAGCATAACCTATGGAGGAATAACCCAAGAATATTCCCTCTTTAGACCTTGAGTCAAATTTTCCAATATTTTCTTCATCCATCTTGATAAAACACTTATTCTCAAACACTCTAAAATGTTTGACATTAATTGACCTATTTTTCCATAGCTCATATGGAGTCTTATAACCATTTACTCTAACTCATCATCTATTCAAGATGTATACAAATGTATTAGTAGCCTCTTCCCAAAAATAATCTGATAATTTGGAATCTTGAAGCATGGTTTTACTCATTTATTAGACAGATAGTTTTTCCTTTCAACTACCCCATTCTTTTGGGGTGTCCTAGTAGTATAATAATGTCTTATAATTATTTGTTCTTCAAAAAATTTATAAAAATCATGAGACCAAAATTCTCCTCCTCTATCTAATCTCACACACTTGATTTTTGATCCTTTTTCATTTTTAACAAGAGCTTTGAATGCTTTGAAATTTTCAAAAGATATAATTTTTTTTAAGGAAATATATCCAAGTCATCCCAGTAAAGTCAAAAATTAATAGCATGAAGTAGTTGTTACCATGAATACCTTGAGTTCTTATAGGTCCACATAGATCAATGTGGATCAATTTCAATGGTATAGTGGTGGAATTCTCATTATATTTGTAGATTCTCTTGGTTTGCTTCCCATGAATGCATGCCTTATGAAGAGTATGAGGAATATTAGTGATTTTAGGCATATATCTCACTAATCCTTTTAAACTGATCCTCACCAAATTATCAAAATTCAAATGTCCAAGTCTTCTATGACAAATCCATCTTTCTTCTAATTGATTCATGAAACACTCCTCCCTTTTGGATTCATGTAACACATAAATTTTTATTTTACTTGTGAATATTTGCAACTAATTTATCAGACTTAGATCTTCTCACTTCACATCCTTGATCATGAAAAGTTAGAATATTTCCTTGCTTACACAGTTGAATAACACTTATAAGATTGTGTTTCAAACCTTCTACATATAAAACATTTTTAGTTTTAATATGACCACTATCAAAACTTACAAACCCTTTGCCAACTATGTTAGTAGAATTATTATCACCAAATCTCACTGAACCTAAATTATGTTTTTTGAGAGAGATAAAATTGTTCTTGTCTCCATTCATATGACTTGAACATCGACTGTCTATGTACCATTTCTTGTTTCAATCCTTTTGAGTATGAAAGGTAGTTTGAACAAACATTGACTCTTCCTTTGATGTACTACTTGAATTCTCCTTCTACTTTTATTCAATCTTAGATTTGTCTTCCTTGAACCATTTGATGGTGTCAATGACTTGTATGTCATTTTTCCAATAGGTCCTCTTATAGTACTTATCTATATGTCCCTGTTAGTTTCAATCGTATCATAAAACCCATTTTTATTACTTGAAGAGAAAGTAAAATCCCTATATCTATGACCATATTAATTAAAAATGTAGCAAGATCTATTGAAAACATAACTATATTTATTCATATTACACATTCCTTTTCCTTGTCCATCAAAAACACAAGAATTTTAATTTTTAAGTTCTTTGTAAGAACTAGGATTCTTCTTGTTCTTAGATAGAAGCACATCTATATATGTCATAGCTTTACCTTCCAAATGATCAAATCTTTGATTTAGGCCTTTATCCATCATGTCCTAAAAATTCTTGATTGTTAATGCTAATTTATCTATTTATGTCTTCACACCATCAATGCTTGCATTAATCTCATAATATATTGAGGAAGATAGATCTATATTTTTACATCCTTTCTTTTTCTTAAATATTTAAATATCTTCCTCTATATGTTTGATCTCTGATAAGGCACATACTTGTTCTCCTTGAAGATACAGCTTAACCTCTTTATCATCCAGTGTACCTATGATCACCTTCAAATAATTAAAATTGTAAATAATTTATGGCTCTGATACCAATTTTTATAGGTATAATCACTAAAAGTTAGGGTGAATCAGTGATGTAATCAATTCAATTCCAATTCCAAAACTTCAAACTCTCAACCAATCAACATAAGCATTCATGAAGCATATAAACTAGTTCTTTCAATGAACAAAGAAAACTATGAAAGATCAACACTCGTAACACATGAAGTATGTGGGAAACCCTCATGGGGGATAAATTCCACTCTTAATTATAAAAATAAGTAGACTATAGTCCTATAATGGATTCACAAACATGATACTTTAGTGAAGCACCCACTTCACAAGGAGCACCAACCCTTAAGCATGAACAAGAACCCACTTATCCTAGATGTTGATCACCCACACAACATCTTATGCTATGAAAACCTACATATCTTTGATTTCCTTTTAATATAATGGATAAATAGTGAATAATAATTCTTGTCAAACCTTAACATTCTCTCAAACCTTCACATACAAGCAATACATCCAAAACACCCTTTTGGATCACTTTACACTTCTTCATTCATCTTCAATCTTAAACCCTACAAGAACACTATTATAAAATCATAAATATGAAATCTATATCACACACATCCCTCACACTACTCTTCTCTTTAATCTATCCACCAAGCATACTCACCCTTGTCTATATTTCGCATATCAACTCTAGAAACCTCCATCTTTGTTTATGTCCTTTATAGAGCCTTCATGATCATCACCTTATTAAGACATTCCTTAACCCTTAAGTATTATACACTTAGAATAGAACCAATTTAACCTACATAGGTCATACATAGCTTGGATAGATCACCTTTAAGAAACAACACCTTTCAATTAGGCCTAAGAAGCCCTTATAAGTCCATGGAGACCTATTCATCCTTTTAGCACTGCACCAAGTAAACTAAGAACACAAGGCCAATTAAAATCACATAGGTCCATGCCACATGAACCCTAAGCCATCCTAAAATGATAACATCAATCATGTACCTTGTACATAAAAACACTATGAATGAGCCAAAAGTCAACTTGTAATAAATTATTCATACTAAATATGGATTGTTCAAACCTAAAAAATACATATATATGATCCTAAAGGAGTCTAAAACACTCTCCAATAGATAATTCACCTTTGAACATCCAAACACCATCAAGAAAAACTCAAACATCCTTCTCAGGTCATTTGTAGAAGGTCAAACCCTTAGTCAACTTTGGACTACAATAGTTTAGGTGTATGACTAGTCAAACCTCCAAATCATTTTTCTTAGATTTACCTTGAATTTATCTACCACTTTTATTTTTATACCACCATCAAATTCATCAAACATCAAAATTTATAACCAAAATAATGTAGACTAGTTTTCCTTTATAAATTCAAATATTAGAATTCCAATAGTCACTTTTTAATGCAAATTTGACTATAAAAACTAGTGAAATCTACCTAGGAGACCAAATTTTCACTACCATAAATTTTCTTATACATCATATCAAGACCTAAAATTTTAAACACATGATCTAGGAACCAATTTTAATAAACCCATGTGATCACTTTCTTCTAAAACCTTTCACACTTATAAATTTTGATGTGATCAATCCATTTACTTAGGAAGATTTGTGAAGATGACTAGGAGAACCTAGACCTTCACAAGACTATTATAATGAATTCCTTTCACTTCCATAAGTACACCAATCATTATTGACCCCTTAAACATGGTCAACACATCACCAACATCCATCATGTTACCTAACTAAATAAACATAGAAGAATTCATGCATGATCACTAAGGTACACTTTGTCATTGAGAACCATGCATACATTTTAACTCATGGATAACCTTAGGGACATCATCGACAACACCTCAACATGGTGGAGATTTCTATTAAACCTACAACCATTCATGATTCATTAGAAAACTTGTGTTTTTGGCCTTTTAGATTATCAAATCACCCTATAAACCCATATAAATGTATCTTAGTACCATATAATAGTTATTTCTATCCCATTAGGCTTTATTCATGCATTTATACAATTTCATCCTTCAAAGATTTATAAAAATAGACATTTTTAGGCCATTTTAGGCATCTTAGTCACCCACACATATCAATATATTCTTAAAAATATGTTAAACAAGAGATTAAAATAGTCCCCTATATGCTTTAGGTGGTTTCTAGGTTACTCTAGGTCATTTCATGGGCTTATGGTATCAAAAACAAAAAAATTGTGAAAATAGGCTCTTTTGGCAGCTTAGATAGCCTTACCTTATTAACAATTGTTCATAAAATATAGGTCTCCAAACTATAATTTTTTTCCATGTATCTTTAGTCCATATACCCCTTAAATTTTATTGATAATCTTGGGTTCCCATTCAAAATATGTGTAAAGATACCTACATAGATAAGTTTGCTTGTAGGGTTATTCTTGCATTCTAAACCTATTCATAGTCTTAGTGATGGTTCATAAACATAATATCCTTAATCAACCTCAATAATTCATGTATTTAAATATCCCTAGGGTCCACAACTCTTTATAAAATATTTTGGTCCAAGTCCTTATGTGGTGAAAGATATGAGCATTTAAAAAGGCCACTCAAACTGATTGTCAAGACTAAATAGTTCAATTAGCTCTTGGGGCTATAAATTAACCTTTAATTGTATTTATATAATTTAAATTACCTTTAAAATACCTGAACCATCTTATCACATCCTTTTAGGAAGTCATCTTGCTTTTTAGTTCCTGAAAGTGTCTTCATGTGGTGTAGGACTTATAGGCCTAAAATAGGCTTCTTTTGGCCTAAACTAAGTGTTGAGATATGAGGAACCTATAGGATGATATGGGGTGGTGAAAAAACATCATTAAAAAACCTTATTTATACCTAACACCAATCTCTGATATCATCTTTACAAGGTCAAACTTCAAGTCTACTCTCTTACTCAAAGGTTGCCTATAGGCTTGGTCTGTCTACCTGTGTGTGTAAGATAGATGTTTGTAAGTATTTCCTACTTAATGAACATATTTTAGGAATTTTTAAACCTATATAACATGTTCTCATAGTTATAACACTCTTTTTTCTATCTTTAGGGTTACCTTATGCTCTATATGTCTTATTTTCACTAGCCTAGGGTTTCTTGGTAGTCTAGCTTGAAAATCCCTTAATGACTGAGTTTATGTTTATCCTTGCTTAACCTAAGTCATTAAACAGCATGAAACCTTAAAATACATTTAAAAATATCTATAAATTATAATATACTTCAAATAAACCTTGAAATAATCAAAATTTTAAGACTATACACACAGGCCTATTTTGGATCTTTCTCACTTAGCTAGCCCTAAAGGGAATTTTTGCATGAAATTATTAATATGACCTATATCACCAAGTGTTTGAATACTTAATATAATTTTTACCTTCCTAATAAAACATTTAATTAATTTAAAACCCTCTATCATACATGTAACTCTTTAGAAATCCCTTTGAGCTCTATTTGTGTCTATCAACAGATAAGCATGTGACTATGACAAAACATTGGATGCTTCCACTATTAGTGTGACCTAACTAAGAAAATCATAATTTATACCCACTCATTATCACCACCTCTACCAAGTTTCATATCTTTATCTTTCCTCTAGAGGATTGTAGATGCATTTTTCCCAAAACTAACTAGTGGGTTACTTGTGTTTTCAATGTTTCAAAGGTTCATGACTGAGTTTGCTTCTCTGAGTCTTGTCACTTTGTTTTAAAATGTGAAAAAGACTTTTTATATATTTTATGGAATCCTTTTAAATATTATTTCTCATTCATTATTCAAACTTAGTCTTATATACCCCATCAAACACCATATATCTTCAAAGACCTCAAAGTGATTGTCTTGCTAACACTGTTGTAGGTGTTAATTATAGAATTGGAAGTGATTGACATTAATTCCATCATAATTTTTCACCTTTAAAACTAAAAAAATATTTTTAAACCTCCTCTCATCCCTTCCTTTATCATATTTACTCTTCAAGTATGTTCTCATGCTCTCATAGTCTTGATTTCATACATAGACCTACATACTATACTTTCCTAAGTTGGTAGTAGAGGACATGATCTTGTTAAAGGTATAAAGACATCAATTTTTGTTTTGAAAACATAGGTGACTTCACAAGTTTCCTTCTTTGTTGAAATGTATCTTGAATTTCACGTTAGGGTATATGGATATATTAATGTAACTAACCCTAGTATGGTTGTAGGTGAGCATTTCAAGGTTGATCTTGGAGAGAAAAATTGTTTAGGAAAACCTTATTAATGCCTTGACCTTATTCACATCTTAATTTTTCTTATTAATCCTCCATTTTATGATGGAAATGTTCCATAGACATTCTACTCTCATCCTCTTCACAAACTTGGAGATAGGCCTATGTTTTCATGGCTATAGGTAATTTGATGAGGTGAATGACTATGTAACCTATAATTAAACCTCATGTTTTACTATAAATCTTCACACCATAGTCTAAGTGATTTTCAACATGGGTAAAAACCCCATTTAATCCTAAATACATGACAATCTTCCTCACATTCTTGATCTTGATGAGGGATTGACATATTTCAAGAACCTTTTAACCCCACTATAGGTGGAGATTCTTCTAAAAATATGACCTATGATGAATTATCCATAGCCTAACCTCTACCTTTGATCTTAATTTATGTGCATCACTTTACCATAGTGTCACTTCCATAGTCATTTTTCCAATTATGAAAATAGGCTTTTCTCTACTATAAGCCTGATTGTGTGTGAAATTTAGGACTTTATATGGACTATGGTAAAGTTTTAGGTCTTGAAATTTGATATCAATAGACCTCCAAGGTCACTCAAATGATCTTAATTTCCTTAAATCTCCTATTTATTTCAACTCTCTCCTCATATTCTTGACCTTATTTCAAGTTTGCATCTTTGATCTCACCTTTCTTTGCATGGTTGTATGTAGAGGTTCCTATCTTGATTGTATGGAATAAGATATAATTAGACCTTAATAAGGTCACTAAACATGATTATTATCCTCTCCTTAATTCATTTCAACTTGATGATATGGTTAAACATTATTCATTTGATAACCATTCTTTCTAGTCTCTTCAAAACACCATCTTCATGAAGCACATTCTTGAATGAATTTTTCTTGGTTGTAGGTGATCATTCATCTCACTCTAGCAGGGGTTTAAGGTTTTATACAATATTTACATAACCAAGATACTTCTAATAGTCTTGAATCCTCCTTCACAATGGATACATGGGATGGAAGTGGATGATAAGTGATATGATGGTGATTAACATGGAAATGAGTTGGAGATGGAGTGTAAAGTTTACAACAGTAATGAAAGACAATATGAAAGTTGTGTTTGGGGATGAAACATGATGGAGAGTGGAATAAGAATAAATCCACAACCTTCATAGTCATGAAGAAAATTAGATAATAATAGGCATATGCCTCAACCAAAAATACCATTTTGGTGGTCTTTGACAAGCATATACTACTAAGAATGGAAACTTAGGAATCATCAAAAAATCTTAAGGAATGCTAACTTTCCTTAGTATTTGCTAAATTGAGAATCTATGAATATATTGAGAGAAAATTGATGGATTATTTGATATGGTATCTTAAGTAATATTTGATAATATTTAATGAAGAACACATGAACATGAATGAGACCTAAAAACCATGTCATGATGAATCTTGATTACCATGTATCAACCTTTGTACCATATAACTTCTGTAAACTACCTAGACTATAAATTTCTATTGATTTGAATTATGGAGATCCATATAACCTCACACATGTGGAAATAATTTGAATAATGTCATGTAATTATGGATAAAACTCTTGAAAATCTCTACAAACTTCCATTTTTATATCATGATGCCTAGATGACGAGAAATCTTAGAAAACCATTTATTTATTGGTATTCACCATGAAGAAATTTTGCCTCTTAGAAATCACACATGTGAACCAAAGGATAAAAATTATTTGAATAATTTTGGATGACCTCTGAAACCCTCCCAAATTTTATTGTATTTCTACTTCTGCCCTAAAGAAACAAAACCAAGGAAAACCTACCTCTTGGGTTTTAAAGGCACTTAGGAGCTAGTCAATACTTTTCTGGTGGTGTGTGAGGCCAAAGACATTTATTGAAATAAAAAAAAAATCAAAAGGTTCTTTTGATACCCCTTTACTTGATCTAAGATCTAGGAGAGAGAATTTTTTAAGATAGAAAAGTACAAGACATAAATCACCTCCCTTTGATGAGTTGTTCAAGACTGCACTAAAATGATTTTCTCTTAGCATGAATAACCAAAGGCCTATATTTTGAATATAAAACTTGGATAATCTTTATCATTATTCAATTTATGTTTCCTTGCTTTTATAAACCTTTTGAGGTGCTTGAATCTTCATAATGGTAAGAAACTTGGTTCATGTTGAATTTGTAGCCAATAGATTTTCCTTGTCTTTGTTGGTTCTTATGCTTAGATATGATATAGAGGCCCAAGAGGGGATATTAGGGACACCATGGATGCCTATATATGATATATTAGATTTTTTACTATTAAAAACCCTCAAAAACTTGCTCAACCATGGCTCTAAAAGGCCCAAAAATGCATCTTCTTGCACCTAAACTCCTCTTCTCCACTTGAAATGACTTGTAATGGTCTTTAACATGCCTATTTTAGAAAAACATGCCATGAGGAGATATAAATAATTCAAAACCAAATTGAATTCTTAAAAAATCACCATTTTCACTTTAAAATTCTATTCACAATCTCCTCAAGTCATCTAATGCACTTTTGAGGGTCTTTTGGGAAAATTAGCTTCATTAGACATCATTTTTGACTTCTTATAATCTTTGACACTTTGTACAGACCTCCTTCTTTCCCCTAGATTCTCAAATACCTTGGAAACTACCTATATCTTTCACTTGTATCTCAAGACACATTTTTAGGCCTTTACCTTAAAATCCCCAAAAATACCTTAACCTTTGCTGAAAACTTCTCAAAAAGGAAAAGAACATGAGGTA